>BJKM01000052.1:630000-1212500 GCA_015082035.1 Chaenogobius annularis
TGACTTTTGCTTAACTTAACTACTTTTAGCCGTTCAAAAATGTCAAAAATGTATTTTACTATTTTCAGGATTTTGAGAACTTTTCATTTTGATGAATAAGTGTGCTGATCTTTGGACAAATGTTGCAATTCAAAACCATTTCCTTGTTCTTCTGGTGATTTCATGTAGCTATACATTTCTGTACGCTCAAAGCTGAACTTAAGACATGTTTGCAGGATGTCACCATGAAGGTGCTGAGGAAAAAAAAGACCTCAATAACTATATGAAAAGTAATCTTTACTTTTCAGTCCAGTTAAAAAATTTAGCGCACTAGAAAGAACAGATACCGGCTCTCAAATTTAGTGAAGTAAAAGTAAAAGGTATTCAAATTTACAGTACTTTTACTTTTGTACCTTGTTATTTTCACCCACTGCTGTCGATAATGAATGATTGCACACTAACTCATCTATTGATAGAGTTGTCAGATCTTTGCTCCTGTTGACGTCTTTGATCCCGCAACATTACATTTACAACATTGCTTTTACTAAAATACATTGCGAATCACACAAACAGGAAAAACCTTTGATTTATTGGAGGTGGAAATCTGATGAACCTTATGTAATGTGCAGTAAATTACCTTACTGAAGCAGGAAGAGTAAATAACAGGTGATCTTCCAGCTGCTGGAGCACTCCATCATACCAACTCCAAAAGTCATTAGTATGATGTGGACTTGTTCAAAGTTCCACTGTAAATGTCTGTCTTCTTTCTTACTTCTTTATGTCTTGCAGGCAGTCCAAGGCATAAAACTCATTACAGTTAACTATGCTATAATTCTACTTTAGCTGCAGACACTTTAATTGGCTGAAGCATGTGAGGCATGACACATTTTTCACAAAAAAAGTTTGGTAGCAAAGTTTTGTCACCTATTGGCCATTGTGGCGCCTGTGTCTGTCCACTATGTTCACAAGGGAAAGATGTGCAGCCTTTATGTAGCTGTACAAAACCTGACCTGCTGACGCACTCGAAACCGGATTATTTTGGGACGTCCGTGACCTCCTGACACTAAAGTGACAGAGGATGCATTGTCCATTCATTCCACCGATGTTAAAAGCGTAGGGTTACTTTCTCATACCAGATGACAATTACATTGACTTGAATGATGTCAAGATAAGAATCACTTATTTCTTCAGTGTTAAGCCATTTTATTTTACTGGCACAAAGTCAAATTTGTGGCTAAAGTTGTGCTCCCGGTCTATTCACTATTTACGATTACAAATTGCAGTAATTTTCTGTAAACACAAATCAAAATTAGATCCGAGTATTTTTCTGTTTGGGTTGAGATTTAAACTATGCGTTCCTATTTGTTTTCCATTGTCTTGATGCAACAGGCTTCAGTATTTGTTTGTGAAAAAGATTTTGCAAAAAGTTTGAAGATGTCGGTATTTTCAAACCTTTCAAAATAGGTTTCTGAAGACATCAATTTATTCAAAGTCTTCCACAACCCCAAACTTTAGTCTGTTTTATCTTTTGTGTTTGATATTAAATCTGGAGACTTATCAGATTATAGCACGCTCAAAATGTAAGCCTATTTCCTATTTTTTGATCAATCTTGTGTCTTGGCTGGTGCAGAGTGATTGTCCTTTACCTCCTGGCCTGCCCCTTCCTCCTCCGGCCCTATCTAAGATGGAAGTGTGGACATATTTGGACACCTAAGGGGAAGAGCGGTGCTAACTTTGTGCCCCGTCTTCTCTTCCCTCCGAGACTCTGCTTTTGTTTGACTACTCAATCTCATTCTGACCTTTTCCGTAGACGTCTAATGCAGCAACCATCAAATGTTCGAGTTTCTTTTCTCTATCAGCACCACTGTACGTCACATCCCATTTACACTCATGAAAAGCCAGCACACACACACACACACACACAAAAAAACCTCTTTGAAATTATCTAGACAGGAGGCGAAAGCGCAGAAGGCCATGCAGTGAAAGAAGCGACGAGATGGATGGATAGAGAGGGGAGGAGGCCATATTGATCATGTTTTATGAGCTGGCTATAGTCTTGACTGGCGACGGCTGAGGACTTGCCACACTTGTGTTTTTGTCTCAGCTCTTCCATCATGACGTCCAAGGTAACAATCAATCTATCAATAAAAAAACAAACAAAAGGCAGAAAATGATGCATCGCTTCGACGCGGCGGCTTCATTTTTGCAAACAAAAACAATGACAACAAAATAGATTTTAGCTCTCACAAAATGAACATATGGCTGCAGTGACAGTGGCCTTAAAGAAATCATCATCCATTGTTTGTGTGCCAGACAATGAAGGTTTACTCGGGACAAAGACACAAACACACACACATTGTTTCTTTTAACGCTTGCCCTTTTGATTTCATGTATGTTGTTTTACCATTGTTCATTGTTTTATGCTGCATCGAATCACCAAAGCAAGTGAATTCTGTTTCGTTGGCAATGGCAATAAACCTTTTTCTGATTCTGATGTGTGTCAAAAGTACTTGCACTTAGGGATTTCAGACCTCCACCATTATTATCAAGGCAACCCATCTCATTCTTCTTTTTCCCCCCCATAATAAGTAGGGGCGAGCAATATTGACAAAAATTGTTCAGACGATATGCTGTCAATCCAACAGGAATGTGTTTACCTTTTCTTATTTGAAGTTGAATTATCAGACAAATGTGCAGAAATGTCCCCTTTATACACTTATTTGAACGCACAACTTGTTTACAGCATAACACACTGTTTTAATTTACATTTTTAATCAGCTCTTTAAACAGAATTGCTCCGTTTTCAAATGATATCGTATCATCAGAACATTCACAATATGATCTAAATTTCATTATCTTTCCCACCTTTATCTATAGTGGTCTTAACCATCTTCAGTGTGGGAGCCCATTACCAGAAATGTTGTGCATTGAGGCTTTAATAACAGTACTTTGACGGACCTTATAGATTGTTCTTTTGAGTAGAGCTGGTAACTAAAGATTATTTTGGTAAACGATTAGTCTTATTCCTTCAATTTATTTATTCGTTGTTTTGAACGCGAAGGACCTGTGAATATGAGATTTTTAAAACATTTTACCCAGATAATTTTGTTCCCTGGTGGAGAATATTTACAGACAAAATGGAGTTTTCATCAAAAACGTAAAATGCATACATTTCTTTTTTCATTTTTGTGTGGTTACAGCTCTGTCTGAATAATAAAACCTCTTCTTTCAGCATCTTTTGGAGTCTGTGACCACATAACGATTAGTCGATAATCTATAATCGATTTGTTGCGATGAACTTGTTGCAGCCCCACTTTTGACACTGTCTCGTGATTGTACAAGGTGAATCATTGCTTTATGCAGTTCCATGTTTTGCATAGAGAGTTGAACAGATTGGCGCTCACATGGACACTATAAAGGGGTTAGTGCTTAACACAAGGCAGCCTTATCTGGACCATAGGCTTCCCTCCCAGAAATGATTGTTTCACTCAAATAAACACATTGAATATATCATGCATCCCTGCTGTAGATAGAAATAAATCTTTGAAATCTGCTTTTTTCAACGAAGCAATTTCTTAGCCAGCGTCCCTGTGAATGAGGAGGCCATCTCTCATAAATTCACTGCGGCAAGTGCATAAATCTCCCTCACAGATAACATCAGGTGCGGATTGACGACAGGCAGCACGCAGCCGAGACAGTCTTTTGTACGCTTCTGTTTTTTTTACCGAGCTCCCGACACTATTTACTGTGTGCACACACTTGGATGGGCTTTTATTGTGGCACATTTTGTCTTGTCACTGATTCCTCACATCAAGTGCACATTCACGTGATTTATACTTTTGTGATTATCCGTCTGACACCATGCAAATGACCGCACAATCTCTCAAACCTTAACTGTCCCAGACAGAAAAGTATCAAAGGAAAAAGTCATATCTGCCTGGTCCCTAAATGATCATTGTTCAGAAGCACAAAGTACTTTGCAAAAACTTTGACAAGAAGATGATGCACCAACATTAAGTAACGGGACAAGCTTTTGTTCACATCAAGACGGCAAAACGTTTGGTATTATCTGAAAACATGGTTTGAAGTGAACTGTGACGTGTGAGTGGTGTGCATGCATATCAGCAATTATCGGATCACAGCCCACCCTTCTCACCCTGGACACGGACTGTTTGAGCCGCTCCCCTCAGGCAGGAGGTCCATCCGGACCAGAACCAACCGCCACAAGAACAGTTTCTTTCCTTCTGTTGGACTCATGAGCACTTTACACCTGCCACTTTAATAATTATTCAAACCAATAACATGCATGCTCTTTCTGATATATTTTGCCACTATTATTATACATTTTTGTATGTTGCACCTTCATGCCAAAGCAAGTGGCAGTAAACCTCTTTCTGATTCTAAAGACACTTTAAATAGCCTTAAAGAGCATGAAAGACTTAATTCATGAGGAACAAATAATTAATTAATACCCTAACTCCTAACATTTTAATAAACCATTTGTTCATTATGATTAAAGTCTTTCATGCTTTATTAAGGTGCAAAGTGGTCCCTAAACTCCTGAGCATTGATTACCAGTTAAAGTGTGACTAGGGCTAGGACTAGGATTAGGACCAGCAGTAAGCGGATAAATGAATCTGCATATTTTACACAATAAGATGTATAGGTATTAGTGTGGTATATCCCGGAAAGACTATAAAATTGTAATGGTATTATGCCATATATTCAAGGTTGCATATTAAATGTCCTCATTCCTGGACACTTCTTTCCATCTCCTGCTTCCCTCCATAATAGTCTTGTCCCATTTCTCTCTCTTTAATCCCAGTCATTTCTCCCACACTCTGATCCTTTTGTTTCAGTGCCTCCAGCGTCCAAAAACTCCCCTCCTTCCCTTGCCTGTCTGTTCTCCCGCTTGGCACCCCCACGGTTAGAGCCCTGGACTTGTGCGCCGTTTAATAATCATTAGAACAAGCCCCCTAATGAATAAAGTCACTCGGACTAATTGCTCACAGAGTTTGGAGATACGAGAGAGTGAGAAAAAAAATTAGATTGTGGACATAATAGCTTGTTTACAGAATTTTAAAGATGCAATTAGACCCGCTTATAGCAGCCTGGCCATACATTGTGTGTTAGTTTTTTTGCGAAACATGATAAATGTTTCGGTTGATGGACCAAGACGGTGTTAAGTTGAGGGAAAAAAGGCGGAGGAAGGAAAAAGAATCATTCAAGTAGAAAATGATACCAGCAGAGACAAAACGCTATGCATTTCTTACTACGAGCTGTGCATTTAGGATTTGGTGAATTCTAAACATCAATGCTTAGAAGCTCTCTCTAGGTTTTGTTCACTTTTCGAGACTTTGATGATGGCCTTTATAACTCTAGAGGAGATTTACTGTTTCTGGAAGACCCTTATGATCCTAAATGGCTGAATCGTACCTTTTATCGGTTTGGGTTTGGCTCCACAAACGTCGGTATATTCATTTGGCCTTTCAACTAACAATTATAGAATCTTTGGGGTTTAACAATGGCACCAATCTCTGAAGCTATTTGAAAAAAAAATAAAATAAATCACTTTTGTTTTTCTACAGTGGCTTGCAAAACTCTTCATACCGCCAGATCTTTTCCGAGCAACACAAAGCGGCACACAATTGTGAAGGGGAAGGGAAATTATACATGATTTCTAGATTTAAAACAAATTTAAATACTGAAAAGTGCAGCCTGCAAAAGTGTTCAGGCCCCATGAGTCAAAACTTTGTGGAACTGCCTTTCGCTGCAATTACAGCTGCAAGTCTCTTGGGGTATGTCTCTACCAGCTTTGCTCATCTACAGACTGACATTTTTGCCCATTCTCCTTTTGCAAATCAGCTCAAGCTCAGTCAGATTTGATGGAGAGCGGTTGTGAACAGCAGTTTTCAGATTTTGCCACAGATTCTTCACTTTATTTAGTTCTGGACTTAAAAAGGACACATTCATGTTCAAGTCAAACCATTCCATTGTAGCCCTGGCTTTAAGTTTAGGGTCGTTGTCCTGCTGAAGGTGAACCTCGGCCCCAATCTCAAGTCTTTTGCAGACGCCAACAGGTTCTCTTCCAAGATTGCCTTGTATTTGGCTCCATCCGCCTTCCCATCAATTCTGAGCATCTTCCCTGTCCCTGCTGAAGAAAATCATGAGTGTGTTTTTGTGCCATTCTCTTTCCATTTCCGGATGATGGATTGAAAAGTGCTCCGGGAGATGTTCAAAGCTTGAGAAATCTGTTTATAACCTAACCCTGCTTTAATCGTCTCCATAACATCATCCCTGACCTGTCTGGTGTGTTCCTTGGACTTCATGATTCTGTTTTCTCTCTGACCTTCTCTTAACAAACTTCTGTGGCCTTCACAGAACAGCTGCATTCATACTGAGATTAGATTACACACAGGTGGGACTCTATTGAATCATTAGATTAACATTCAATCTTTCTGCAATCATCAGGCAACTTCTGACAGCAGTTGGTTGCCCTCAGGAAAAAGAGCCTGAATACTTTTTCATGCTGCACTTTTCAGTTTTTCAGTTTTCAGTTCTTTTTAAATCTGGAAAGCCTGTAAACGTTTTCTTCCACTTCGCATTTGCGTGCCGCTTTGGGCTCTTTCACGAAAAAATGCCAATGCAACTGAAATTTGTGGCTGTGATGTAATTAAATGTGGAAAAGTTCCAGGGGTACAAACACTTTTGCAATGTGGATAGACCTTGTCATTACAGATATTTGAACCATAAACCAGGTCAACAAATCCACAGTCTGACAGATGTGATTCCCCAATTTAAATCGGAATCCAAAATGAAACCAAAATATGATCTGCATAACCATGGAGTTTAAAGAACTTGCTGTGCTTTTGTCTGCTATGTAGGCACAATCGATGAGACCGATGGAGGTCACGGAAGCGAGCAACTGATTTTATTTTATTTTTAATTTGTGTTAAAATGGATGCACAACGCTGCCAAATCCTATGGCACCGCTCAAGAAAATATAGTTTCAGAAGGTAGTAAGTGCAGGCAATGGGCGTGTATCGCTGAAATGGGGACCGTCGGAGTAATGGCGTCTTGTCCACAGGGGAATAAACATGCATGAATATCTCTGAATACAACTTTGAGCGCGGTTAAATGAGAAGAGGAAACGTATCAGGCTGTGGAATAAAATTTAGAATCTTTTAGCTCAGAAGCGCTTCATTCGTTGAGCCAGAACACCAACAGATCCATTTTTGTAAAGACTCCACGACACAGGGTCTTATTTGAAATGTTCTATATCTTTCTATGATATTCGCCTTTCGATCCCAGCCACTTTTTTATGCTCTTATAAAGTTATTCTAAACATCTGTGTCAAATGCGATTAGGCAATTCAACTCAAACTTCCTATCGGTATCGTGACCAAATACATCTGTAGAGCTCAGGATTTATGGTATGTTTTGCACATACCTGCTGCCGGCTACACATCGTCTCTATACTATAGCAGCCTTTTTATAGATAAGTGCCTCGGGCCACTGTCTGTCTAGGCTGAGATGTTGCTCAGGGGAAGTACTAAACACAGGCTTCATCATCGCAGACAAAGCTCTAAATCACCAGAATGCTTCCACTGTGAGAGCTGAGAGACTCCAGCAAACAGCATACAGACATGATAGATTAATATAGGCTCAAATACATCAATGTTGTTTTTGCAATCTGCTAATGTGGATCATTTTAAACAAGCATAGTCCATATTTAAATTGCACATGTATAGAACTTAGCATCTATACTTGACTGTCTGGAAGAAGTTACCAAATGGAAATCTAAAATAGACAGCTCTAGAAATAGTAAAGATATATTTCAGGAACTTCAATTCAATGTGATGTTATGCCGCAATCCAACTCGATCGGTCTCTTGATTGGTTGTAATTTGAATCTTGATTTATCCCAGATGCCCTTACTGACGCACCCTCGTCCATTGTACTAGGCGTGGTCTTAAACCAAGGATATAGAATGTAATCTTTGATAATCGGCTGTTTATTGAGACATCTTGCTTGAAGTGCTGGCTTTGATTGAACAAAATAAAGATCACCGCATTTGACGCTTTAGTATTTCTTTAAAACATCTCTGTGAAATCCTTTTTTTAGCTTTACATTTTAAAACCTGACCTTCAATATTTTTTCTAATTAGATGTCTATATGTTATCCTAAATGTTTTCCACTATTACTATAAATTTATCATGCTATTTACTTGATCCACTACATTATGGGACATCTTTTCAACAGGGACAACACGGCCTGCTCAGAACCGTGCAGCCAGTGCATGACGCCGCCCGTATTTTTGTTGTTGCTAGGACTCTCAAAGGAGAACACCGGCGTATTGATTTTTAGCACAAGCCATAGAGGAGAGCAAGATATTGGCATTAAACCTTTTTGACATGTTGCTCCCGATGAACACAGCCTTGTAGCCCTGATGTGACACACTGGTGCGGCGCTGCTGCAGAGCCCAGGATGGTGATAGTACATGAAGGATGTCTGGACGTGCCTTGTCCGCTGTGGCACTTTTTGGAGCCTCAAAGCACAATTGATTCAGCAAAGTCAAGAAAAGACAAGCGATATTGTTGACTTATATAACGGCAAAAACATTTAAATGTAGCTGCCAGGAAGATCTGATGAGCATTTAAAATGATTTCATGTTTTCACATTAGGGTTGCCAAAAAAAATAAATAATAATAATAATAAAATAAGATACCGGGAAAAGCCTTGCAATACTGATTTTGATTCAAAACAATATTGTTTAAGACAACAGAATGTAATTTCCAACACAAAATAATATTTAGCTTCTTTAATTTGACCGTTTTTTCGATAAGTATTTGAATATCAATTTTGTTGACTGCACGCTGGAACACAAGGTGTCGCTGGAACACCAGGTGCCAGAGTGGGACGGCTCGAGGTAACTGCCATTGTGTCCTTAGGCAAGACACTTCACCCACACTGCCTAGTGTGAGTGCGGTGTTTGTGTGAGTGATTGGTGGAGGAGAAGCCGATGGTGCAGATTGGCTGCCTCGCTTCTGTCAGTCTGCCCCAGGGCAGCTGTGCCTACAATAGTTGCTTACCACCACCAGGTGAAGAGGAAATGACTAATGCACTGTAAAGTGCTCAATTTATTATAATCTAAGAAAAGACACAGCAGGCAAAACAATTTATATACATTTTTCGGTCAGTTTGCAATTTCAGCAATCCAACCAATATGTAACTAAAGATGTTTTATAATTTCATTTAATCAACCTGCCTCCATGGATTTATGAGACAGTCATTTCAAAGGCCCTTTTGTCCAAATGCAATTTTCTCCCATATTGACATAAAGATCAGCCCTCATACACCAAACTTCACAATCTTTTACTTAACAAGATTTTGATGAATCAAACAGAAGGAGTGAACTAATTCTAAGCCTGATGTATTTCAGTTTTGACTTCAAAAAATGTGGAAAAATTAGATGTACATACATTTTTGGTAAGCTCTAATTAACCCCAAAACTAATGTAAAATAATTAATTAATATTATAAATATTAATATGTGAACAAAATGAAGCAAGACATTTAAACATACTCCATACAATTTTCAGATTTGGATGTCCCAAATAGCTATATATTTTTTCAAACATTTATGTCTGTAAACCTTTCAAAGTTTCAAATTGATATCTGTAAAGACGTATGAACATTTCGCTTGTACGAATCTGACAGGTTGTACGAAACCAGGAGAAACCTCCACGAAACCTCGTTTTGAAGCCTTCTTAAAGCGTTTATATGTCTGCCTTTCAATTCTCGATAACTGTATGACGGTTGTCTTCTCGCATTGCAAGTGCGCCTTGGGGATTTTCGAATGCACTTTTACGACGATAAGTCCTTTCTTTGTACATCTCAAGGCCCTGTCAATTATAATATGTGTCCTTATAAAGACCTTTATAAGTTGTCATTTTCGTGATGGCTATTATGCACCTTTTACAGCCGTACAGAGTTTTAATGGCAGAATAAGCGTGTCTGACAGGGCTTCATGCATTTACGTGCGTTAGTGTTCTACCTGTGCATCTCCTGTACAGGAAGCGATTGTCCTCGCCACTGGCGTTGGCTCTCACGATCTCTCTCCCTCGCTCTTTTCTTAAGCTGGTCGGGAGGGCATCCGTGGTTCTCTCTCCTCCGCTCCTCGCTCTATTTATCATCTGTGCACTTTCCATGCGCCTTCTCCTCTCATGTCGCATGTTTGGCCACTTTATTGACTTAGGTGTTAAACATTTTGTCTCGAGAGGAAAAGAACACACCGGTCCCTGCGCTCTGGAGCAGCTGTCACTCATCCACATGCGGCGCACGTAGAAACACATGTGCTCTGCGCGGCTTTCCACATTGGGCCAGGCTCAGGCTTGGGCCAAGAATCCAAACTCTGGTAGGAACAGGGAGCAATGTCAAACACTGGGATTGCTTTTAGGTGGTTTGTAGGGCATCGTAGGCCGTTCATAGAAAATCTTCAACAAGACCATCACCCTGGCTACGAACTTAACAGTTTACGACCACTTTTTATCAGGCAGCCCCAAGAACGACATATAAAATGAGAAAAAAATTGCTCATAGACTGTTCACAGCCATTTGGACCTTAAATGTAAGTTCTGAATTTTCCTATTCACCTGCTCTGTCACACCTCGGATATTGCACTGAAAAGACGCTCCTAATGTAAAAGTAATCACTCTTATGTCTTCAAATGTTTATAAATATTTTTGTCTTTATTACAGACCAACACAGCACAAATATTCATATAATAATGCACTATGAACTCCCCTTTTGTAACCGAAGTACAAAATAACAGTCTATTATAAAATCAGACCATGAAATATGCATTCTTTACTTGCTGTCTTTTCCTGCCTTTGTTCTGCCTTTGCAAACACTGCACAAAGCTATATGAATGAACATCATGGCCAGTGGTTGTTGTTTGCTTTGCCCCCGTGGTGAACCCTCTGCAGCCCGGCCCCCCGTGATGCCCTCGTGCCTCCGTGGGTCTCCCGGAGCAGCTCTGCCAGCGCACACGCTCCGCACACCAGCCCTTTTGTGTTGCTGCTTTCTGACCTGCTCGTTTCAAAGCTCTAGTCCCCTGCTTGGAGCTCCGCATGGGGGCCCACAGTAATTCAGCAGGAGCCAGATGTCACGACAAGTAAAACTGTCCTAAAAACAAATTGCTGCCCAGTCTTTAAAATTATCAAGTGATTATAGATTGGGGCCATTGATTGGATAAGTGGAGTAGACATGGTTTAGTGAGGAATGGGAGGTGAGTGGGTGGGTTTTGGAGCTGGTAGTTGCGGATGTTAAAAAGACACTGATTGCAGTCATGACAGATACAGGAAAATCATTCCTGCTGTTGCTATCAAACTGCTGTAAACATGCTGTGAGGGTACGATATGAATACGTTGAAATGTAACTTATTTTACAAGTTTCAAAAACAGATTTTTATTTTACGTTTAGTTTCCAAATAGCTGATTAGCCCCGAGCAAGAGTTAAAACATTTATTATAACATTTTTCAGTTTTTATTTAAAAAAAAGAAATCTCAGAAAGACCATATGTAAGTGTTAGTCAAAGTGAATGGCAAATTCACTTCTGTATTCCAGAATTTTCAAAAAGTCTGTTGATCAATGTACACTTTTTATGACTGTAAGGTTTGGCTTTAGATTAGATTAAATTAGACAATGTGACTGAGGGACTATTGTTCTAAAAATGCGTCACTAAATAGAATATTAGTGGGGGTTTTATATTGCTTTTGAAAACCATTAAAATTCTATCACATATTGGACATATGGTGTTGTGATGATGTCATAAAAACCTCAACACTAAAACGTTGCTTGCTCATGGTCATGATTAAAATACTTGCTCTTGGGTGAGTTTCTATATTATCTATATATAAGAAGGATGCAAAGCATTTTGATTTTTTATTTGATTTGCCCTAACACTTGTTGATAATTCAAACGGATTGTGGCAATGAACACATAAAGAACACCAGTTTTCAAAGCCTCCTCGTAAAGAACCTACAAAAAAAACTCTCTTTGTTGATATCAATTACCAGGTGACTGTTAATCAATCGCAGTGACGGCGTAATGATTTGCTGTCAGATCTGTGAAGAATGGCGACCGGAGTTGATTTTCTCCCTTTCTTTTTTCCGATGTTTTTGTTTGTTGGTTCTGGTTGACATTTCCAGCTCTAGACAATGACAACGAGAGGCAAACTTCCCTTTTTGGTGGATTTCTTCTCCGGTTGGATGCCCCCCGTTGTTTGACCACACTTTGTTTTTAGGTAACGGAGATTGCTCTTTTAGCCTGCAATTTTTTCAGCCAGTTCTGCTGTCAGCCACAAAATCTTTTCAGGTAACTGCTGGCAATTAGTACCGCTCAGGAACTGCAATCGAGTGTATGATGTTGCATGTCTGGTCATTCAAATCTGGACAAACCAAACCAGATAACATAGCACTTTAACTCTTACTTACTTGTTATATAGATTACACTAGAATTACTTAATTTTGCTCCTAAAATGGTCATGTTTATCATCTTATGATTATATTGTGACCTTAATCATTGTTTTTCTTTCAGTTCCAACAAATATGGTGACGTGCCATTTTGTAAATTCATGGGTACAAAGTGATGTGTCACACTCATTGCTACTGTTATCTTGAGGATGGAACTGCGGGCTGCGCTGTAGGCAGTGTCTACGGCAAGTGTCAAAAGAAAGGCTTATTCTTCTGTAACATTCCCAAAAAGCAATGGATTCCTGCCATCATGAGGGACCAGCAGACTTACAGAAATCACTCCACTTTGTTGCAGGTAGTTAGCTGATGGCTACCATGGTAGTTGTGCTACCTGCAGACATACTTAACGTTAGCCTCATTTCCTACTGTCCCGGTGTTATATTTTTAGGATCAGTCACCCACATGGACACAGAATCTGTGCTCTTGAATGCTTTGAGGGGTTGTCGGTAAGGAAAGTCTGTGGACAAAATAGCTTGATGTAAATGTCCTCAAAAGCTTTCGCTTTAAAGCGACTCATCTTCTTGAAGTATCCCCGTATTTCTTTTTTGTGCCAGTAGGCTTATTCAAAGGATAGTGGTGTGAAATGGGGGATGAGAGAGAGAAGGGACATGCAGTAAATGTCAGAATCAGGAATCGAACTCAGGACACTGTGGCCGGCTGCACTTGGAGCCTGGCATACTGTGAGCTGCGCCATAACCACTCGACCACTGGGCAGCGAGATGTGTGGTCTGTCATGATTATCTACCAGCGGAGACAGGCTACAACATACCATGATGTCCTCAAAATGGCAGCGACAACAAAGAAGTCGAGACGGAAAACTATGAATAGATGCCACTTTTGCCAACAAAAGTTGCTATTGCTATTACCTGCAGTAATCCTGAGTAGATGAGCAGTCAAATTTCAACAACTGCTGCTGGCAATGAAATTGGTTAGCTGCAATAAAAACGACTTTGGTGTTGAAGCTAAATAAATTATACAGCCGTCCTTATCTTTACACCGCATATCTTTTAAAAGTTCAATTCTATGTGCCAAACCTTAACTTTGACTAGCACTCCTCCTCTGCTCCCCACACTTCCATTATGCGTCCGTCTCCAGAGTAGAAGCATAGTTCTATTTGGAGCTGGGTAAAGCTCTCGGCTAATGCCCCCCGGGAGGCAGCATCATATCTGGCCAGAAGCGATGCAGAGACGTCTAGTGGTGGAGGCTTTGTGGATCGCCTTTTTACCAGCACATCTGGCTCCCAAAGATTAGTGTGCAACTGGACCTCGGGAAAACGCATCACGTGGACTTCAAGGAACACGGAAAACAACAAGTGCTATGCCAGGGAAGAAGCTAGCAAGTGACTCCATAAATAGAAAGTAGAAATTGTAAATAGACTGATCTGCCACCGTTGAATCACACAAATCTTCACCGTGAGAGTGTTTGAAATGCAGTTTGAAATAACAGAGTGGTTTAAACACAACGCTAGGAATGGCTCATTTAAACTTGTGGTGGGCAATGTATCAAAAACGTCAATAATATCGCTGTGGGAGTATTGGAGATATGCAGAATTGGAATTTAAAGTGTTTTGTCCATAATAATAAAAATTTGTAGAAAGGCTTCAAATGACTGTCAATTAGGGGTTTGAAGTGATATTCCTGTGCTTTAGTGCTTCTGGTTTGGTAGTTATATGTTGTGCTTTATTTGAAAAACATTTTCTGGCACATTTTGGCACATTTGTCATTTTAATTGCCATATTATTTTGGCTAAATAGTGTCGTCGAGATTGTACAAAAATCAAGCTATTCATATTTATCAATATTGCCCTTTCCTATTAACAGGACTATTAAGTCTTAGTGGTGCAGAATTGCATTTGCATGGATTTCTACAGTGTTCAAATATCTTCAACTGGTACAACAAGTTGAGCGAAGTCTGAAATAAAAAGTGTACCTATTGGCCAGGTTCTTCTTCTGTCCTCCGCATTACGTTTTAATGCCTCTCAACGCTTAAGCCTCTTAATGCGCATCTTTGAAAAATGCCTGCCTGACCCGCGCATCCATTTTTCCCTTCCTCCTTAATGACAATTACATATTTATCTGTCCCTCGATTTAGCCGCTGCGACGTTGGTAAATAATACGCTTTAGGATGATGAACAATCCGTCGTCGGACATGTTACGGCGGCCTCATAATGAACTGAAGTCATTTGCGTGGCAGTAATTACGCACTCGTCTGATGAAAGATGGCTTCACTGGATAGTATTTGGATAATTATTCCCTTTTGCTGTGATAAGCTCATAATGTCCAGTCATGGGAGGTATGCGGGCAGGGAAGGAGAAGTTAATGGCATTGGCGGGATGGACGCAGTGAATATCCAGTGGTTTTTCGTCAATCACTCGCTCCCCTTGGCCTCTGTTGCCCTAGTCCACTATCTTTATGTGTACCATCGCAGCAGGTAGGGGCTAGCAAGCCTTAAGTAATTGCTACCGAAATGGCCCAATTGCTCTTAAGCCTCGTTATATGAATGCTAATGACAACTAGCCTTACCCTCTCTGCAAACACTCCAACAATGCTAATTAAAGTCCGTTTTTTTCCCTTCTAATTCCTTGCACCATGGATGACCTAATCTCCTTCCTTATCCGTATTTGCTGTTTGTAATTAACACTTGCTTCTCTCTTCGCTCCATTTAGCCGCTCTGCCGGTTTTCTCACTGGCACAGGGGTCGTCCTCCCTTCAGTAGTGCATGCATTGAGCTCAATCAGATGCAGAGAGTTGGATGCAAAAGATTTTTATCATTAGCAAAAATTATTGTTAACACATTTTTTTAACGAACATTTGTGGATGTTCAGCCTTTTGGATTGCTACACATTTGTTTGATCACACCTGTAACATAAAACTAAATGCACTAAGACATTCATTTCTTAAAATTCGATATTCAATATTTTGCTCTTGGGGATTTTCTGTATTTAAAGGTGTACGTCTGTAACTGAACTTTCCACCGCCTGCTTGTCTCCATGGAGATGTTATTGGCTTGCCAAGACTGTTCCATGGAGAGGTGGGCCCGTTCATGCTACTAATGTGTTTTTCAAAGGTTTTTTTGAGTGATGATAACACCTGTAGTGAAATAAATTCGGGATAGTTACGTTTCATGCCATACTGTGGAAAATTCCTGCAAAGTTTGGCAGGGAAGCATTTAGTGACTATAACGTGAATGAGGAAATAAACGCAATGGCAATCTTATCTATTTTTGGTACCTGGCCCAAACCTGGATACACTGAAAGGCTTTTGTCAGGAACTAAAACCTTTGACAAAGTATTGTAGAAAAAGATTCAGTTGTTGTCATCTGGACTCTGTTTTAGAAAAAAACGAAATGTTTCGACTCTCATCCAAGAGTCATTCTCAATCAGTGAAACAAGTCTGAGAACTCCTGTTTATAACCTACTCTGTGAAAGCCCTGCCCACAGGGCGGGACCTCCTGCTAATGGCCCATTGAAACTTAACTGGGATGTGCCTATTGTTCTATTGTTCTCGTTTTGTTTTTTCTAAAACAGAGTCCAGATGACAACAACTGAATCTTGTTCTACAATGGAACACTCCTGGACGAATGAAGGATTACACCGACATGTTTCTAAGAACTTTGACAAAGCAATGAAAATCTGATTGGTATAATTGAGAAAGTCAATGGTTGGATCAAGGCAATCCTGTTTGCGTCTCACCTCAGGTCTCTCCACAACCAGAAGTATATTCAGATGCAAAAATGATAATGATACTGTTTGCGAAGTTCTCCAAGCTGTTTGAAAGTCTGAAAGTGACTGGAATATCATGAAAATTCCCTCTGGCCCATGTTTGCTTGTCTCAAACTAGCCCTGCTTTCTTCATACATCACATACTATTATTTCGCCCAACAGCATGGAAACAAAGACAGCACCGGGGCACATGGGAGCAAGTACAAACTGTTGTATGCAATCAATCGGCTTCTTTTGAGAGCTCTCTGACTCTAAGGGTAACTTGATCTGGCATGTTGCCTGTCAAGGTTGCCACCATGTGCCTAATACACCAGGATGCTGCTCGATGTACAAGCTCAGGTCATTGTTCTGTTGTTGTTGTGTGGTTTATCATGTCAGGGGTTCCATTTGGGGGGGTTGAGCTAAGGGTTACCATGTTGACAATGAAGGATCTTAGTCAGCCGGGCGCGAAATAAGAGAAAGCAGGTAATCGGTGTTCCCTAACCACCTAAAGATGACCTGCTTGCAGCCCCACACCTGACATTCAGGCATCCCTCTTCAGAAATAGGGGAGGAAGGGCCACTGTGCGTCCATCAGTGTGGACTCAAGGCAACATGTTGGACAGTGAGAGAGGTAGTCCTGTTTTATTTAGTTTAGATTAAAGGTTTTTATATGGTGCAATGAATGTCCACACAAACAACCAAATAAAGATGTGTGGTTTACTTTTGCTTCGAGAGCAAACAAATAAAGATTTAATCACAAAAAATAAAATATCAAGTGTTGACAATGACCAAAACAAAACATTCAATCTTTTGACTGGGCGAAGGACCTTAAAATGGTCTTCAAAATAACACTTGAAGACCACAAGACCAAACAAACTCATGAATAGGTGCACAATGTCACTTCTCCGGGGGGTTCGTCATCTACGTTATAGCTTTTCCTGGAATGTTCCACAGTATGGGATTAAGTTTATCTGCATCCATGAAGACAAGCAGGTGACATCACCATGCTAACTTGCCGATATGTGGAGGGGCGATCCAGCTCACAGTGAGAATGAATGGTTTTCAAGGGATTTTTGAGCAATACAACAACTGTAAATTAATAAATGCAAAATTGTCATGTTAAATGGCATACCGTGGAACAGTTTAGGTAAAGCAATAACATCTCTATGGAGATGAGACGGCAGGACACCCACCCCAAGAAAGGTTACAGAGTGTACTTTTAAATCTCCTGTTACACACAACCACTGGCAAGCTTAACTGAACGATAATGACTGAATATACATAAAAAAAATGAAGCCTTTAATTTTAAACTGTTCAAAGGAAGTAAGGAAAGAAGTATAGTCTATTGTTCTATTATCTTTGTAATGATACTTACAATGGAATAAAAAGTTTCAATTCATCTACCTCAACTTTTTAAGTAATGGTTTTTGAGTAAAAGACAGATAATAGCTTTTCTGGTGAGACTAAGCTAAGTGGGTCTTTGTTTTAGCTTGCCCAAATCTTTGTTGTCAGTGAACTTGAATTTAGTCATGTGAAGTGAACACAAGTGAAGTGAAGACGGCTACGGAACTAAATTGCCTGTAAAGTTGTTGGCTCTGTACCTGCTCCATCAGAGACCAAACACACATTTAAGGCCCAGTACTGTTCCACACGATTGCCCTTTAAGAATCGTAACAGTGGTGGCTCGGGCTATTTTAACTAAAGACAGCATGAGAGGAAAAAATGCTGCAGTGAAGACCAAGGCGGGGTGGATAGTGCCAGCAGACGAGAGCCTAGGGTCCGCCGGGGCAGCATCGGCGCAGGGGACAGGCAAAAGAAAGCAACACGAATGGGCAGCAAGAGGTGGCTCTTGGTTTATCAGCTGCAACAGGCTTGGCATCGCTCCCCTGTGCTCAAGGGAAAGCCCAATGCTACTGTTTTTGATGACTGTAAATGGGACAGGGGGGACTTCTGTTAACGCTGCTTCAGAAGGTGCCAGAAAACGGGGGCTTCCGCGAGCCATGTCGGCGCTGGCAGCCATTTTGGCACATGCCCAGGAGAGAAGACCGGGAGCCGTTTGTTTGACAAGGCCCAGAGATGGAGCTGGTGCTAAGAGGAGAGAGGCTTTGTAGTGAGGGCCAGATACGCTGGGGCACAGGCGGCATTGCTCTCACCCATATGGAGGCAACATGAATCACATTTGTTCCACATTTCATGAACAAACCAGCTCGCTATGGAGATAATAGACCTTTAGCATTTGTGACATGTTAGTATTCAGACATTTTAGAACCCAAATGATTTTGATCATCTTTCAGGCACCAACCAAATGAGAATATACAAACACCTGTGAAGTAGAATTGTTTTCAATAGGCTGACTTCACATGACATCACAGCGTTGTAGAATGGTCCAATTGTGAACCTGGATTATGATTTATACCTCTGTAATCACTGGGCCTATTCACATGAAACAAAAACTGACTCACTTTTTATTTTTTTCACTATATTGCTTCAGAAAGCAGGGCCATTATTCAACATCAATGACATGATCGTTGACAGTTCAAATTACTTCAAGGGTAAGTTTACACTTCAAAATCATCACTTCAAAATTGGTTCTAAACTTGGACTAAACCAAGTAGAACCAGACCAAACCAAGTCTACATTAGGAGTAAAACCAGGATCAAACAAAGGCAAGTATGAATGTACAAACAAATAAGATTTTTTGGGGGGGATATTTCTTTCAAAACTCTGAGATTTACTTGCCCACCATTTGAAATTATGACATAATCAAATTCTAGAACAAAAAAACTTGTTTCAAAAGCTTGATATTAACAGTAAATTATTATCTGATCCCTGGAAAATAACTATCACTACAGAGTATACAGTAGGTGTTGTCCACATTTTACCTACTGCTTTCTGTCTTTTGTTTTTTTGTTTTTTTCCCAACTCTACAGTTGTCTATAGAGTTGCAGAATATTTATTTACAAAAAATACAATACCTCATCTTATTGAAAGCACAATACATAAAAGCAAGATTAAACGCACCATGAAATTGCACATATACACATAAATTATGCAGTAATTTTGCTTTCTAACACAGTTAGACTTTGCGACTCTCAGCTCTGGAATCAAAGTGACATTTTTAAGCCAGCTTCTCTGAAATTTGCCCACTCTTAGAGTGACACTGGGTTTTTGACAGGCAACACATTCAAGCCACATTGTCTGGCTCAAATTATACAGTCTGTGAAGCTTGCTAACTAGTCCGGGGATATAGAACCAAGCACGCCCTCGAGATACTACTATCAACCTTGGTCTTTGAAACGAGGAAGGGTGAGTGAAATCAAGTGAAGCCAAATGAAAAGGCTTGTGTGTTTGTATTTTATTTCTGTCTTTTTCAGCTGGTTTTTCCAATGCCAAATGTTTCATTAGAGCTTTTGGTGGTATTATTGGTCCATTTCCTGAAAGTTTGGCATTATGTAAATATGTAACAAAATATTAACTTGCAAGAAGACTTGTATAATGCAATATATTTAATTGAGATGTTAGGTCACACTTTCATTTTACTCTATATTGTATCATAGTTAAGTGGCTGTACTTGATTATAGTCCATGTAGTTGAGCACAATACGTTTTGCCCCAGTAAAGATTTATTGTAAAAACCACTGTTGGGGTCAAAAAATACACTGCTGTCTGATGTCTGCATCTAATTATAAAGTGTTTTTATCATCCAAGAACCAGGAAGTGCACTGTTATCAAGCTAATGATTGTTTACCATTTCAACAAAACTCTACTCTGCAACTCTCAACTCAGAAGATGAACAGAGCTGAACTTTTGGGAGGCGGCGCGGCAACCAATCATAGATTACGCTCCAGTGATGTACCTACGTAATCCATTATCCAGAAGAAGGACCAATGCAAACCCTGCACCAGTAAAAAATCTTCCAGACGCGGCTCCTGGAGCAAATAATGATATTTACTAAACTCTGCTCACCTCTGAAGTATCTGGTGGACCCAGACAAGCCGAGCCAATCTCCGCCTCCGTTGTTGGACTTTGTGAAGCACCAAAGCCACTCTCTCAACTTGGTCTACCATCACAACAAATGGACAGACACACCAGGGACAATAACAGGTCCTTGTTCACTAGACGCCTTGAACGCACCTCTGCTGGTGCGTTCATTTTTAAGACCGTCCAAAGAGTTTGGACCGCTACAAACAATTTAAACTGAACTAGTTCTGTTTTTTGTACTGATGATTATAGTTCTGTTATTAAATCTATCTATCTATCTAATGGGGTAAGTGCAATGTCTCAAGTGCTCCCTGGATTTGAGTTAACGTGTCGTGATTCTGACGCTCTCATCCACTTACATAATTACTATCTCACAGTGGAGTAATAGCTTGTACACTGTTGACAGCAGAGTAGTCATCTTGCACTTGTTACTTAGTACAGCTCTATGTAAATGAGGCTGAGCATGACATCACAGTTAGTGAAAGGTCGCGGCGCCTGTAGCTTGTCGTCACCTGATATGGAGAGCAGCCTTGGCACTGTTGGCCATGAACTTTTGCAGTGACACTCTTGCAAGATGGTCACCTATACCCCTTGACCTGAATCTTTCCTTTTCCATCACCACAGCAAGAATTCTAACCCTTAATGTGTATTTAATAGCACGCTTGTCTGGCAAAGACTTTGGTGTAGTTTTCTAGGTATTCATTACACAACCTCTTTATTTAGCTTGTGTTCTAGCAATAAGACGTCAATAGAGAAAGACTCCTCATTTTTACATGGCCAACAACTAAAACTGTACAGTGTTCCAAAGCGGTAATCTATGTATTTGTCATATTTTTTGCACTTATCCATGTATATAAGTGAAAGTACACTTGCTTATAGCTGGATTTGCATTGCTTTCATATTTATTTGGTCTTATTTTGCCACGCCTTTCTGCAGACACTTTTTAAGTTTTTAACCATGTTATAAGCAAATTTCATCATCATTATCTTACTCAAAATTATATTTCGATTGACACTTGCATGTTAGTCCTGCATAGAGAGGCTTCCGTTTTCACCTACCTCCTATCTCCGCCCACAACTCTGTACATATATAGCGTAAAAAAGTCCCTAAGCAATTTCTCAACAATAAAAACTATTTCATGATGCTGTGTTTTACAATGAGCAATATGTTAAGTCATGATCTGCCTATGCTATAGTTTATTATTAAATACCATGACTATATTTAAAAAGATTTCAGTTTATAATGTGCTGTTGAATAATCCAATTCCACTGAAATCATGTGCTTCATACGCAGGGCTAACCTTCATGGAAGATTCTTGCCCTGGTTCCCTTGTACCCATGACGAATGCACTCCCTGGGCCAAACTTGCAACTACTACTGACAACTCGTGACACAGGCCGCCAGGGAGCCAAATGTAGACACAGCCTTTCAGATACGGGCTCTGAGAGGGAGAGGGAGAGGGGTGAGCGTGTCTACTGTAGTGAGCAGCGTATTTCTGTCGTTGTGGAAACGCACCTTGTGACTCTGAATGCTTGGAGCGGTCTCGAGCCATGACCCTGCAGCGTTCCAGCAGAAGGATAAGATGAACGACAACCCAAATTTAAAAAAGAGATGTAATAGTCATCATTTGCACACCTATAAATGGCCAAATTGACTTGACTGATTATTATTATTTATTATTCAGACTTAATCGGTACATAATTCTTACCATGATTCCTAACCTGAATCCTTTAATTAAAGCCCCAGTACATAACTTTTAGTCAAAAAATGTACTAAAATGAAATAAAATATTTTTATTGCATTGAGAAACATTGAAAAAAAAATTGTCCAAACAGTGAGGGGGCTTGCATCTCCACAAACCTGACTCAAACTTGTCCTGGAGGGCCTCCACTTGCTTGTTTCCATGGAAATGGTGTTCCTTTGGCTGTAATATTCCACAGTATGGCAAATCCATCTCCATTGAGAATGATCAGATGTACGATTAGAACTGTCTAGTTCCAGGTGCAGGTGACGTACCAACCTACAGTAAGTGCCTTTTGTCAATATACTTCAATTTGAGTTTCAATATTCTGAGGTTACATCAAGTTTTGTTATACCACACATTTGTATTAATTCTACAAATGAATGCAAGCCAATAGAGTTACTTTGCACAATGTACCACTGTTTTTATTGTGGCTGTAGATGAAAGTGAAGAACAGAGTCCATGATGAGGCTAGAGTTTCAGTCAGCTGCATAGGGCTTAGGCATAGGAGAGATTTGTGGTGGTGGTAAAGCTTGGGAAAGGACTTCCACTAGAGATAAAGTGTGAAGGAAGCGGGTGATGCAGGGGTCTAAAGTTTCCACAGATAAATCAGTCCGTCTGTGTAAAGCACTTGTTAATGTTCAAGAATAAAAATGTGCACGGCTGTAAAAGTGTAACCTGGGGCATTGCTTCAACTGAATTCATTATATTTTAGAAGAAATTTAAAGTTAGAACAATACATCCCATAAAGTGTGTGTCAAAGACTTTGTTCAGCCAAACGTGTAGATGCAAACCACTGTTAAAGTGCCTATGACAGGTTAGACTTCAACATATTTTTTATTAGAACTTTATATTGTTATTTTTCATTTATTTTCTTTACAAACTGCCACTTGATTTGTTTAAAACTATCATTAAATTTACGACAGGTATTGTTGTTCCCATTAAATGAAGTGAGATTTAATAAATCATGTGCAGTGTAGGCCTTGTCTCACAATGAAAAATACTAGTTCTAAACCATTAAGTTTCAGTCTTCTAGTTCAGAGGTAATGTTCTATTAAAGGTGCACTGTGTAACTTTTCTGGTGGACCTGCTTGTCTCCACGGAGATGTTATTACCTTGCCTGGAATGTTCCACAGTATGGCATACACACTTCTCTATCCCACACTTATTCAATTACATGTGTTTTTAATGCCCAGAAATACCTTGATTTTTATTTTGAGTAGGGTCTCCACAGATCTGACCTGTAACCTGGCCTGGGGGTCTTACCTGCTCCATGCATATACGTACAAGTTTAATGCCATACTGTGGAACAATACCGGAGAAGAAATAACATCTACTAGAAACTAGAAAAGTTACTGTACATTGTGCGCTTTAAGTATGTCCACAAAACCTATTTATTTAATTTATTTATTTAATTTATTTAATTTATTTAATTTATTTAATGTATTTAATGTATTTAATGTATTTAATGTATTTGATTTATTTAATTTATTTAATTTATTTAATAGGTGAAATATGTAATGAGAAGAGTTGCACCAAACTTATTTTATTTATTTTTTGTGACATAATCCCAAGATACACGCCTCACTTTCCTTCACACTGATTGTTCCAGCTCTCTGGAACACCGGATGGAGTTACAAGTCCCATGACCGAGCTGCCAGAGTGGAATTAGAAGGACTGTACTCTTTCCTCTCCCAACCCCCCACCATTTCTCTCCCTCTCTCACACACACACAGTTGGGTTTGAGAGGGGTATCATGTCGGCATGCAGAACCAGACCCCCCTCTCTCTCGCTCTCACACAGACACAGGCAGATGTCAGGCTGGTCTGCTGTCTAACGATATGACCTACTGTGCCCCTGCAAAACGAGACCATGAATGGGCTGGAAAAGTGGGGCCCTGAACAAGTGTCATCAGAGCATGACGTACTCTGCACCCATGAACGTGAATGAACAATTTAGAGAGTGTCGGGATTAAGCATAAATCGGACTGTTTGTTGTGTTGGCTTACTGCTGTGTTTAACATTGTATTATCTGGAAATGTGTTTTGTTGTGTAACACAAAGCTTTGGCAGTTGTATGTTTGATATTACTAACTGTTAAGCGATAAATATTGGTAGTTCAGGGACCTGCTTTTCTTTTCCAGTGGATTTTTTAGTCTCAAATTCACAACGTTCAAGTAACTCTAGAAGTTGGAGACAGTCCATCTTTAAAATTGATCTTCTTCAGTTTAGATGTTACAGTGAAATATGAAGTGGTAAGGTTTTTTTTAAAGCTTAAGGCATCTGTGGAGTTACTGTTTAAGTCGGTCTAAGTTTGCCTTTCGCAGGTCCAGGTTTGTGAAAATGGACTAGTTAAGTTCAAGTATGAGTCCTGTAGAACTGTGATTCAACAGTTCTCCATCTCTGACATTTATTGGATGAAGTTGGGTAATTGAGTTATCTATATAAAAGGTTGCCGTTTTTCACAAGTTTTGTAGAGCATAAAGTGTCTATGTTCAGACAGGCTCAAACTCTCATGAGACAAACTGAGGCCAAATTGAAAAGGCAGTGAACTCATTCATCGACACTGACACACAGTGCACTCCACAGTTTTAGACCAAAAGTTTTGGAGTCTTGCATGCGTCAGAGCTGCGCTGGCTGCACCGTGAGCGTCGGGGTTCTGCCCTTGCCCTTGGTGGACGTGTGTTTAAGACAGGCAGGCAGCTGCTGGCGCCGGCTGGAGGAGATGCTTTAGAGGCAGGGGTCCATTCCGTAAATGGAGCCGTGTGGTTCTGATGGATCAGCACATCAGTTCCCCTCCTGCAGGGTCAAACAAATGGAGGCGAGCACTGAGTGAGTATCAGTCATGATGAAGGGAGTGAGTGAGGAGAAAACCTTCTATGAGAAGTCATCAGTCACTTTTAGAAAAAGTTGTGCTCCAAACTGTTTTAAAGTGGATCCGGCAGGACAACTTCACCAGTGAACCCATGTCAAACTCACTTCATTCAAGCTGGAACACCCTGTCAGCTGCCAAAGTGCAGAGTGGCATGCACTATTCACTGTTCAAACTCCACACTACCTCACGTCTTCATCGTTTTCATTTGGAGATAATTAGACTGAGTTGACCATTGACACATTGACAAATAGAATGTGTAGTGTGTATGTCTCTACTTGTACATGAAAATGGAAAATCATCTGACCTGCGCCACCCCATAGGAAATGACACTGCTACAGTTCAAAGGATGTTTGAGCTGTTCCCAGCGCTTCTTCCGGACTTGCAAAATCTCCAAAGTCACAAGATGAGTGCATTTACTCGTCAATGAGTGTCTCCTGGATTAGAGCGGTGATTCATTGGTTCCACTGAACTTTGGATTGTACCTGTTGATGAAAGCCTACTGTACATGTAAATGTACATGTGATCATATTCAGTATTTTAATTAATGAAAGGAAAAACAAAACAAATTAAAAAGTGTATTAAATACACCAAATAGTAAAACAACTTTTATTAGCTGATAATACATTTAAATTTCTCCATCTGTGTTATCTTGTTAATAGTTATGTTTGCTTTGGCCAGTTGTGTTAATGGCATGAGTTATTCCTGTGTCTTTTTATAATGTGTGATAAACATTCATTGGAAAACGTGTTGTCATTGAGTTCCCAAATGGGAATAGTTTTAATTAACTTTTGTAAACCAAAGTTATTGGGTGTAGCAAAACCAAATTTGTCCATGGACAACATTTCTGCCAGGTTAAACCTAAACAGATATACTAAGTAAAAAAAAAATGCTAGTTTACCTTTTAAACGACAACCCAAATTTAAAAAAGAGATTTAATGGTCATCATTTACACACCTATAAATGGCCAAATTGACTTGTTGACTGATTATTATTATATATTATTCAGACTTATACCTTAATTCCTAACCTGAATCCCTTAATTAAAGCCCCAGTACATAACTTTTAGCCCCAAAAATTTACTAGAATGAAAGAAATAATATTTTTATTGCATTGAGAAGACATTGAATCAAGAAAATGGTCCTAAACAGTGAGGGGGCTTGCATCTCCACAAACCTGACTCAAATCTAAATGTACTGCAGATGGAGCCTCCACTTGGCTTGTTCCATGGAGAGATGGTGTTCCTTTGCTCTGTAATATTCCACAGTCCTGGCAAATCCATCTCCATTCGAGATATCGCATCAGATGTACGATTGATGAAACCATGTTTCCTTAGTTCCAGTGTTGCAGCGTTTGACCGCTACCACCTCAAGTTTAAGCCTTTGTCAAATATACTTCCAATTTGAGTTTCAAATATTCTGAGGTTACGATCAAGTTTGTTATACCACACATTTGTATTAGTTCTACAAAATGAATTCAAGCCAATAGAGTTACTTTTGCACAAAATGTACCACTGTTTTTATTGTGGCTGTAGATGAAAGTGAAGAACAGAGTCCATGATTGAGGCTAGAGTTTCAGTCAGCTGCATAGGGCTTGAAGATGACTGTAGTTTTAGATTGCTTTGAAGAAAAAATGGATGGCGATGGAATTAAATAGCGCATCGCAAAAACATAATATTATCACACATAGATTTTTCTTCAAAAATAATTACATATATATTTTTTAAATCTCTATTTAGTCAGTTCATTAAAAATCGGACAATTTGAGAAGCAAAATGAAAGGTTCGTTTTTTCTCAGAAAGTTACAAATTTCATAAAGTTGCCCACAAAGTTGACAAATAGTTGTGTGTTAGTGCCAGGGGTTCACAAAACTTTTCAGGCCAGGACCCCCCACAGCAAAAATGTCAAGATTTAAATCCTTAAATTATGTTTAATTTTTATTACTTTAGTAGTTTAGCGTTAGCTGACCACATTTCACTAAAACAAATGTTATCCAATTAAAAGAGCTTAATACAGTGTATAGATAAAAAATTGATTAAGATCATTACAGCTTAAAATCATCTCGAACCACTGTGTTAGGCAATGGGAATTAAATATGGTTTCTGTTTGATCATGTTTCAGAAATGAATGAATTATCCAGTCATTGTTTTTTTTCCCCCCTCACAATAATCATAACCAGAATCAGAATCAGAATCAGAAAGAGTTTATTGCCATTGTCAATGAACAAAATTCAAACACAACACATAATAACACAAAATAGCACATGACATCCCTCGTTGTTTGCTAGTTTGAACTTTGAAACGTCGTGACACGTAAAAAAGTATTACAGTTCTGAAAAAGTCGTCGCGATTCGAATACTGTGACTCCTCCGCCCCGCCGGTTGCCCCCTGAAAAGAACTCCACTGTACAGCTCCACTCTCTCCGTCGCGTATTCTCCTTCTGCCTCCCGCCTAACTACCCTGTTACTCACGTTGCCATCATAGGCCTCTGTCTATATAAATCAGCCGGCCCATCTTTGAAACATATCTTTTAGCCAAAGCTGCCTCTTCATCACGCTCTTTTGACGCTCCGTTACTAACCATATTGATTACAATTATTTTCTAGCCAAACGGGCTGCTCTATTTTTTTCCTCCTTTTTTTATTCCCTTATAAAACCATGACAGAATGGATCTATGTAATCACATTGCATCAGTTCATTGCGCACTGTTCCTATTACTATAACCTATGCTAGCAGACGGTGTTCTCCCCATCTCTTCCCCTCTCTTTTCTCGTCTCTTCTCTCTCTCTCCGGTCATACCTTAATTCGCTGTTAGGAAGCAAAATCTAATTCTGAAAAAAAAAAAAAAAAAAAAAAAAAGCGTCTACATGAGTTCGCTATCTTTCGTTGCATTCTCTGCTTCCCATAGCTGCGCATGCAAAGTTGTGCGACAGTAGCGCCGGAAAGCAAACGCGCCTATGGCTGGAGACGCGAGATAGCGAGCGAGGCAAGGCTTCTACCAATTCTTTATCTGAGCCAGGCTAAACATCAATAACAAAACACCAATGTACCCCATCTCCACCTTCTCCTCCCGCCCAGGCGTCCCTCCCTCGCTCCCTCCCTCCCACTGCCGTCACCAAACACCTCCAGCTCCTCCACTTTTAATCTTTCAAAACAAAACGGCCAAGCCCCTTAAAGAGAAACTGCATCAAGCTGAAGACGTATAAAGCAGTATGTTAGTGACCGACTGTGCAAAACAGATATTATACCGTAATTATACGTTTCTGTATATCTTTTGGCAAATGTTCATACGATGCAAATTCTTGAGATAAAGGCTTTTAATGAATGATCTTTTTGTGTGTATTTGTTAAATACACATTCTTAAAGCTGAGGTTTCTGATATTAAATTGATTTTTTTTTTTTTGTCTGTGTTAACTCATCCCTTGCTCTAACACATTGGTATTGTTCACAATTATACATGTTCCGGCAGCTTTAAAACAGCTTATTCAGATGCCAAAGTCAAAACTGGGGCGACCAGCTAAGCACAGCCAATCAGAGCGCTGCTGTCGTCTCTTAATTCCAGGGTTGACGAGAAGTGCTGCTTTACGTTACAGTCTTTGTGGAAAAACGCCAAATGAACTAATTTCAAAAAACAAAAAAGTCCCTCAGCTTAAAGTCAAAGTTTTAAAAAGCCTACAGTCATTTCACACCTCTTTGGCGTTGACAACAAAATACCACCGGACCACCAACACTCTCCTCAGGTTCCACTTCAAGTTTTCAGTCAAGCATTAAATAGGGCGTGGTCAATTTTAGCTCCCAGTACTTGAAAAATTACAGCTATAAATTGCCGTTGACTACAATATCTTTAGCTTTTAGCATTCATTTTAAATTCCTCATATTATTTTGGTGCACATTTTTCCTGTTCTGTTTTCATCACTAGCCAGACCTTTCCATGAAAGTATTCGCCATCACTTTATAATCATGATTTTTATTTATAAACTAGCACTAAATCTACAATAGCTCTTTAAAATATCTACTTTACTCGAGCCAGTGCCACTTAAGGGCACCAGTCTTGCTGTTACTCCACTAGAATCAATAAGCAGGCAAATGCTGGATGCTCTAATCAACATTCCATTATTTCTATTTGCATATTTGATCCAGGATTTGTTCAGTGGATTTATACATATTACCTGCATGATGTTTAATTGCCTTTGTAATAGACTTCTGTTGATTGTAACAAGGATGTGGCTAAGGCTGGTGAAAGAAAAGCGTGAAAGTAAAAAAAAAAAAAATCAAAATCTTATTAAAACAAGTTGCTCACATCCTCCGGAAATGCCTCAGAAGGGGGCGGTTTGAAATAAAGCAGAGATCCGAGCAGCGATAGAGGCGGCGGTGGCTGTTCAAAATTCATTCATTTGCCTGGTATTTGTTTAAGAAGATTGGAGTGGAGGCTGCGTGTTCCTTCAGCGCTCTTTTATACCTTATCATGTTTTGACAGATGAGGCAGGTGACGCACTCGGATGCGCACACACGTGGGGAACTGTTGCGTTGTGACTGTGGGGGATCAGACGAAAAGTTGGAAGTTGTTGCCAAGTTTTGAGCAAGCTTGTGTGACTCTTTTCGTGAACAAATACAGAATAAATAATGAATAAATGCATAAATAAAACACTGTACAGAGCTAAACGTGGATCCAGTTGGAAAAATGTGGATATTCTCAAGTATTCTACAGTGAAAGTTAGCTTTTAAAATGTTTTGGACTGGAAAAAAAGAGTGTTATGTGGAAGTCGTGGCATTTACAAAGGCATATTTGGGCCGCGAGTAATGGAAGAGGAAAAAAATAGGACAGCAAATTTTCAATAAACCCAAAAAAGTTTTTAAACATGCAAATTTGCTTATATTTGCATCTTTTTTATCATTCTGGATCCCACAGCCCAGTGCAGCAGAGGCTTGGGGAAGGAAACGATCCTCATCAGAACATAAAGTAACATTTGTCTTAACTGTGTGTGTGTGTGTTTGTGTGTGTGTGTGCGATGTCTTGTTGTTGTGCCGATACAGGGCATGTTGCCGTAGTTGAGAGCAACGTTTATGCCAAAGCGCAAATTCTGCACTGACTCAAATTGGGCAATCACAGGTGCTTAAAGGGTTCAAAAATGTCACACGGCCCTTTTTCAGCATTAAAAACATGTATATTCAAATCTGCTTGCTGCGGTGAAATGCCCCAGTGAAGAGGCTTATCTGTTCTGCCATCGGACCAGTTTCTATTAATTAGCTGTTTTAGATCAATATTGTGTGATCTAAATGTCAAATATGAATCTACGTACGAGGGGAATTTCATACTAAATACCTGAAAACAATGATGCTATGTCTTCTAAAAGCGATATGAACACCTCATTGAGTCAGGCGAGACTCTAAAGGCAAAACTCTTGGTCAGTTCGCTCTCTCAACATATGGTCTTTCATGTGGGAACAACAAAATTGTCCAATCCACTCCTAATTTGTTTTTGTTTAATTGAATCCACTTGCATCCATAGATTTCTCTGGGACATTGTAACATCAAAGGCCGTGTTGTCAAATGCATTTTTAAAGATCACTTGAAGTAGCACCTACACTCACCAAACTTTACAGTCTTGTACTTAACTAGATTTTGTCAGAAGGTACAGTATCTAAGCCTGATTTAATAAAGTTTGAAGTCTAAAAAATAATTCAAAATTAGAATTTTAAGGCCAATATTCAGTCAAAAACTCCCAAAATCTCCTCCATACATTTTTTTTTGTAACTAATATCCATCCATCCAACCATCTTCTTCTGCTTTATCCGGGGCCGGGTCGCGGGGGCAGCAGTCTAAGCAGGGACTCCCAGACTTCCTTTTCCCCAGACACTTCCTCCAACTCCTCTGGGGGGATCCCGAAGCGTTCCCAGGCCAGCCGAGAGACATAGTCCCTCCAGCGTGTCCTGGGTTTTCCCCGAGGCCTCCTCCCGGTGGGACATGCCCGAAACACCTCCCTAGGGAGGCGTCCAGGAGGCATCCGGAACAGATGCCTGAGCCACCTCAGCTGGCTCCTCTCGACGTGGAGGAGCAGCGCCTCTACTCCGAGCTTCTCCCGCGTGACTGAGCTCCTCACCCTATCTCTAAGGGAGCGCCCAGCCACCCTGCGAAGGAAACTCATTTCGACCGCTTGTATCCGCGATCTTGTCCTTTCGGTCACTACCCAAAGCTCAAGCTTCATGACCATAGGTGAGGGTAGGAACGTAGATTGACCGGTAAATCGAGAGCTTTGTCTTTCGACTCAGCTTCCTTCTTCACCACAACGGTCCAATGCAGCGACCGCATCACTGCAGACGCTGCACCGATCCACCTGTCAATCTCACGCTCCATCCTTCCCTCACTCGTGAACAAAGACCCACGAGATACTTGAACTCCTCCACTTGGGGCTCCGAGCAGCCCGCATTGACAATGGAGGTCGGAGAACATGATCCACTCGGAACTCAATGCCCCAGCCTCCCCCCGGGATTTGGGAGAAGCTCTCCCGGAGGTGTGAATTGGAAGAACCTGCTGACAGCGTGCTCCACAAGACGTTCCCAACAGACCCTCACTATACGCTTGGGCCTTGCCAAGTCTGTCCGGCTTCCTCCGCCGCCAGCGGATCCAACTCACCACCAGGTGTGGTTTGGTTGACAGCTCCGCCCCCACTCACCCGAGTGTCCAAGACACGCGGCCGGAGGTCAGATGACACGACAACAAAGTCGATCATTTGACCTCCGGCCTAGGGTGTCCTGGTTGCCACGGTGCACTGGTGGACACCCTTGTGCGTTGAACATGGTGTTCGTTTGATGAACAGTCCGTGACTAGCACAGAAGTCTAACTGTAACTAATATGTGTACAAAATAAATTTAAACTTGGTTCTGTCCTTTTTTCAGATTTAATATGTCCCAAATATGTGCAGTTTCCGGTTGACATAAAATACCATGGCATAATAAAAAAAAATAAAAAAAAATTAGATATATATATATATATATATATATATATATATATATATATATATATATATATATATATATATATATATATATATATATATATATATAAATAAATATAATAATTTTTAATAATTTTTTATAAGAAATAATTTTTTCTGTCCTTTTATGTGAGTGACCTACAGGAGAAGTTTCAAATTAATTTATTTTAAATTTAAGATTTTTTCCTCGTCTTAGTACAAGCAAGTAGCAGATCAGAAAAGTTAAAGCTAAAGAAGTATATTTGTGATACGAGGGCAGTAGTATAGTAGATGAAATATTCAATAATTCTACATGTTTTCTTTTACTTCTACACAACTAAAGTTACCATTATACTTTCTTTTTATTCAATTAAAGCAGGAAATATGGGGGCAGCTGCTTTACATTATTCAACTTTACCTTTAGCATTTTACAGATTACACCGTACGTTCTCTTCTGTTTATTTTTCATCTAACTGAACACACCGATCATTAAGCGAAATCCAAAAAGAGACAATCCTTTAGAATCTATAGGACTCGGCTCGCTGCAGCTATAGGACTCGACGCATGCACAGCTACAGTTTCAAAGCTCGGGATCATTCAAGGTTTTGTGTATATGCAATCAAATATCCTGCCTGGTATGCATTCTTTGAGTACATCCAGTCTTTTCTCTCGTGTTACCGACTCACTACAGCATATTAAGGGTCAGGATGCACTCTGGCTTGACTGTCTGTTGTGGCATTTTCCGTTGAAACGTGAGGTCAAAGTGTCCCACCGTTAGCGGCTACTCACCTGTTCTCATTAATAAGGAAATTAATGTTGCATTCTGTTTCAATTAACCTTCGCCGACTAAGAGAGCAGGACCGGGAGGGAGGCCCAGGCACCCGCGGAGGTCAAGGTAATTGAATCAAAGGTACAGCCGCGACAAGGCCGGCGGGGTTGCTGCCGTGGTGTTGGGGGCGACTGTTGTTACCCCATCGTTAGGGCGGAGGTGAAGGCGTGTCAAGAGTGCGGGGTTACATGTCACAGCGATGACAGTTGTTCTTAAAGATCTTCTAATAAATGGTCCAGAAGCAGAGCAGCGCGATAAATTATAATCACCTTTGTTTGGCTCATTATTGAAATCGCGATTATTTCAAGGAATTACTTCTGTACTTTCAAAATGAACCTGCAGAGAAAGTATAGACCGAGTATATTGTATTAGTAATGTTTAAAAAGGTGTCTTTGCTCCAGGTTTTGTATGGCAGAACGAGTGCACTTAAAATTCTGAATAAAAGGACATTTATTGTATTTTTGTGATTGAATAGAATAATAATTGAAATCAGGATTATATTTTCGATTAATAGCAGAGACCTATCTGAGGGAAAGTATTGCTGTTGTGGGTCAAGAATATTGAGTAAATAAAGAAGTTTTGATGTTGCTGTAATGTTTATAATACGGTGAATAAATATGTGTTATTGTATGCAGTTTTTAGTTCAAATTAAGCTAAATAAAAATAATATTTACCTCTGAATTGGATCTCCGTGATCTGGGCTCTGCAAGACACTGCCACGGGGGTGGACTTTGCTAGTACTGTTTGGATTTGTTCTATTCTTTTTTTTTAATTTCACCAATATGTTGTGCATTTCAACACTATTTAGCTAGTTAGTTAGTATTAAATAATGTTCACTTAATTTTCACAACATTTCACATACATTATACAACAGAATATGCTGGTGACTAAAAACCCTGAAGGGGCTTAACATGTGGTAACATCCATACAAACATAGATCCAGCTTAAAAGGAAATGCCATATGGAAAAGTACAGTTATTCAGAAGCAGATACGTGAAAGTCTGTTAGAGCTGACATTGTGAAAGCTTTGTAAAAAAAAAAGAAGAAGACAAGCTGTTCCAGATTTTCGATCCTCTGTACAGAACACAGGATGGAGGAGCTCTAATGAGATGTCCACTCCGAGCTGGACGAGGGCCGGGCAATATGGTGATAAAAAATGGGGATAAAAATCAAATCTTGAACTGTTCCTGTGACGATAGTGATATTGCAGATTTCTGTTCAAACTTACCCTTTTGCCTTCTCATTTCCCCAATTGGTCAGCCCATGTAGGGACAGCTAGAATCAACCAATCACAGTGAAGTGTGAACTTTCAGAAGAAACAGATCTTAAAGGCAAAGTGTGCAGGAATCGTGATCAAGCTCCGAGAAAAGCATGATAGTAAATTAAGTTTTACGCTTGAATCTTATGTTTTGAGTGTCTTGATAAATCATTGTGGCTCCGTGTTCAGGAATATGTTGTTTTACACTGCAAGAACAGATTTAGATCCAAATATGAAGCATAACGGCAGCTGATGTTCTCAGTCATAACAACATATGTCGGCCAGCATTATTTTAAGTTCCAATCACTGAGAGTGTTGTTGTCACACATCTCCACGCGCCCACTCAGGTCAAACCACACTAAACTGTTAAACAGGCAAAACATTTCAAACATAATTCTACATTACGGAAGGTGCATGCTGGGGATTTAAACAAACAGACACTGAAGTTCAATGATTTTGTGCTTTGTATTTCTCTTGTGTTACTTTAAGGTCTCCCTCCACTCTCCACCTCCGCTTCCCTCGCCCGCTCGTGTCTCGCATGATGCCTGTCTGCTCCTCGAATGCGCTGCTGAGCTTTGGCCAACAGTAAAACACACCTGGGTGTGTCCAGTCTTCTGATGAATGACCCTGCGGCCCGCGCTCTGATCGATCTGCTGTGTGCGTGCGCGCGCGCGTGTGTGTGTGTACATGCTCGTACCTGCACATGTCGGAAGGGAGAGCGGGAGGGAGAGAGACAGGGTGAAAGGGGAGAGAGGGAGCGGGAGGGTGCTTTGTGCTGAGCTGAGAAATCCCATTAAATCCCCTCTACCGCACACACATGCAATATCAGTGGTACAGTTGCACATACCAACAAATACTCACACAAGTAGAACATGATTGTCAATATGTTGTCATATTTTAATGCCATTGCTGAATCATTGTTTAAAAGTTCTTTATTTATCATGATTTGTTTCAAAACTGAACCAGAACAAAACAAGGGCAATATATCAACATTTTATATCAAATACCATGTGACATTTCTGCACTTGATGTAAGCACTGATTTAAGCACTTTTTTTGAGAGACTATTGTTTGATAATCATTAATGGCATTTGAATTGTTGTGTATACCTGTAGGAGTTGTGAAAAATGTGGGGCAATAATAAATCCTCATGAGTCAAATCCGCTTTTTTTTTATACGGGACAGCGCACATGTGTTAGTCCAACATGTAACTGTGCCAGAGTTTACCATGTTTGACACAAAACACTCACACATGACTTCCAATATAGTTCAAATGAGTAAAATTACAATATACAAACGTCGCACACTGTACACACGACATAGCTTGAAGATACATGTACATGAACATGACAAACGACAAAAAACGATCATAATCTCGACAACAAGACAGGCACGTCTATAAAAGATGTTAAAAACACAAAGGTTGGTTCACATGAAGGTCACATGTCTGATGGCCTAAAAGTCACTGTTCAACACATCTAGGTCTATGAAACGATGTCATGTTCCTCAGAGTGTGCAGCGTGGACTGAAAAACCAAACTGTCCAAATGAAGTTTTTCTGCATGGGATTTTGCAGAACGCTCGAGTATCTGTATTCAGGTTTAACTGTATGAACTTGGTGTTTTATTGACCAGAATTGGATCTACAGTATATAGATAATTAAGTTGTTGTATTATATTTGTTCAAGTTTTTACAATGATGATATGCTCTTGGTCAGAAGTTTGAGTATTTCCATTTGTTGGATAACGTTGCTAATGATTATTTATCGTTCTTCAGCAGTAGCCCTCACGGCGCACAGGTGAAGCTTTTGTTACCAGAGCGACTAGCTGTTACTCTATGCTCCTGTACTGAACCAACTAGAGCGATGCAAAGCCCTCTGCCTCCCCTCTGCCTCCCCTCTGCCTCCCCTCTGCCTCCCCTCTGCCTCCCCTCACACGAGCAGAGAGACTTCCATCTCAGCCGTTTGCCTGCAGAACATGTCAGAGGGCTGTACTTGGAGCTAGCCAGGCGGCACCATATTGTGTTTGTTTGCGTGTTGTGCTTTGGTGATGCGGGTGCTGTCGTCTCCGCGGGTGATCAGCGCGTCCTGTTGGCGTGCCTTTGGAGCGCCGTGTGAGTTCTGGGTGTGTTGTCTAAACTGCCGGCGTGCCATTCATATGTCTGTGGTTAGAATGTTTGACTATATGTTTCCATTACTCGGTGGGAAATGTGCAGGCACAGAGTCGGTCTGCATTTTTAAACCAGGAGGAACTGTAGTGGCATTGGAGAACGCACAATGAGATGGTGGTTGTTCAATCAAAGGCAGTTTCCTCCATCGTTTCTAAATGAGTAGAATCTTGATTGTTATTACACATTAAAGGTGCTCTATGTAACTTTCCTCGTCCCACAGGTGGCTTCTAATCTGTGCATGTATTAATAGTGTGTTGTCTTTTGTGTCTCTTAAAACTGTATTTTTGTTTTGTCAGGTTAAATGGATGAGTTGAATGAATGAATGAATGAATGCTGTGCACTTTTTCGCAACTTTTTTGGAAACTGAGCTGACGCCACCAGACAAAGTTACAAGTCAGATCCGTGAAGAGGGAATCCCGCTCGCAGTAAGAATGCATGTTTTTCAGTGTATTTTTTCAGCAGTAATCGAATACATAAATGATAAATGTGAGACATTCCAGGTAACACGATGATGAATCGAACTTTTTCATTTATTTTTCTGGTTTAGTTTCTTATTTATTTGCCAGGAACTTTGCACAAACATGAATCTTATAAAAATGGAAATCCCTCATGCCAGAGTTAGTTTAAAATTGTTCCATTCGCAGTCTGTGGGTGGATTTGCCAGGGTCATTCCTTTCAAGAGCCCAACATATTAATCGCCACAATTATCGAAGTGAAAATCTGTTTATGTTAGCGTTCAGTACATTATTAACTTATTAACCTGACTTTCTCGTTCAGAATATTTGATTTGATAAAACTGGTCACAGACAGAAGGAACTGTGATCTATTCGATTATTTAAATGATAGAAAACTAAGGGTTTTACTGTTGCTTGGGCTCGGTGTCAAAAAATGTGAACGATCGTTAAAGTTGTGACGTTTCTTCTCGCAATAACTGTAGCACTAAACATCCCCAGTTGAAGCATTAACACTATTGTACTTTACTGTCTTTCATCGTCTTTCACAGCAAAATAATCATCTTTCTGTTGTGTTTTATCCTCTTTGCACTACACTTCTCTCTCACACCTCTTGGTCTGTCCCTCCCTCCCTCGCACCTCCACTCCACCTGTTTCCCTCCATCCCTCTCTCTCTTATGCCGAGGCCGCTTCATCTGTCATCTCTCCGCCACACCCTCCCACCTATACCCACCAACCCACTTCCCCTCCTCACCGCGCTGCGTCCAGGGGAGGGGGGGGGGGGCCTAGGGGGGGGGCCTAGCGTGACATTCTATCTCTGACACATCATGCATGTCCTGCACCGATGATGCCAGCGCCACTGACAGATCAACCACAGTGTGTGTCATCTGGCTGGAGGAGAGGCACAGAGAGGGAGAGAGAGGGGAAAAGGGAGAGTTTTTGTGTTTGTCATTTGTAATTCATATGTAAAAATCAAACTTAAAGGAGAAATATTATGCAAAATCAACTTATAATGGTTTTCCCCTCTTCGCTTATTTTGATTTATGCATTTTTGAGTAATCTTTCATTCCATAGCCACAACAAAGTATTGATGTGGACAGCTCATCCCTTTAGTGCTACCTCGTCACCCTGTGCAATATTTAATGTGTATCAGTATTATTACTAGAACTATTGGTATGCCTCACTGTTGCTTTTAAATGACTTGAATGATGTATTGAATGTGTATCTTTCTTGAAAGTTTGTGTTTCAAAATGCACTTTTTAAACTTGTTTTCGCTTGAACCCCTGAGAGCCCTGCTCAAGAATTCCAATGTGTATGGACTTTTGAGGCTGCACATTTCACCTTTCCATGCCCACGACTCTGATGAAGTTATTTTAGATCATTATTGCGGTTTACACTGAATACAATATAAATAATGATCCATTTATCGGTTAGTTTATTAAGAAACACAAGAAGAAGGTATGTTAAAACTGTCATTCATAGATTTTTATTTTCTGTTATTTTCTTTGGCTATTTTGATATTTTTTTGTTTTTATTAACTTTTTAATTATTTATTCATGTGTAATTTATTATTTTATTTGCTGTATGCATGACTAATTTAGCATCCATCTACATTTTCAAATACATATATAAATACATAAATAAATATTTCAATACTATATTGATTGCAATATGTTTATCGTTCATTCCGTGCAGCACTTTGGAGACTTTGTGTTGGTAAAAATGCGCTACACAAATAAAGTTGGATTGGATTGTTCAAGGTATAAACATAATTGATTTCTATACAGTTCATGCCAGCACAAACAGTACTGGGGAGCTACTTTAACACTAAAAAGGCATGATATCTGAGCCCATTTCACGCTCACATACAGTTATTTTGCACATGCAGATCATTTATATGCAGCTGTGCAACCTCAGGCCTTTATATATGTCCAGTGCATGTAAGCAGCACGTGCCATACATTATGCATTCAGCAAAAAAAAAGAAAGAAAAAGCAAACGCCTTATTTACCCGTGTTGGCCTATCAGCTCAGGCTCATCTCTGACCCCCTGATCCGCCGGCAGGTCATACTAGCCCTTAAATGCCCGTTAGTCAAAGCAATCCTATCAGTTATGTCACGCAAGGATGACAGGCTTACGGCCCAGCCTCCCCCGCGCCGCTCCCCTCCCTCTGCTGCCCAGCCTTGCGTAGCCTGGATCTTGTACTCCCAGAAAACAGTGTACAACATTGCGCCCTCCAAGAGCTCGTCCAGACCAGTCAAATACAGGTGGTGGTGTTCTATTAGTTATAACAGGAAAGCTTGAGCACAATTCTAGGAAACATAGCAACCAATGCAACCTAAACGCCCTTATCGAAGAAAACCGATTACGTCGCTTTCTATTCTGGTGAAGTTTGCCCATATACTTTTTAAGACAAATAGGACTTCTGCATCTGGCTAATATTATATATATAATATATATAATATATCATATAATAATTTGGCTAATGTAAAGAAAAATGCTGTTATTAGTTCAATGTTTGAGCTGTCTTACGTCTAAGATGACAGCTGGAAGTCTGAGATGAATAAGGATTGTAAAACCTGGAGCATTATCGGAAAAGTTTCAAATGTCTTTTATAAATCAAACATATATTTGTTAAAAACACAATATTTGGTGCAAAAAGTTGTTTTGTTAAAGTAACTGCATAATGTTCTTGAGTCCAGTATGTTAAAACCATGCTTTGAATATTCTTCTTTGATATGGGTACGTTTTGTGCCGTACTGTGCAATATTAGAGACAGAGGAAGAAGATTTCCATGGAGACAAGCAGGTCCTCCTCCAGGCCAAGTGAGTCAGGTTTGTAGAGATGCAAGCTCGCTCACAGGAAGGACATATGTTTGAAAATAAAAAAACATGCTTTTATATTTGCCAATTTTTGGTTCCAAAGTTACGCGGTGGGACTTTCAATTTCATTTCAGAAATACAGTGTTTGTATTTCTTTGCAGATATCATCCAATTCTTTAGTTTGTGTTTGTGCTGAGACCATGACTTTAAATAACTACTGTTTACTGTGTACTTCATCCTCCTTTGTGTTTCTCTGCCTGCACTTTCTGTTTGCCGCACTCTCCTTCCCTGGAGCTCCTTCACTTGTAACAGGCACCCTTTTGCTCCCTTCAACCCGACTGGATCCGTGCCTTCATAATGAACTCAGTGCAAGAGAATAAGCAGGATTAATCCAGCCAACGGCAACAGAGGGATTTGATGATGTCATCCGTATGAATGAAGCCGTTAGAGGATTATTCGCTCAGGAGGTGGAAGAGATCCAAATAAATGAATTCAAACCCCAGAGTAGAGGGCAGCAAACAGGGCAGAGGAGGCAAAGCGGGGCGATTGTTCAGAAACAGCCAGGTTTAGCGGTTTGGCTCAGAAACATTGATTCCTCTTCATTCTTTTTTGCCTGCAACATTATTCAGCACAAATATTTGTTACATGTGGTTGTATCTGATGTTTTCGATGCCACTGCATTTAACAAGACCTAGGACTGGCAAAAAGAGCCTGTGATCATATTTAAACAGGGATTAATGAGGGTCAACACAAAACTAAATCTCTTGGATGGAAAATGAATTCTCGAAACTTCTCATTTAAAACACGTTCCAAACTATTTGAAGTTTGAAATTTCATTCGATGTCCCGCACAGGCCAATGATGGATATGACTTCAGACTCTACCTTAACACTAAAGTGACCTTTGTAACTCAACTAAAACATGGAACAATCTATAGCGACGAGTGACTCTGACAACTGATGCTGGACGTTGAACTGAGGAATTATTGTTCCACAGTAAAACACAGACCCTTTGTTGTTGTTGTGAGGACACAGAGCGAACAAGAGAAAATGATTGATGAATGAATCGAGGGGTGAGAGAAGCTCAGACCGGTGGAAGAAGGTTGGTTTCAAAGCGCGTGTCTCCATCTGTCAGACACCGGCGTGGGGAGAGCTTGTGCGAGCAGACAGTGCTTAGTGGGAGGTGTCAGCTTTGAGCTATGGGAGCGGCCGAGGAATCTGTCCCGCAGGCCCCAGCTGTGGCAATCACTGCTCAGTGGGCCGCTGGGCCAGAGCAATCAGACCACCAGCAAGCCATCAGCTGAGCTCGGAGCATCTCCCTCCTCTGCCATGGCCCCGTCGCACCTCTCCACCACGCAGAAATTGCAGACCTGATTTATAATGCATGCAATCTTTGGCAGGACAAGTCTCTGTAAATAACTTATGCTGTTTGTACAAATAAGTTAGCTGATTGAACTCAATTCAAAGATGTATTCTTGCAATAGGACCCCCTGGATGGCAGTGGATGCAAAGCTTTACAGAAATGGACCCTGTAATCAAGCCAGCAGGATAAAGATAGCCTCTATGTGTAGTACACCAGCACAGAAACAAATATAGCTTTCTGTTTTATGTTAAGTTTATGGTTGAAAGGGGAAATATTAAGCACACTTCAATATGCTTTTAAACTTGTGAAAACAGTGGATCTTCATCATCAGTTTACTGTAGGTTGTATTTTGATTGATTCATGTTTGAGTAATCCTGCCTTGTCCTTAAACTAAGGCTCTAATGCTCACAAAAACCCTGTTTTGACATACCCTCTTTCCCCGCCCACATCCCTGTACTTTGGGGGATTATTTTACAAAGTAAGACGCTGAGTGATACATGCCGGGTTCTAAAATGTCACGTAGATACTTAAAGAAATATATATTAAAACATGTAATTGGCAATCCGCTGCTCGTTACGGTGAAATGTCACTATGAAGAGGAGGCGCTAATCAGTTCCACAGTTTTGTACAGGAAGTCAATTAACCTGTTTCTACTATTATGCCATCGGATCAATATTGCGGATTCCAATGAACAAAATGTAAAATTATGATTTATTTATGTTAAAGTTCATTACTAAGTACCTGGAAAAAATGCATAATATGTCCCCTGCAATCATGTCAGTATGATTGGTGCATACAAGTGAAGAATGTGTGCAACATTTGACGTCGTTCCCATCTAATATATTATATGAATATTTTTTGTGTACTTGGTGGCTATTTTCCAAAAATGGTAACTGCATTTAATAAAATATCTTAACATACAGCTAACATTCTCTAACCAGCACTTTCTCTCCCCTGCCCTCATAAAGAGCCTAATGAGTTGTCGGCTGAGCTGAGGCAAGACATCCGTAATGTGCCATGAAATATGTACAGCAGGCCTTTTTGGAGAGCGTGCCGGAGTGGACCCTGTCTCGTATCATGTGTGGAGGGTAGTTCCTTTAGTCTGATTTATGTGCTCCAGTAGTAGCAGTCGGGGCAGGCGAAGGGGCCGTAGCACAGCCCCTAACGTATGAATCCATCCCGACACTCTCTTTCCTCTTAATTAGATTATGGGACTGATGAGGTAGCACCAGGGATTAAGGTCTTCATCAGTTCTCAGGAGGGAGAGGGAGGAAGAGGAGGTCTCCAGGGGGATGCTGCGGTATCAATCTAAATGCATCTCAAACACTGAAGTATAGGCTATGTAATTCAAAGAGCAAGGCACATACAGTGATATCTGTATTAGTACATAGAATATTCTCATTTGTTATAGGATACAAAAATTGTAAAACAGAGAAACAGGCTCAGTATGATTTTGAAACTGAACTGAAATCACACAAACACTTGGTCAAATCAATATCTAGTTTGTCAATAGTGGTTTTGTTCATTAGTAACTAGGTATTGCTATTTTGGACAACTTTGCATGTCCTTACTCGAAACACAATATTCATCAGCGACATAATGCAGCTCGTCTGCTGGAGCCATTTGGACTTTAACTGTGCTTTTTTGTGAATGTGTTTGGGTTAAATCAAAGCCAATTTAGTCATGTGTTTGGATGCGTAGTCGTTTTCAATCAGCAGAAATGTCAAACGACTGTCCTTTCACTGCGGACTAGTTTGTGTTGTTTTATTTTGGGTCGCTTCGTCAAAGTGAAAGTTTTTTTTAAAAAGCTGGAATTTCCATTTGTTAACTTATCAGCCCTGCAGTTCCTACCATGCCTGAAAATTAAATGAGATGCCGCTTATCTACGTTTGTCTGGGTATATGTATGCTAACAGTTTTTATTAGCCTGTAAATGTAGTGAATGACAAATCTTTGCTTGAAGAGTCACCCAACGCTTTCACATCCTCTTGCATCTTCTCCTTAGGCCTAATTTACAATCCAGACCTTTCCAGTTCTTTTTATATGCACCCCATATCCCTTCACCCTTCCCAAACATACATAAATCCCCCGTACGCACTCTCCACCCCCACCCCTCTGGGCGCTGGTGTTTTAAGGCCTGCTTTTCTGATGGTGAGCAAAGGGGGCGACTCAGCTCTTGCACTTTCATGTTTTATGACCCCCGGGTATTTTTCTTTCTTTTTCTCAGCAACCTTCTTAATGTGTATGACTGGTTTCCTTGGGTACCTTCAGATGTACCCAATGGAAATTTGTGTTATGCAATGTGCTATCTCCAATTTTAACTCACGTCTTGGCTGAAGTTTACTAACATAAAAATTACTCTAGGTGCTATGCAATGCTGGCTTCACAGCATGTACTATACACTTGGCTAGCAGCCATAGACTTGTGTCCCTACATAACCCCACATTTAGAAATGGGTGACCTAACTTTGGGCTGTCTGTTGGATACGGGCCCGGTGTTGGTGCGATGGGTATGTGGCCTTGCAGACCCGGGGGCGACTACATGTGCTCACGCTCCCAACTGGTTTGGATATTTTCAATTGGGTTACATTTAAGGCAATTCACCAAAAGGAAAACTCAACCTGAGATTTCACATGAAACAACACCATTGTCTAATATTTATAAAAAGATGCTTTATTATTTTATTGAATCAACTTTGCTCCATCGATTCATAAGGGACACTATAACTTCAAAGGCCATTTTCTCCTTGCACCTACAAACACCGAACTTTACAATGTTCTACTGAACAAGTCTTGCTGGATCTTACTGAAGGAATTGTTGATATATAAGATGGATTTAAACTCTGCAGCCCGCATTATCACCAGGACGCCCTCCCGCCATCACATCACCCCCATCCTTCAACAACTTCACTGGCTCCCCATAAAACAACGGATTCACTTCTATTTCAAAGCTATCCATAACCTGGCTCCACCGTACATCTCTGACCTCCTCCACATTCCACTCCCTCTCGCTCCCTCAGGTCCTCCTCCTCTCTCCAGCTCTCTGTCCCCCTTTCCATCTTATTTCAATGGGGGAGAGCCTTCAGCCGCTCTGCTCCTCAGCTCTGGAACTCTCTCCTCCTGACCTCCGCAACATAGACACCCTTCCATTTTCAAATCCAGACTCAAAACTCACCTGTTCAGACAATCCTACACCACATAACTCAGTCACTCCTACACCACATAACTCAGTCACTCCTACACCACATAACTCAGTCACTCCTACACCACATAACTCAGTCACTCCAACACCATCATCCCAGTTCTGTACTGTGGGTTTTATTCTGTTGTTTTATTCTGTTGTTTTATTCTCTTGTACAGTGTCCTTGGGTGTTCTGAAAGGCGCTTTTAAATAAAATGTATTATTATTATTATTATTATTATTATTATTTATTAAGGATTCATTATCCAAAAATGTGGCAACATTTTAATTTGTTTGCCAATTCTCATTGTCTGTTAATCTGCTTGTATCTACTGAGCCAACAAAATGAAAAAAAGAAATTTAAACCTACCCAAATATTATTTAATTCAACTTTTATTCCGGACTCAAATATGTGCACTATTGGCAAATTGTACACATAAAACATTCCATGATGAAAAATGTGTAATATTGTTCTTTTACAGTAAATTACTTACAAAAATAAATATCTCCTATCATATCTGGAAATATTTTTGTTTGTTTGTTCTTTTGTGTATTTTTGTATTCTTTAACACTTACGTCTTAATATACTATATCTCCCACACCAAGTACATTATAATTTGTTTGTGTATTATTTGATTTTTGCTAAACTGTGTCTTTTGCACAGCACTCAATTCATCCAATGCCAATAAACTAATATAAACTCATCACATTTTATTTTGTTGTAACAATTTTGACACAAAACCCACATTTCTATCCCCTCTACCTCCCTGTGCAGTTGGTTGTCTTGCAAGCTCTGAAGCTGAGGAATTCTTTTTGAAATGATCTCTCTGAAGTGGGTCACTCCTTCTTGATTGAAGTGTCACCGTTTTATGACAGTCTCAGTTTTCATTGAAGATTGCAGTTGGTGCACAGTTGGCTGCAGGATCCAAGCCAAAGTCAGAGAATGTTCTTGGCCATTACGGTCAAGACAAAAGGCCCTGATTTGCTTGACCTCTCACGGGGCAGAACATCATAGTTTGGAGCCAGATACTGGGATAATACTAGAATTAGTATTATGGATACGGTGCACAATTTCAATCTGAAATGTCTTTTACACAACAACAGCATCCTGACCGTTTGCACATAACGTTAAGGTGGGACTTTGTTGTTTTGGGGGCTGTTCCAGCTTTATGAATGAAAATCATGAAAAATGGGTAAAGGGCAATTGCAACAACAGAACGTAATGTATGATCTGGTGATCTAGATACTGTTACTCGTGTCCAGTAATGTCCAGTGTCCAGTAATGTCCAGTTACTCGTGCCAATCCTTAAGTGACAAGGTGTTGTGTCTGTGGAGAAGACATATTTATTTATGGTCCGAGACATTGTGGGACATCATGTGTTCGTCTTTGAGGCTCCATTTCAAAGAGTTGTTTTGATGCATCTTCTTGGATGGGGTCTGCGGACATTTACAGGCCAGGAATATGTACTAGAATGCACACACGAGAATATTTCTTGATGTTCAAAGTCGTTTATAATCGCAATGTACAGAGACACTTGGCTACAGGTTTAATTGACTGTTGATCAAATGTAGGGAAGCATCTCCTGGCTTATTGCTTATTTTGCCCAAGAAAATTATAATAACCTTTCCCCTGCTGTTCTAGCTTTGTTACTGAACTATATATAAACAGTATGCTATTATTCCAGAGTGAACATGTAAACTCCGAGTAACTGCATGGTACAGCCAATCACTTAACCATTGTACTGAAATTGCACCAACATTGTTTGGGTAAGAATCTAATTATTCATGGCCATCACTGGCAACCGCCTCCTCATCACCAATATTTGAAACCGTTTTTATTCTTCCCAGTCAGGCCATGTAGGTAGCTGCTGTTTATCATCAGAAATTTTCCCTGGATGACTTCCAATATTTCTTGTTGTGTCTTTGTCAGCTCCATAGATTGTCCCTGATCTTTTCCTCAGCATGTGTTGCATTCTGTCTGTGGTAAGCATACTGTTCTGTGCCCACATAAATATCATTATGGGCTTAAACTTTACTTTCAAAGGCCTTCTGCGGTACATCTACTGTGTCTGGAATCTTGGGTGTCATCATGGCAGCTTGTGAGTTACGACTTGGTGACAATGTTATAGCACTTTGGTCCCCTGTTAGCTTGCTGAACGCTGCCCAGAAATGTCCCGGGTCAAATAAACGTGCACTGTTGGCAGTTCAAATAGTACATAGGGATCGAGTCTGCCGGGACACCACATTCTGTATATAGCATTGCCAAAACCATGGGGGGGGCATAGGAGCAAATGCTAAGGGGCTGTATTACAACACTTGTTATGGATAAACAGGGCTCGATTAATCTTAGTCATGAAAAACAGGGTGCACATGGACTGAGTGTAACTTTTTGAACATTGGTACACTGGTGCATCACAGTCATTCTAGGAGAGAAACACTCCGTGCTGTGCGGTTCGGGACACCAACTCCAGTCCACTGCGGTCCGTTTTTGATGAACGGCGCGCAGATTCACGTGGTTTCACACGAGAACGCGTGGCAAATGAACGGGAAGCCGCACCAGACCGCTTTAATTGTATTGCTCATTTCTATTGGCCATCGATAAGGGTATTACGGTGACATTTCTGCATTTTTAGGATTAATTGTACAGACATTTCACATTTCCCTGATAATGAAACCTCAAATAATATGTATTTTAACACATGTCTTTTGGAATCACATTATATCGTTTGACTTTGGTTATAGGTATACTCCAAAAACACTCCTTCAAGCTATTGCAGCAAGATATGTGCTGCAGACTGCAACATAAATTCAACTGAAGAGATCTTTAACACATATGCACGGTGGGAATTCCTAACACTTGTATCAAGAATTTAGTCTAAAACATGAAGCTAAAACATGAAGCAATGATAGTATAGTGATTGCTCTTCCCAGTTGTTCCCTGTAGTAAGTCTCCTCTCTTGGGGTGAACCTGCTGCTGCGAATGGGAAAAAAAATACACACTCCCGACTCCCATTCCCTTGGGTTTCAATTACTGTCTGCCTTCACCTCTCATTAGCACAAACAGGCCTGCTCATTCTTAATACTGCAGATATGCACACAACATGGCGGCATCCATTTGCGCAGTCAACACACTGGCGCATGCTTGTATGTACCGTGTCAGGCCGTGTAAACAGAGCACAGCAGTTTCCCCTAGTGCATCTAACTTGTGATGAACAGCGACTGCCTCCCCATCATTCATATTCATCACTCCATCAAATTCAGAGCGTCTTACCTGAAACCACACAGCCTCCCCGTGATTGATGGTGATAATTATCGGGAGCTGATGTTTCACTCTCAAGGCAAATAAAGTTGGGAGTAATATAGCAGCAGTGATGACACACTTTCAACTTTGTAATTATGTTGATGCCATTAAGGAAATTTCCTATTGATTTTGTGAGCCATAAACAAAATTGTGGCAGTGTTTGTACAATGGAAAATGGACATGCCAACACTATGGACAAACTTTGGATTAACCATTGTCTAGTGTTTTTCCATTCTGTTCTGATAAGTATACTAATTCAGAAGGCTGTGAGGCCTCATTGGTTCATGTGGCTTTGCTCCAGGTAAGTATTCAAACATCAAGGTAAGTACAAAAATCACAAAAGCTCAGGCAGCACTACCAAATGTGATGGAATTACCTGCAGAGCGATGGTGAGACGACCGGTCTGATATACTGCAGGTGGGTCTTGTCTGCAGTGCTGAGAAGCCTACCACGCCCCAGGCCGCACACATAATCTTCTGAAACAAAAGGGGTAGAGGGAACACACAAAACTAAACCATAAAAGCATCTATGGATTGTACAACACAATAGTGTGTGCTCAGTGCAGGGCCCATTCTAATTTTAGAAACATTCAGAGAGAATCAAACCTAAAACCTTCTAGCCCAGAGGTAGAAACACTAAATGGTCTCTAATCCGGCTCCTGACTATATTCTTCTGAGAAAGATTATATTTTGAATGCTATGGAATTGCTAACCTCTGGGCTTTTACTTTAATCCGGGATCCGTAACCCTTATCGAATGTCACTTTTGCTGCTGTGGCCCAGGCAAAAGGAGGCCCTTCTGCTTGAGACATCTGAGTTAGCCAGCAGGCTAATTCTGCTAATACAGATTAGCTCCCACGGGAGCTGCTTGTATTGATTGAACAACAAAGGCAGGGAGAAAAACGCTCCAACATTCAATTATCCACACCGATAGACATAATGCCATTCTGCTCCTCCCCATCTCCCCCTTTCTCTTTGCCCATCTCCTGACTGTAAGGTCGAGGGAGGAGCACACAGGCTGATGTATGTTAACTGGCTTTAAAAGCACACTGCAGGAGGGGTGGGTTATTTCCCCCTTTTCCATCACCTTCCTCCTGTCCACCCACTGCTCTCCCCTTTTTGCAATGCTTGTTTATTTTAGCATTTTGCGGCTGCAAGACTTTTTATGGTTTAAGAGGAGTTGTGTTAATTCCAGCCCTGTGCATCCCATAATGATCACAATTTAATGTCAGTGAGTGACATATGCCGTCTGTCAGGAGGCTCTGATTTCCCCGGAGCATACAGCTGTAATGTGGGTGACATCTCAGTTAGCCAGCCTGTACAAAGCTGTAGGAATGAACAGCATGCATCCTAATTAGCCAACACTAAATACACACAGTAACATTTGAGCACACTGGAGAAAACCTCTGACACTAAACATGGACCAGATTGTTGAAAAAGTTTTGTTTGTCCTTTTTGCCTTTACTCAAAGTTTCACTGACCTATGCAAATGTTAATACTTAATAATTTATTATTCGTTGACAAACTCCCATAAGAGTGTCTGTGTGCTCATCCATTTCCTGTTTCCCATTTCCTGTTTCAGACTTCTCCAAATCCAGCCTTAATAATGGTAGCTTTTGTTTGAAAGACACTGAAATCACACAAAAAAACGTCAATAACCTATACCTAGGTGACGTACGGTGTAAATGTTTTGTCAGAAATATATTTGATGTGAGGACAAAGCAACACAGGCTTATAATTATATAGCACACTCACAAAAACGGATTACAAAAGTGTTGGAAAATAAGAACACAAAAACTGACAATGACATAAAGCTTGTTCATATAGTAAACATCAATAGGCTGAACTTTTTATATGGATTGCAAATGCCAAAATTACTCCTAAAGTTTATTTTGCTCTCTTTTATATCTTGTGCATGTAAAAAAAGCAGCTAAACAAGCTTGCATTGGCCGCAGTTCGGTCTCTTTGTATCGCAGTGCCCTCTCATTAGCGCCCATCGTTAAAGTTAATTCTCTCTGCCTTGGGTCTGACCGCAATTCCGAATGGCACAAGGCGACGGCACCTCATCTCCCCGACGCCAATGACACGTGAAGGCGGCACAGGTAACAGATGCTGAAACGTGGGAAGGACAAAGTTATATCCACACACACACACACACGCACATGCACACACGCACTTGGATCATCACCATTAGCTAGGCAGGAGAGTAGTAAACGACTCCTGATCTGAAAGAATTATTAGCTAATGGCCGGGGCGCGCGGACAGGCCGTGATCTCTCGAGGGGGCCTCCGAGATGAAAGCGAAATGGGATGGAGAAGCGGCGTAATCAAAAGAAAATTCGCCGATCAGCATCATTGGCTCGTAGGCAGCCACGTGATCGACTGATGGAACTGGCGGACAGGCGTTTCTCAAATGTCAAGGCTTATGAGCAGGTGAGAAGAGATGCCTCTTAAGGGGTCGGCCATTTTGCTGCTGCCTAATTTATTTCCCATTACAGAAAATGTTAACAAAGCATTAATGAGGTGCTGACTACATCATCCCGGCTTTAAAACACTGTGTCAAGGGAACGGGGCCTGCTTTGTATGCCGCTGCGGTCCTCAGAGGATGCAGCGTTCCTTAACAAAAATCTGTTTAAAATCTGCTAAAGCTGCCTGTCTAAAATAGAAGGAATTCTAACATGATTTGCTATGCTTTGGACATTAAACTAAGGGTCTTCGTAACTCTATGGGTTTTGTTTTTGAAATATGTCCACACCTTTGGGACGACGTTGAACTATATATCATTTTTGAACCAAAACCCCAAACATCTAGGCCTACATTTTGAGAGCGGAATCAAGCTTGAGTTTTAACTCAATTTTGCAACAATAATCTCTCCCCCAGGACCTTCTTACCCATCACTAAAAGTGGCATGAAAATGGTAGCTGAAATACAGTTATTTTTTTATCACTTTAAAAGGAAGTCGCTTTAACCAAACAAAGCTAACATCAGTGGGCAGTCCAAAGTGAGAACACCACAAGCTCCTAAAAGTAATTTCAGGGTTAGGGCAAAGGAGCCAACTTGTCCAAATGAAACGGCCCTCGATGAAGATAGGTGGCCATTTTCCCCCCTGAAGCTGAATTGACTGTTGCAAACAAGAGGCATGACCGAGATGAAATTGGCTCACCTAGATCTGTTCCTAGAAGGGAGCAGTGAAGGAGGGAGGGAGGGAGAGAGGCAGAGATGAGAGGATAGTTTCAAAGGCGTGACAGACAGTGGCAGAGAGAGACACAAGAAGACAAATGAGACCATGAAAGAGCCCAAAGAAAATGGTTCTGTGGGTTCAGGGCCAGTGGAGATGACAGGCGAGTAACAGAAACGGAAAAAAAAAAAACTGATGTGATCTAGGTAGACACTGGACCGCTGAAGGTGTCATCAGAGATATAATCTTAACACGACAACTTGTTTTGAAGCGTCAGTCAGAGCGATATCCATTTGAGCATAATCTCTCAGAGACACACGCCTACAACCATCAATTTCATTATCGGTAATAGACTGCATCCTAGACAGTGTTGGGTGCTACAAATGTAAGGAGTTACAGGAATATATTGTATTTTTCAGTAACGCAGTAATATAACACGTTACCAAGTTAAAAATAGGCAATATATTAGGCATTTTATTATGGTCCGCGCTGTTGGCATGAACATTTCACCGGAGCAGTACCGGGGCTTCTCCAGGCGGCTGTGCGCTGTGAGTGGGACTAATGCCATCAGAGCGCCGGCCCGCTCGTCAGTCAAACAGCTCCTCTGCTCCTCTCAGCGCATTATGTGTCCGCTCCCTCTCACACATACCACTGACAGTCAGATTATTGAGAAAAGTCCTACCTGAGCGCCTCATGACTCTGTCCTGTGCCGGTCAACGCCTTTCCCTCTCTTCCCAATAGCGCACGTGTCAAGTGCCTAGGCTCATTATGCAGCAACAAGAGAGGCCAACACTGAGCTAAACTGACTGACACTTCCTAATTCATAAATGTCTTAGAAGAAGACAGAGATGTGTCCGATGTTTGTTTGCTTCACAAAGTGGCTGTAATATACCATGATGAAATTACAGATATTCATAGATAGGCTATTTGTTATCCGTTATTCGTTAGGTACCATTGACAAAGTACTTTATTAGGGAGGTGGGAAAAAAAATCCTACAGTTTATATATTTATTACATTTTCTTCAGTAGCTTTTATGACTTTTGTCTCAGTGACTCCAAACTACTTTGTGTATTACTTCTACCTCAAAGCTACAGGCTCTGCCCTTACATTTGGTTAGTGGTTCTCAAACTGAGGGTCCAAAAGGGGGATGAACATGGACAGTTTTATGAAATACGGAAGACAACAGTTCCATGATGATTGGAAAATACAATGCAATTTGCAATATTATCAAGAAAATTGGGAACTACAAATTTGTTTAATAGCCAAAGTAACTCAATAGTAACACGAGTAGCGTAACTCAGTTACTTTTTTGGGAAGGCAATATTGTAATACAAATATATTAAGTTTTTAGTGCTGTGACTAATAATATATAATGTATTACAAGTCCAGTAACTTGCCCAACGCTGATCCGAGATATAAACGTGACAAATTGACAGCTCTGTCAGGTAAACTGTTTCAAGGTAAAAATCTGGTCATACGCAAGCTGACAATGGCAGCACAGGGTGTCTAGCACTGGCTAACCATTGTAAAACTAGGCAAAGGGGTTCATTAAATACTGTAAATACAATATTAATACAATACATTGCATTGTCCCAGCTATTTATTTATTTTTATAGGGGGAAAAAGTGAATATCCTCTTATTGCAATCAACATTAGCTCAATGTAACTTGTTGCCAGTCTGAAAACAAGCACTTGCTTTTGCTTTTCGTGTGTTCAGTTTTCGGTTTTTATAATTGAATTTGGAAAATATTTGAATTTGAAACCACAACTTCCAATTGAAATTTGATCATATTCCTGCTTTATCCAATGGCTCATTTCTCCTCACTCTGAAAGCTGCATGCTTAAACACATTCTTTCCTTGCTTTGACCACAGATAAAAAGCTGCCGTAAGAATGATGCAACTCCTTCTTCCCATCATAATTGCACATCACATTTCTCCAATGAATTCCTAATCTGGAGTCTTCTTCTCAGCAATTTTGAAAGTCTGTGAAAGTTTGGTGCTTCGGCCAGTATCACACTTTTATAGCCTGGCGTAATTGGGACCATAAACCTGGTCTGAGCCCCATTCTGTAATGATTCCTTGCCTCAAATACCTGCTGGCCTTTAGCGGAATATTACTTATTAAGCACTCCAAATTCTAGAGGAAGTATTATCCGTAAGGTCAAGCATGGAGAATCTGTGAGAGGCGAGGTTTTATAGGCCTGGTTTTCTCACAACTTGATACATTGCAGATAGCATGCTAATGGATGTGTCGTCTCCATCTACCGCGTGTTTGTCCCTTCTAAGATACTGGGCACAGCAGTGGTCTCTGTGCCCAGGCCTTTGTGCTAGGCTTGGTCAGGACTACCTTCGCTGGAGGATTTTACCTATTGTGCCTGTTTTGGGTCGATGGGGGAAACCGGAGTGTCTGGTGGAAACCCGCCCAGACACAGAGAGAAACATGCAAACTCCACACAGAAAGGTCCGGTCCAGCCTGGGAGACGAACCTGTGACCTTCTTGTCGCGAGGCGAGAGTCACTACTTCTACTTCTTAGCTTGTCACAGCAACAAAAAAGTTATGTTATTTGGTCGTTAACACTTTATCCCTTTTTTTCAAAGACTTGAAGCTAGCTTTGTAGATGGATAAACATTTTTAAGTGTTTCTTTCTCTAGTAGAAACAATGGGACATATAATAAAGTGTATTAAGACTGGATTGCAGTGGTTAATTAGTGTGCAAACAATGTTGTTATAACATGAACATTTTGTTTGATTTTATGTTGATCTTTGGTAGATCAACATAGAATAAAATAAAAATGAAGAAATGACAAAAACCACACTATCAGTGCTGTTGTTGAGACATACAAGCCTCCATTTAATTCCATCTCATATCTTGCTGTTTTCCCAAAATTGAACCAGGCTTCCTTGTAATGTTTATATTCCTCTTCAATTGCCTCTCGCCCCGAAACACACACACACATTTGACATTGGCGTCGTATCCCAATCTCGATGGCGGATTTGCTTGATTTCTTTAAGACAACGGCTTCAATCATCCTTGCTATCCTGTAGTGTCACTTCAGATTTTATCACAAGGGTATGCTATGTGATTATCCTTTTACAATGGAGATAAAATCCTTTCTCTCTCCCACACACACATCCAAATAGTGAACAAACCAGCCCCCCTTGGGTCAACACACAATGCAGGTAGCCCGTCGAGGTGCAATTGTTTCAGTATGGGACCAGTAGGGTGCCCATTGTAAACCAAGGCCATCAGAGGAGAGTATCACCTATGAAAGAATGACACAGATCGCTTCCAATACTCCCCCCACTCCCCTCCTTTCCAAACCTACTCTCAGGAGACTGGCAAAGAACAAGGCCCATCCGTCCGATCGAATGTCACGTAAATACAGCAGCAGCAGTAGTCCTGTGATTGCTGTTGGTATACCCTGCTTATTGACCCGTGCTGGCAGCTTCAGAGGACCAGTGTGTTTGTGTGAGATAGGGAAAGATGGACTAGGAAGAGACCTTTCTATAGATGAACAAAGAAGGGTGTATCAATGTGTAGAAGAAAAAGTGTGAAATCTATGAATATTTTCTAGTTCTTATTGTCCAACATGGCCAAAAATGTTGATATGGTCATCTTATTTCTTTAATTTTTAGTTATGTTTATGTATTTGATCCGTTTACTAACACTTTGAAAATAATCTGAAGAGTCTTATCACTTTTTCAAGGGAATCCTGGCCAAGACAGATCAGTCATATCATAAACATATGAAGACAATTATAGTCATTTTTTACCTAAAAACATTTTCAAATCATAGATCCCATTTCCAAACCGTTCTTCATTAATTTAAAATGACCTATTGGAATCAGTTATTTTAGTCTACAAAAATGTTGTAAATTATACCAGGTTGAGGGTGCAGAATACTGAAATGCTTCTTTACCAGTTTCTGTGCGAACACTTGGTACAGAAAGTAAAAGTGAGGTTTGGAATTGCAAAGAATACTGTCTGTTTTTTGTGGAATATATGTGCAGAGAAATGGAGAGAGGAACAGACACATGATACCTTATGTTTTGTCCTTGGGCAAGACATTTCACCCCTCTGTCCATGGCACTATACGTTTGGTGGTGGGTATAGAGGCCAATTGTCTGCTATGCTTGGCACGTCCTAGTTGGTTATCATCACTAAAACCACATATATGAATTGCGTTATTGACTAAAATACCCATTGTTTTCTTGTAGAAACCAGGCAAGACAAAGGCAGATCCTTCCAATCGAATGTCATGCAAACCCAGCAGCGTTCGCCTATATACTGTAAGTCGCTATAGCTTGACTATTGACCCATGCTGTGTGCATTTGAGAGATGTGCGCGCGTTTGCCTCTAATATCCAAGATGGATCGGGAAGACCATCATGTGCCGAGCTGACCCTATCTGGAGGCGGCGTGGCGAGATCAGAGCCAAAGCCAAGCCCACTGTCTCCCACTGTGATGGAGGCAGCGACAGTGGCCATATATGTGTGTTTGTGTGTTTGTAGAGGAGATGACATCGCCCAAAGCCCCTCTGCAGCCCGCTCAAAAGAGATAAGAGAGAAACGGAGATGGGCAGCTCCACAGATGGCCCGCGACTCTAGTCAACGTTTGCCCAATGATGTGGTGTGCGAGATGACACTATTGGTCAAATGTATATGCATAAAGAGGCACTTATGGTGACAGGAATTTAAAGTCAAATGCAAAGTAGTCTGTCCAAAACTCATGGTGCTTTTAACAAGGTTGTTTTGTGTTTGTAGGTACTTTGAAGGATTTTGGCGTCAAGCTTTAACTTGGCAAGAGGCAGAAAAATAAAAATAAGAGTTGAGATGTTACAGTGTATTCAAAAATTCTAGCAGGATTTGTTTTTGTTTTTTCAATAAAGGTGCACTAGTCTAACATTTCTAGTTCTGCATCTGCTATTCTCCAGGGAAGATATTGGTTTGCCTGGAATGTTCCACAGCATGGCGTTAGACCTATCTAGTATCTCCATGGAAACAAGGAGGTCATGCTATCAGGCCAATAAGAATGCATGTTTAAGGTATTTTTTCGCAATAGAGTTTAAGCAGATGACGTCAATGCATGAGAGTCAATGGTGAGTAATGACATTTTCTGAAAATGTGAAAGAGCTTGTACAGTCTACTAAATAAAAAATATAAAGGTCTACATCGCTGCCAAATATTTAGTATGTATCTGCCACCTAAAAGGAGAAAATAAAGTTGTTGTAGAAAACCAGATAAACAGCTGAAATACTGCTGGCTGCGCTTACATTTATCACTGGTACAGGCTTTGGGATCACACACACTGTTGAACTGATTACATTTCTTTCCTTAAATAAGCTGTTTCTGAGTTTGGAAATTCTAGAAAGTCCTGCACAGTCAGAGCAACAATGGAGAGACTTTTTTTTCAGTTTCCGCTTTGCCGTATACAGTCAATTTGAAAGCAAAACAATAGCTCCATGGATAAAAATTACGCCAAAAAAAAAAAAAAAAGGAAATAAACTCATTTTATCAGTTGTGCTACTCATAATTCTCCTACACAGTCATAATATTTGTTGTAAAAGAATATCAGTGCACTATCTCTATATAAACACCTTTTAATTGAATAAATGCAAGCTAGATAGAAGTGTAATACTATGGAATAAAGCAATAACATCTCCATGGAGACAAGCAGTTGGCAAACCCCACCGACAGAAAAGTTAGATATTGTACCTTTGATGCGCACACACACACACACACACAGGCAAAAGTGTCTTGGCAAAGGACACAGCATCAGGATGGAGCTGGAATGTTGCCTCTAATTGATAGCTTTGACAGTTCTCGCCTCATAAGTAATATTTTAGTGACTTTACGGCCCTGTTGCAGTTTTTAAGACTTTCCTTGATGTTAATGGATCAGTTTTGACAGTGGGTTGTCTCTTCACTGGAGTATCTTAAACTGAAAGAATGAGTGAACAGCGTCCTAATAAATCACTTGAACCTCTTGAACACGTCAACTTTGAGGACAAATGATCTTGTTGCTTTTGAACACATTTCACCCACAAATAGGTGCCAAGATGAAGGAGTGATCGGTGTAATTCGCTTGGTCTGTCAGTAGTCATAATGTTATAAGTCTGATGACTGCAGAAAAGTATATTTTTAACCATTTCTGCCTGTGCCTGGTATCTTTGTGCGCAAGTTGGTTCCAATTAAATCTAAAAGTCAGATAGTCATGACTAAACAGGTATGCGTGAAAGTGCTAATATTATCTACTCGCTTAAGAAATCTTCAGAAAACAAATTACTAATTCCAATTTGTATGCACCAGCGCTCTGTGCGGCACCATTAGGCGATCAACAGTCACGCTCAGTGGCATGAATCAAACGCAACAGACACAGGTCATTCTAATTTTGGATCTAAGGACAAAGAGTGGCAAGGAATCTGGGAATGTTCATTAGCTAAGTGAGACAAAACATTGGAAGAAGTTATTTAAAAGCAATGAACATTGACGTTCGCAAGGCATTTGGAATGAAGAAATACAAAGGATGTTAAATCGGCAATTGCTTTAGATTAAAGACATACCCTGACTGTCCAAAAAAGTTGCCACCTGGATTCAACTAAGGAAATGCGGTAGGTCCTCTCCTAATATATATTTGCTGCATGAGTGATAATCTTTGAGCTGCAACACAGTGGTTAAAGTGGCTTCTCATTTCTGAAACAACCATGTGGAAAGACAAATCCCGTGGTCATGGAAAAGATGTCAGTATGTTTGAGAAGGGTCAAATCATTGGCATCAAGCAGAGAAAACATCTAAAGAGAAGCAGAGACTAATCCACTACAGATCTTTGTGCAGTGGTCACTCTCTCACATTATCAATAGGTCAATTGGGGATCAACTTGTGTTGTTGGCAGGACCACACCTCTTGTTTAGAATTCCACGCCCTGTGCTGTTAGCAATTGCACCAACGCAATACGTCGGGAAATGAGCTCTGCAGCACCCAAGTTTATGCTAAGAATATCCCCCTAGTGTTAAAAGCCATAACAACATAAATAATGCATATATTTTCCCTTTAAATATAAATATTAAGTATTTATCTAGTCGGATAAACAATATATATTATCTATTTATAGCATTTTCTGAAAATATAATAAAAATAAAATATTCTAATAGGAAAAGGAATGTTTTCTAAGTATTCAGAATACAGTACTCTGGACCATTTATGAGCATATGTTGCCAAATTAATTTTAATGCAGGTATTACATTTTCTGTAACTAAATTCTCAAATTTTAACATGCATTTAACAGAATTTTACCCTCCAATAAAACTTGTTCCACTGCAATGTACTAGAAAATGTTTGCATACTAAAATGAAACTATACATGAGATGAGTAAAGTCAGTGCGTACCCCATTGGCAGGAGAAGCCCTTGGGATATATATTACTAAATTCACAGTTCACCTGAAAATGAGTTTGGACACCCGCCTTCTTCACACCCCTCTTTGACACATTCATCTATGAAAGGTCAGTGCGCAGCGTTACAGCCTGAATGATGCATATAGATGATCCCAATGATAAGATCTGATCATGAGACAAGCAGCTGTGCCTATCGCGGTGCGCTGTGCAGAATACTATATGGGTTTATTTCAAATACAGTACATTTCATACCTATAACTATTACATACATAGTCTATTTAACTCATGCAAGACATTTGAATAGATTTTATTGCATAAGAAAATGGTGAGCTGTCTGGAGCATGTACTTGTACGTTGACAAGAGAACAACAGCTGTGACTTGTGACAAACTTGTCTAGCATTAGAAGTGACGTGACCTCGAAAAATTCCAGGATCTTTCGTGACAACTGGCCAATCGTCCGACACGTCTGCCGTGCAGCCAATTAATAGGTTTAACTAATTTCACACGTTGCACACTGACCACTGTCAGAGAGCTTAGGACAGGTTAGACAACTTATTCCACAAAATAAAAAAAACAACAACCCCCTTTTAAAAAAATATTTTACTAAAAATCTGGTTGCCCTAGTTTGATCATTTTGGGGAAGTTTATATTTTTACTTCCTGGTTTGACATGCTCCTTGCATGTACATTTTGCATTTGTAATTGCCTTTGGATGAAATTGATGACATAAATTAAATTTATGACATAAATCATTTGTCTTTAGAACTCACACTTATTTATTATATACTGTCCCTCTAACTGTTCTGCAAAGAAAGAAAAAAAAAAAGGAACAGAGTGACCAGATGTAAATTGAAAACACAATATCTAGTAATTGCTGACTCGAAGCAGTAATAACAAGATCATAGATAAAGATGGAGTGTATCTGCTGGAAAAAACAAATTTGGAATTATTTTTTTTTCTGTAAATTTAAAGGAGATATATTTTGCTTTTTCAAGGTACTTGAAATTATTGAATTTATTATTGAAATTATTGAATTATTGTTAACCATAATATTGATCTAAAGCTATTGTGGAACAATACAGAATTACTCAAACATGCATTCATCAATCAAAATGCAACTTTGAGTAAACAAATGACGTGGAAACACTGTTGTAATGAGGTAAAAAGCTCATTGAAGTAATTCTGCACTATATGTCCCCTTTAAATTACAATGTTCAAAGCCGATTTGATTTGTTGACTAAAATATCCCTGGTGGTGCTTTAGTAGGAAGTGGCTGGCACCCAGGGCAACAGCTGCTGTAGGCCCGCGGCTCCCCTCACAGCGCCGTCTAATCCTTATGCAGGTTAATCCAACTCTGACCTCCTCTAGTCCTCCCTGACCGATCATATCTCCTCCCCTTTCCCATGCACCACGCTATACTGCTATTTTCTGTCATCTGCCATCACCACCAATCTCCTCTTCTCCATCCTCCCTCCATCCCATTGCGTAGCTCTTATCTGCTGATGTCGTCTTCTCCTAGTTTTGACCCTTAGCTTGCGGTCTCTCTCCTTCTCTGCACCTCACAGTCGCCTTAAGGAGATTTCAAAAGTCCGTTCGGCAGCAGTTCTAACCGCCTAAAACTGATGGCCAGATAAAGTCTCCATTTACCTTGTCCTCAGTTCCCCATTAAAGCCCATTTTTGGAGACCGTAACTTTTAGAGGAAATGGAAGAAGCCTGTGCGAGGGAGGGTGCAAAAAAATAAAAAATAAATAAATCCACCGCGCAGCCACCCTTAAGCTCTTTGTGCTGTTTATTTGCAGCAGCATGAAGGAGGAAGGTGAGTTTGGGGAGTATAGGAGAGGCGCTGAAATAGGACTGGAAAAGGTGACTTGAAGTGTCAGTGGCTTGCTCCCCATAGGAAAGCATAGCAGTGCGGAGCGGAGCGGCACCCTCAGGCAAGGTAGCTTCATTGGCAGCGGAGATGGATGATCCAGAACATTGTACACTGTGTGCGTATAGAACACTTTTTACCAGCACAAGGGCGTAGGGCTCTCCAAGTGGCTCAATTAAAATGTATATTGTGCTCATTTACTGGTCTCTTGGGTGGGCTAGAGAGATGACAGTGAGGTTTTGTAAAGATATTTTGGCAGGTGACTGTGTTTAAAAGGGGCATATTTTAGGTCAGGGCGGAAAGGAGGGGGTCTTGTTGGCACGCCTACGCTCACCCGTTCAATGGTGCATGCCACATTCTCTCTGAGGGCTTGGCATTTGGCCAGTTCAACCTGGCACTGTCACCTTCACTGACTCGGGCAGCACTTTCTCCACAGGGCTCTGCTTTGTGTTTTAAAACAATGCATTTTGCCTTTTGGCCACTGACATATTCAAGTAATCATTCCTTTCAATGCTGACGCCCACTGAGAATAGGGAATGTGGGTTGGAACCTAATTAAACATTGTTTCAGAACTTTTCCATTGCCTTTTAGAAACTCCACATGCGCAAACATTGAATTCTGCTGTGCAACTTCCACCTATAATTGTCTTCTTTAATGTGAAATGTTTTTTTTTACTTTACAGTAAATTAAGTGGCGTCTTTATTTCAAATAATTAAGCCATTTAGTAGCATACTTTAAAGACGCACTATGTATTTTTGAGCAATAAAAACACCTGCAATTTATTTAATGTTCCAGACAAGCCGAGAAGTTACATAGTGCACCTTTAAAGAAGACCTATTATGTGCTTTTGTCTGCTATATAGTTATAATCCACGACACTTGTGGATCATTCTGTTATATGTTGGACATCTAAAATTGCTATATTGATTTAAAACGACTTAATAAAACGTCTACTTCCACGCATTTTATTCTGCTTGCCACTTTACGGTACGTTGCCTTAAACGTCGCTCCATTTTGCACAATAGGGCTTCTTTAAAACCATTGGTAACGGTTCTTGCTGCGAGTGTAGACTAATGCATACTCATAAATGGAAAGTATTTTCATTTTAAATCATATCTATTATCGTACTTTTCACCCAGTTTATAATCGGTTTAGTGCTCAAGTTGTGGGTCTGTCCATATTTATTCTTGGTTTGGTCAATATTTTATTTTTTCCGCAAGTCTTTCGACCTCTGACCTATATTTTATCATGCATCAAATCTACATCTGTGCTTTGTCCCATAGCATAAAAGGAAGAATACATTTGGACATTTTTATTCTGTTCTCGGGAGCAATCAGAGGCCCGAGAACTGGCTGTTAGTCCAGGATTAAAGCAAGACCTCTTCACATCCATCAGGGATAAGGCACTCACAGCTCGGCTACTCAGGGCACGATGGACTCTACCCCGGCCTGGACCCAGATTGATCCTCCACGGCCATTTTATAGATTGCAGCAAATCTTCACTTTCTATAGAAATGCTGTCGGTGAATCCTTTTATAGGTACAGTCAGAGATCAGAGATTCCTGAGATTCCTGTGCTCCAAAGCGTAATTATAGTTTAGATATACAGAGGCTATTGTTTAGTATAATAGTTTTGTCTTGTCATTGATTGGCGATAATGGAAATTGTCATCTTGATCATAGTCTCAGGTCTTGTTCGGTTTTAAATTGGGGCTAAAGTTGGTTCTTTTTTTAATATTTATTGGGGGAGAACAAAAACAACAACAAAATTTAATATCTACCGTAATATTAGCCCAACATTTTAATATTTGTGTGTCTTTTGTCTTGTGAACCCTGTACAGTAACTTATGGACCTGCTTGTCTTCATGGAGATGTTATTGCTTTACCTGGAATGTTTCGCAGTAAACATTTCTATCTTATGGGTTTTACTGCAGAAAAAATACCTTGAAAAACATGCATTCTTAGTTTAAGCTGACTCGCCTCTTTGCAGATCTTACCTGTAACTTGATCTGGTGGAGTACGATATGTTTACTCTGTGAAAGGTTGCGTAATGCACCTTTCAAGCGGAGCAGGCGTAAGAAAAACTTTAGCGCCTCATTGGCAGTATGTATTTGGAGGTTGTTTTTGTTGGAGAAAGTCAAAATGTTTATTCATTCACACTATCATCCGGCCACGCCTGGAGGAGTGGGATTACTACTTGTTGTCATGCAGTGCCCTTTGCTAACCCAAAACAAGCTTTCTTTATGATGGACCTCCATATTTTCTTGATCCATGCATATTTCTGCATTAGCCCTTTCAAATAGAGGTTACAACTCAGAGATAGCCTTGCCTTGTCTCATTCTTGTTCCTATTTCCCCTCTGTCAAGTTGCAGATAGAAACATGGGGTTTACGCTGGTGTTAGGACAATCTCATGCCTTTACCCTGTCCTCGTAGCAGTCTTTGCATTCAAGCACCACTAATTGCAGCAGCAGCCTCAACAGCTATGCATTATGGATAGTATATAGCACCGAACTGTAAATATACCCGCGCTGATGCATTTGACCGTTTTTTTTTCTCTTTACGCATAGTGCTATCTTAGATCCAGAACCTTGTGCAAAATGTGTAGATAAAGTGTATTGGTTTAATCCTAGTTTTATTTCAGAGCCTTTAGTTTTTACAAGACTATTATTGGACTTTTCTGTAAAGCAAATCAAACAGAACAAATTTAAACTTCAAACATTAACGAAGAAAGCATTTATTCTGAAAGGGGTCGTCGTAGCAGAAGAAGAAACCTCGCTCAAGAAATGGAAATGTTGACTATTTTTAAATAAAGTCACCTTTTTCAATTAAAATTCTTGATGTTGAATGAATGTACAGTAAATACTTAAACGATGCTCTTAAAATCTAAATGATTTGCTTTGGATCAGCATAAAATAATTCAATTAACAAAGGTGACATCCTTAAAAGGTTCAATAGTTCTCTCTTTATTGATTAACTGATGTCATAATACTCCGGACCATATCTAATTACCTATAGCAGAGTTACTAATACAACATTTGATATTACATGTGAAATAAGAACATCTACCAGTCTTACTTTGAAGCTTTGAAGCATAAATACGTTTGACTGTGTTTGTAATGCGCCTTTCATATCAAGATTCATAAAGCGCTTTACAGATTATAATGTCAGCATATCACAAACCATAATAAAATACATACAGATTAAAACAACAATAATAAATACACATGATAATAACTAGAAAAAAAGAATCATAAAAGTCATATAAATTATAAAGACTCTGGGAGAACCTGCCTAAACAGGTCAATTTTCTTCTTCTCTTTTTAAAAGTGGCGATGGAGTGAGTTCCAGAGTCTAGGCGCGACTGCCTCAAAGGCGCGGTCACAACCGGTTTTAAATTGAGTTTGTCGAATATCTACCAGATCCTAATGTACTGATCTTAATGAGTGTCACACAAGTGGTACTGCTCTGTCATAGAGGACTGCAACTGTGGTGTACAACAAGAGTGTATAAATCCTTTGTATACATTTTGAGATAGGATTTTTATTGTCTCCCAACACTTGATCCTAGCTTTGGTTTGAGCTCAAATGCCTTAGGGTATAAGAAGCTGAGATGGCCCAGCCCCCTGTTCATTTCTTTAGTCTGTGATTCGTGATAGATCTATGTGAAGGTGGGCTTTTTTTATCCGACGCATTTCTCAAAGAAGACTCGTGCTTTTCAATGATTAATGCCTGCGTGCTCTTTCTATGTCGGTATATATCGTGTGAGTTAGCACGACTGCGCTCATGTTAACCATCATGTTGGCGTCATGAAGTGTCTAAAAATATATAGCAGGCCAACAACCCACGGATGTCTACCTCAGGCAAAAAACAAAACAAACAACTATATTGTTGTAGAAGATTCAAACTGGAAGATTCAAGCTGGTTTAGAGTTCTTTGCTACTGCAGGCACTAATAATTTTCCCAACGTACCACCAGATACTGCTTTTATTTTTCATAGTTTCTCATTGTTACCATGTACGACAGCCAATTAATAAACTATTATAAATTAAAACGGAACGATTCGGGGGAAAAAAAATCTCTTTGGTCTCTCTGCTTTGCTTCATCTTGACGGGCAACTTGTAGCAGGTCTGGATGGCCACATGGTTGGAGTGCAAAGGTCTTGATCCACATACAAGACTCCCATCCATTAAAAGTCTCTTCCGTTCCCTGAAGAGTTACCCAAACTAGGGCACGATTCTCACATCCGCTGACCACCCGCGCCATGACAATCTGCCGGAGACGAAGTGAGAGGCTTTTGTGTAGCCCCCGAGCCCCCGCGAATGAGGTCAATCCATATGATGTGCGCGCATGTGAGCTGTGATTGGTGGATAGGGTCATGTGTACGGGGGCGTGTATCTCCCCATAAGTGCCAATTACAAGTTTTCCGCCAAGATGGATTGAGTGCTAGGCGCAGTTAATCAAAGTTGAGTTTGGCTGTGTCAAAAAAAGAGTTGTAAAGCATTTTGGATGTGATTTAAAAACAGCAAATTCGCAAAGTATATTCTTTTACGGTGGTTAAAATCAAACAAACAAACTGAAAGCACATCAAAATCTCATATCTAATGCAGGTACTGAGCCTATCTCAAAAGTAAAGTGCAATGGATCTTCTGATTTAGGGGTGAAGAGGAAAACCGTACCCATTTAAGCTCCTATATCCCATACGTGGACTGGACTGGGATGAAAGGGTATCCATGGTTCTATATTGCTATTCCACAATTCTTTATATACCGTATAGCTACAGTATATGTGTTTGGATTGTAGTGCAAAATGTCATCATTTCAAGAGAAATCCAACCTAGGGATATCAAGATTGTGATGATTCAGGTCACAAAATAATCACAAGAACTGTAAAAAAAAAGTTTATTTTTAGTATATTATATTATAAAGTATCTACATTTTGTCTGTCTGAACACCCTGTTTGGAACTTGTAGTCTTAGCCTTCAATCTTTCATGACCACACTGTTTTGACACTGTGCACTCGCTCGCGATGAGAGAAGAGCCACTCTTGCTTACACTTGTAGTCATTCTTTTACTTTCTTTGTACAGCCCACTCTGTTCCGTTCCTCTTCTGTCACTTTGGATCTAAAATCACCAAAACACATGCACCCGGAAATTTAGCTGACATGTTGTGAAAAGAGCGGGACGGCGAACTAAGGGAGAGAATATATGATTAAGTAAAAAGAAGTCGCTGTGCTCCTACATCCCAAGTAAATGTCAGGCTCTTTGATATTCTGATGGTTCACCTTGATTTCTCTAAGCAGATGATGCATGGCCAATGCAAATGAGAATGCACTCACTGTTCCACTGTGCTGAGCAGAGAGCGAGGCAGGGGCACTTAGCGGGCACATGCAGGGTGAGTCTGGGTGATGTTTACAAGTTAAAAGAGAAAGCAAGATTGTGTTTGAATTGTATACTTTATTTTAATGCACAACCTTTTATTATTACCTATTATCATATATATATATTATATATATCATATATATATATATATATATATATATATATATATATATATATATATATAATATAATCGTATATACCTTCCGAAACCACTGACCAAGGGGTCTCCACCCTTTTGCCTCCGTGAGGTACTCATGTTACGAAATATTTCATTGCTTATTTTGGCTGGAACAAACTGTAATTTCTATGGTCTATATATTCATTTCAAAACATTATACTAACAGATAAAGAGATAAAGTTCAACATTCAAGTTATTTGTTCAAAAGGAAGAGGCACAACAGGGGTGGGGGGTGGGGGGTGGGGTCTGGGTGTCGACCCCCAGAAAACATTGTAGAAATCATAAGTGATTTCCTGTATTCTGTTTAATTTTAGATATATTATTTGAGCAGGTCACTGCCCATACAATTGGCTGCATGATGTGTTTTTATTTTATTTTCAGTAACCCCCCTGAGAGGCTCCAGGTAACACACACATGTTTTATGTGTAGGTAGATGTAAAATGTTTGTGTTTTGCCAGACCGAGTCTGATTTTGCGGCGCTCACTTGCATTGTGTCAGCTGCGTCGTCATCAGTTTGCACTTCCATTCATTCACTCTTTTGCATCTTTCGCCGTTAATATGAGGAAGACTAATGTCAAATAAACATTTTGTAGCTTGACCCCAGCAGACCAAGTCTATGTGGCTGTAATTTTCTCCAGTGGCCCCTGATCCACCCACGCATCTGTTTTTCACAAGTCTGAGTCCAAAACCAACCAAAGCCCACTGCTCGCTGCCTGCGCACAATAGTAAAGAGAAAACGGAAAAAGAAGAGGTCGTGAAGTGCTCATGAAGTGACTGCGGGGAAAGAAGAGAGTAAAGTTTGTGCAGGTCAATGATCAACACAAAAATCATTGATTAGACCAAATTTTATACATATTGTATCACTTGCCGCAGATCAGACACATTAACTTGTAGTTAACATTTGTGATTAAAAAGTCATAAAAAACTCAAATTTGACTGAGACAGCTGTGCAATCGCCTGATTGACAGCTAATTGACAAATAATATGTTTTGTACAGGAAGATGCAGGGCCAACAATGGATATGATAAGGCAATGCTTGTAATGTGTTAAGAAAGTGACAAATCAAAGTATACTTAGGTATATGTTTTGGAAATCCCTTTGTAGGCTACTCAAAACGGTGGCGCAAACTACCAGTCGCTCACAAGCTATTGGAGACCCTGACATAGTGCATCAAGTGCTCCAAGGAGCACCAGCCTGACCTTCTTTATCTTTATTCTTTTATCATTTCAAATCTAAGACTTGAGTGTTGCGGCTCTCTTTCCCTCCATAGTGGGTTTTGAGATATTCAATTAGAAAACAGTGAAACAGAGCAAATGTGTAACAAGATGCCATGAGTCAGCTGTCGAGCCAAACTGCGACAGTGGCACCCTGGACGCACGGAGAGTCAATTTTGTTCAGACAAATGTTTTTATAAATGCATCAGAAAAGAGTTCAGAGCATTTTTGCTTAGGGCCCTCAAATGTCTCGCCACGGCACTGATTAATCTGGGTATGGTTGGTTAAATTTTGAAGTTAAAATTAGTCTTTGCCAATCATAGGAAAGGCTTGTGTACAATTACCAAAAAGCAATGTCTGAGTTTGCTCATTATTATTATTATTATTATTATTATTATTATTATTATTATTATTATTATTATTTGCTGTTCACAACATTTGAACACAAATTGGCTCAACATAAATTCTGTTAGAAAATTGTTGATTGTGCAAAGCCTTGACATTATGACACCTGTATTAGTTTTAGAGTGGTATCCATAATTAAAATTGTCCCAAGTTGAGTCTTTGGACCAAAATTGGATATAGCCAGTGTCTAAGTGGAGTTTTTTTCTTCAAGTTAAACTTTTAAAATCCCACATTTAATTTACTATTATCCCTTCAAACTATACATTTAATGTATAAAGTCCAAATCTGTAGAAATCTGTTAGATGACACGCTTGAGGCCTCCTGATTGCTTGACAGCGTGCTGTGGTACCGATTGCCAGCTCAATTGTTTCTTCAACTTTTTCTCCACTGGCTTCTCTTTGACAGTAAAATCCCTTTGTCCGTGTTCTCAGGTGTTTTGTTTCTGACATAACAGTTGCTAATCTGTTTCTGAGAAGATTAGTTCATGAACTGCAAGAGAAGAAAAGGCAGAATCGCAGCGGGACACCGATAATGCTGTTGGAACTCATGCTTTGCTCTTGCTCCGTTTTGAGGGTGCCAGACTGCTCTGCGCACCCTTTGCCTGCCCCCTGCCAAAAGTGTCACATCACTCACTCCGTATGTTGCCAAATATTTGAGGGTACGTGGAGGTGGGGGTCATGGTATTAATTCAACCACTATGAATTAGGTCTTTCTTGCTTTTTCCCCACCCATGCCTCCTCCGTCTGGCGTTGTTCGGCTGAGCTCAAGTGAGGTAAAGTTCACGTGAAGGACAAACCGGCTTTACAGTAGTTGTAGATAGGAGAGAGTCATGTGTCTTTGTAGGGCTCTTAATTGACCCCTCCCACAGTGGACTCTTTTTTTTTTTTTTTTTTTTCATCTGATTCCATTCCATCCAAAGCTGGTGTTGACAGGACAGAGCGCTGGATGGGAACAGAGCGTCCATTCTTCCTAACACCTCCTAATCAACTGGCACTGAACCTGAGCCTGCAGAAATGAACGCTCACATGTAGAGGATCCAAAAAATGAGAAACTCTTCAAATGCGACAACAACCTGTCAAAAAAGATGGAAGGGGGGGGCGTTAATTGGCAGGATATCATTTATACTTAAAGGTGTGTTATGTGGAGGGTTTGTCACCTGCTAGTCTCCATGAAGATGTTACGATGATGCCTAGAATGTTCCACAGTATAGCATTATCTTATCGGATGACAGGTCAGGTCTGTGGAAAGGCAAGCCAACTCACAGTAAGAATGTATGTGTTTGTTTTTTGTCTCGTTTCTGTTTGCTTTGTTGTTTCTTGTTTTGTCTTGTTTTTTCGATTTGTTTTGTTTCTTCTTTTGTCTTGCTTCTATTTGTTCTGTCGTTTCTTGTTTTGTCTTGTTTCTGTTTGTGTTGCCAGGTGCTGCTGGTTCTTTAAAAAGGTTTGTTGTTTTTTTAACAATTAAAAACCCCTATAATAACCTGAATAAATGCACAATATGTATTGTATTTCATTGCAATCTAGTTGAAGCCTTTACATTGATCTTCTTTTAAACTTTCAGGTCAATATCAGTAGCTTTCTGCTTCAGCTTTATACTGCAGGGGTCAAAAAGATACAACACGTATTTATTTAAGTGCAACGATAGAGTTTGAATTATTGTTTTCACCTGGTTCGGTTAAAAAATAAATAAATAAAATCCGCAGTTGAGTGGCAGGCACAGTGCGAAGTAGAGATAGCGGGAGACAGAGATATAAAAAGGCAACTGAAATGAGCATGCCCTCTCAGGTATGAAGGTGCCGGTGTTGGCTGTGTAATATTTAGGCGAGATGCAGCCCGGGTGATCAGGGCCTTGTCTGCATGTGTTATCTCCCCTCTCCTCCATCCCCCTCCCACCCCCGACGCCGAGAGCCAACTCCACCAACCACCAGTCAATCTAAACACATACAATTGCTGCGGGCCAAAACAATGCACACGGGGAGAGGAGTAGTGGGCTGAGAGCAGGACAATGTGGCTGCGAGATCATTGGCAAATGCATTTCAGAAGGTGCATCTTTCGTAATATGTCCTTTTACCCTCGTATTGTCATCAAAACATATTTCATATTAATGCATATTAGCAAGCAGATAAGAAACTAATTACACACAGCAATGAGAATGATTAGTTGTTTGAGTCTGAGAGGGTAAAATGTTGCTGGGACCATGTTCTGTATGAATAAATTAATAATATCTTTGTCTGCTTTAGGTAGCTGCTATGTTATGTGTTATTAATGGCAACATACAAACTCACTAGCACTTTATTTCTGACATAATGAGGACTTATAGAGGCAGGACTTTGACATAAGTGCTAATGAGTGACATGCACAACCTGTTGAATCTAATCTTAGGACCCGCTTTTGTTTGCTCGTTTAAGTTCAGTCTGAGAATGTCTTGTTCTGAGACCAAAAAATAATTATGACATGGTCATTTAAAGCTACATCACTAGCTTCTATACTTGAAGTTTTTCACTAAAGTTTTCAATTTCTAAAGGTGCACAATGTAAATTTTCTTAGGATCATGGGTTCGATTCCTGGGCGAACATTACATCACATGATTTCTCTGGGTGGAGTCTGCATGTCCTCCCCGTGTTACCGTGGGTTCTCTTCAATCTACGTTCCTTCCCTCACCTATGGTCATGAGCTTTTGGTAATGACCGAAATGAGTTTCCTCCGCAGGGTGGCTGGGTGCTCCCTTAGAATCAGAATCAGAAAAGGGTTTATTGCCATTGTCAATGAACAAAATTCACAAACATAGGAACTTATCTCGACATTAAGGTGCAACATAAAACACCTTAAGGAGTAGAGCCGCTGCTCCTCCACGTCGAGAGGAGCCAGCTGAGGTGGCTCGGGCATCTGTTCCGGATGCCTCCTGGGCGCCCAGGACATGCCCTGTTTCGGGCATGTCCCACCGGGAGGAGGCCCTGGGGAAGACCCAGGACACGCTGGAGGGACTATGTCTCCCAGCTGGCCTGGGAACGCCTCAGGATCCTCCTGGAGGAGTTGGAGGAAGTGTCTGGGGATAAGGAAATCTGGGAGTCCCTGCTTAGACTGCTGCCCCCGCGATCTGGCCTCAGATAAAGCGGAAGAAGATGGATGGATGGTGTATATATGTGGCGAAGAGACTGAATTTTATTCGAGTTATTTGACGTGCTTGATAAAATGGGAATCAAAACATTCATAAGTGGACCTCTTCCAAACATCGACAGGAAGATAAACAAGTTTAGCCAGCTGCTTCAGCTGAACACATGGCTGTCCAAAGGGTGTGCAACAAGAGGATTGCACTACATTGAGAGCTTCTGTCTATTCTGGAAACGAGAGGACCTGTTTAAGAGAAATGGCCCACACCTATGCAGAGAACCTGCTCCAAGCTCTTAGGTATTGGACTGGGCCTGGACAGATAGTTAGAGAAGAAAGCAATGAGAGAAGAATTCCTGCTCCATCAGCCAGAGACCGAGCCAATGTTTCAACATCAGCAACACTACAACCGAAAGATTTATTAGCAGCCGCTCAACCACCAGCAACAAAGGATTTAACTCTAGCTGCTCCACGTTTACCTCCACCACTTCCAGCGAAGGACTCATCAGCAGCAGCACCACAACAATCTTCACCACGGCCAGCACAGGAATCATTTCAGTTCTTCCCCCGGTACTCATCAAAGGCCTTGGACCCATCTGTGACAGGCCCGGCAGCATCCCTGCAATCGCCCCTGCCCTCAGAGCAGGCCTGGATCCCCCCTGCAACATCTACTCCCACTACAGATTCCTCACCCTAACCCAGGGGCCTTCCCTGCCATCTTGAATATCTGATCAAATCAGGCATTAAGATGGCTCCACTCACGCCCAATATAATAAGATCAAGAGTTCTAACGATGATGAACTCTCCCTTGACTGCTGCTATACAGACAAAAACCGCCCCACCTAAACCCCCTCGCCTTTCACCAGTTATCTCCGATAGCTAGGATGCACTGGGTCTCAGCGTTGCCGGGACTTATAGTCATAATAAAAATCAAACCAACCCGGGGCCCTGTGTAAAAACAGCCTCCCCTAGTGTTATTTCCGTAGTCACTTCACAAAGACGGGAAAACAAAATGCGAGTCAGGCTGCCCAATCGGAGACATTTTATTCATATCCCCTGCAAAAAGATAACGCCCAGTCCCACTGAAACTAGTCTGAAACTTGCTGTGCTAAATGTCAGATCCTTATGTAACAAATCATTCTTAATTAATAATTTTATTTCAAAAACACAGGAAATTTAGAACTGAAAGAATCTGCTCCACCCAACTTTAAGTTTGAATCTGAAACACGAGAAAACAAAAAGGGAGGAGGGTGTGTGTGCTTTTGTTAGAGATGAAATAGTTAGCCACAGGTTGTCCTTTGGGGTGTTTTCAACATTTGAGTACGTATCCTTTAAAATTGAGCTAAAACACTCTCCATCCATTCTCTTCATTGTTTTATACAAGCCTCCCCAGTACTGCCAAAGTTTTATTGATGATTTGATTGAGATGCTTTCAGTTGTATGCACAGACTTTGATGGTTTGGTCATAACAGGTGATTTCAATGTTCATGTTGATAACGTTTGTGACAGAAACGCTAAAGAGCTTCATGCTGTCCTTGAAACTTTTGGTCTTACTCAGCACGTGAGTGGCCCCACCCACAAAAGAGGGCACACTCTAGATCTTCTAATTACAAAGAGGGTTAATATTTCAAACGTCAATGTGGTCGATGTTACTCTGTCTGATCATTTCTGTGTCTTCTTTTGACCTGTCTGTTTTTCCCAAACCACCGGCTGGTCCTGCAGTTGTCCGGAGGAGACACATAAATGACAGCACGGGAAAACTGTTGATGGAAATGATAAACTTTCAAAATGTCTCTTGTTCTAATGTAAATGATTTTTTTGAATTCTGTTACATCTAGGGTTTTGAATGTTGTCGACACCATTGCCGCATGAAGGCTAAAACTGTTAAAAATAAGCAGAAGGAGCCATGTAGAAATGATGATTCGGTCAGGGCATAGAAAAGGGAGTGCCACCGGGCCGAACGAAAAATGGTGCAAGTCAAAGTTCCAGGTTCAAAAGGAGATTTACAGAGAGAAGTTGTACATGTACAACCTCATTTTATGGAGAACTAGGGAAGGATAGTTTTCTGAAATAATTGGAAGCTGTAGTAACAACTTGCGTGTCCTGTTTGCCACAGTAAACAGATGAACAAACCCTCCAGCTCAGCTGCCGTTAGAACTAATTTCCAGATCCAAGTGTAATGAGTTTGCATTATTCTTTAATGACAAAGTTCAGGGCATTAAAAATGCTATCAATTCTTCAATGCGAAAAATAACCCTAAAACCACCTACGCACTTAAGAGCTGACTCACTTTGCATCTGTAACTGACAAAACTGTCCAAGAGATCATCACCAGTTTGAGTTCATCTACATGCTGCCTCGATGTGTTACCCACCAGATTTCTAAAGTCTGTGCTGAACAGTTTGTTAGCAACACTCACTCAAATAGTTAACATGTCGCTTCAATCTGGAACATTCCCAATGTCTTTGAAAACTGCGGTCATAAAGCCTCTCCTAAAGAAGAGCAGTCTTGATGCCGCAGTACTGAGTAATTACCGGCCCATCTCTAATCTGCCATTTTGGGGCAAAGTCCTTGAAAAGGTTGTTTACCAACAGCTCACTGATTTCCTCTTCATAAACAACTCATTTGATGTTTTCCAGTCAGGTTTTAGACCTCATCACAGCACTGAGACTGCTCTTGTCAAGGTGACAAATGACATCCACCTGAACACTGACGCGGGCAAAGCCTCAGTCTTAATTCTGTTAGATCTCAGTTCTGCTTTTGACACTGTCGATCATGGGATCCTCTTACAGAGACTAGAAGGACTGGGTGGGCATGACTGGCACTGCCCTAAACTGGTTAAAGTCCTATCTGGAAGACAGGAAGTACTTTGTTGAAAATTGGTAACTGTGTCTCAGACCAGATGCCCCTGACCTGTGGGTGTGCCCCAAGGGTCAATCCTGGGACCCCTTCTGTTCAACCTCTACATGCTGCCATTAGGTCAGTTGATATGCAGCGAGAATGTCCTATCACAATTATGCAGACGACACTCAGATCTGTGTTTCACTGACGGCAGGTGAATATGGACCAGTGGATTCACTCTGTCACTGCATCAAACAGATCAGTGTGTGGATGCAAAACAACTTTCTCAAGCTGAACTCAGACAAGACTGAAATCATCGTCTTTGGCCCACAGAAACAAAGAGAAAGTGTTAGCAGTCACCTCCAGAGTCTCTTTTAACAGCCATGTCAAATCAATAACATCAGCAGCCTTTTTACCATCTAAGAAACATTGCCAAAATCAATAAGTATAGTGTCTAAACCAGACTTGGAGAGACTTATCCATGCGTAGATTAGACTACTGTTATGGCCTGCTCACACGCCTCTCCAAACGAGCTGTAAAAGCTGCTAAAGTACAGCTGCAGTACATCCAGAACGCTGCTGCTCGGGTCCTGACTAGAACCAGGAAGTACGATCACATTAGTCCTGTGCTCAGGTCTCTGCACTGGCTCCCTGTGGCTCAGAGAATAGACTTTAAAGCATGCTTGTATACAAGTCTCTCCATGGCCTAGCACCAATGTACATCTCGGACATGTTAGTGCCATATGAACCCTCTCGGACTCTGAGGACCTCAGGGACCGGCCTCCTGATGGTGCCCAGAGTCTGGACTAAACATGGGGAATCTGCGTTTCAGTTTTATGCAGCTAAAATCTGGAACAGTCTTCCTGAGGATGTGAGACAGGCTTCTCCTCTGGCAATGTTCAAATCTAAGCTAAATACTGTTTTGTTTGGCTGTGCATATGACTGAAATGATTTTCTTTGCACTCTTCTCTTTTAGGTCTTAAATTATTTGACGGATAGCCTGAAAATGGCACCTTTTAAATTTCCTTAAATTAAGGTTTTGTGATTTCTGTCTTTTGTTTGTGATTTTAGTGCACTTTTTTCCTGTTGTGTGAAGCACTTGTGAATTGCCTTGTGTACGAATTGTGCTCTACAAATAAACTTGCCTTGTCTTGCCTTGCCTCCGTGCCACAGCCGCCCGCAGACAGGTGGAGGAGCCTCGGTGTTATATTCACTGATGCTCTGTTCCTTTAGTGCAGGGGTGTCCAAACCTTTTTAACCAAGGGCCGCATTTTTTAAATTATACGGAGCAGAGGGCCACAGACAACCTGACAAAGAAGTGAATCATTCGAAATTTTGCATTTGACACAGTTTTGATGAGCCTCCACACCTTTAATCAAACTTGGAACATTAATATTAGGTGGTATGACATCAAAATGATTGAATTTGTCCAATTTTACAGTAAAAAGTATGACTTTTTGTTGTTTGAAGCAACTTTGCGGGAAGCCGGAGAGCCAACAAAAATTGGTTTGAGGGCCACATTTGGCCCCCTGCCCGTAGTTTGGACATGCATGCTCTAGTGCTCTGTTCCTCTACGTGGGATTATGTGCATAATCACTCTTCTTACGTGCTCATTGTGGATTTTACCTCGGGCCCCTGTAGCGGCCCGAGGGGCCGTGCCCTCTGGGAAGCCTCAGTTTTACGCACCGATTCTAACCTTTTTGGCATCCCTTGGACAAACTTGGTAAAACACCAGCCCACGCTGGACAGCATAGTGGTGGTTGGTGGTGATACATTTTTGGGGCATGCACCAATTGTCTTGCGGAAGAAGAGGGATGGCACCAATTGTGTCCATGTTTGTTAGCGATGTTTTACACACACGACATCATCCATACAAGCCTCTTACATCCGAATAACACAACTACAGCCTAACACACCCATGGAGCCCAGGCTGATAACTACAATGAGGGGATACTATCGCTAATAAAGACATACAGTGCTTGAATATGGCCATGCATGAGCGCAGCTCCAACAACACCCGTGCACCCAACACCGGAGTACGTCATTTTACACACATATCCCAACTGTGAGGTGGCTTGAATTTGCCAAAAAATGAACACAAATTAAATTCCATGCTCCCCAAAGGACTAAAAGCATCCTCTAACTGCACACTGTTTGTTTCAAAATGTTTAAGTTAGTCAAAGTTTATGGGTTTTGTCCCTGATCCTGAATTCTGCAGAACCCGTCCACAACGCCCGCAGGCCCGTGGTACAGGGTCTGGAGCACTGGCCCCAGGCCCGTGGTAAACACAAATAACTCATATGAATGGTGACTTTATACAAAGTTTAGAAGGGTGAAGAGGGAGCAGATTATTAGTGAAAATTGTCAGACTCCCTCACCTGCGGCTGTGACCGCGGTCAGTGTCCTGCCCAGTGCCCAGGAGCTGAGCTCCGCACGCAGGCCCTTAACCAGAAGGACATGGGGGCTCTGCACGGGGGAAATGATTGTCTGTGATGTCTAAAAGGCCCGCATTATAAAGTTCGATATCTATTGTGGGCTTTTGTGTTAACTTTTAACTCATCCAAGTCATTTTTACTACGACTTTATTCTAGTTAAATATAGGACTTTTTTCTGGCTTCGACTTTAATCTTATAAAATGATTACTTTAATGTCTAAATGTTGTGACTCGTAGTGCCCCGCAATTTTTTTTATTCGGGTTAACCCTTATACTCCGTCGTACCACTGTCCCTGTAAAATAATGAAAACATGTAATCATGTGTTTTGAGGTAGTGCGGAAATATTGTAGAATTCTTTAATTGTGTGACGTTAGAATGGGGAGGAAAGGGGAATGGTTTTGTTATTGCTGTGGTGCTGGGATTAGAGGAGTCCAATGGCCGAATGTTTCACGTCTCCTGCTTTTGCAAGTGCCAGGATAAACATACGGTACACTGCTTATAGATGACACTCAATCTATTAAAGCAACTATAAATACCCTCCACACAACATGAAACATTTCCGTATGCACTGCAGCATGTTTTATACACACAATTACAGTTAATTTGCATAGACATGTCGTCCCATTCAGGCGCTTTGATTCCACCTCCATCACATTTGAAGCACATAAGAGCGCCTGACAGATTCATTAGACTGTATACATGCACACGGGCCCCGCGCTGATGCCATGGCACAAAATACAATGCCGCGCCACTGCTAATCTGGCATTAGAAACCAGGCAGCACATTGGTAGCCCTGTGACGCAGCTTATGTTCTCTCAACAGGGAGTCCGAGGGTGCTGGCTGCGCTCCCCCCTCCACTTCTCTCTTCTGAATTCCTCTCTCTCGGTCTCTGAATCACTACGAAATAAAACCAAGGCCAAAAAAATACACCGCATTGTTCCTCTACCTAATTACAAGGCAGAGCGAGCACTAAAACTCATTTGGAAAACATGGCGAGAAAAGGGGAAGTTAATTAGGACACAAAGAAAGCCCAAAAAGCGAATGAAATAATATCTATTTATTGAGGCGACTTGAAAAGGGCACGTCAGATGATGGAAAGTGCTGGACTGACAGAAGCGGACAGCCCCGAACTTCGCGATATTGTGGCGTTGTTTTATTATTAATAAAACCATTTGTGATTTTCAAAACTGAAAATATGAATACTGAGCGGACATTGATGACGCCCATATTAGCTAGAAAGCCATCTGACAAGAATCTCATCTTCTCCTCCCTAACAAGCGCCAGTTAATTTGACCGGCTATCTCACCAATTTAATCTCTATTTGCCAGTATCTTCACTCATTTCTATATGTCTTATAATTGATTAGTTGGGCTAATGGTACATGGCTCAGTGTTTTTTAGATGTTAATCTCAATGAAGCAGAATACATAATTCAACACACGCAGTTGTAAAAAAAAAAAAAAGAAGAAGCGAAATGCAAACTGGAGTGCCATCTTATTTTGCACCCATATCAATTATTCAAACTGACAAAATGGCCATGGGCCGCCTAGCGTTTTGGCCAATTACAAACGGGCATACTGCGGGGCTAAACAGGAGCCGCTTTGGCCTGGGGCAGTTCTCCTGACGCCTCGTGCAGTGTGACAAGTCGGGACCCAAAACACAGTCATCGCCACAGGTGGGGTTTGCCTGCCTGAAATCGACCAAAACAAACAATTCCCAAATGTCAAAAGCTTGCTGCGCGTGTGTGTGCGCGCGGTGGAAGCCGGCTGCAGGAGCATAATGTTTATCTCACAGCGTGTTAAAAAAGGGGGAGCTCTGAACCGTTTCTTGGTAATTCATCGAGTGTGTTTGTGCTAATGCTGCTACCATGCTGGTGCTACAATAGTCATAACCTCCGCTTTGCCGTCGATTTAACTTGAATGTTTTGACCGCTTTCTGACGTTTTCTGGGGGCCGACCTCAAGGCCTGTATTTATGTTTGCTTTGTATGGACAACACTTAGGCTCGCTGACATTCTGGCTCACAAGCACATAACAAAAGTGGGCAGAAAGCTCTTGTTTCATCCTTTCGAGTCGCCTTGTCCAAGCAGTGGCTGTCACGTTATATATGGTCCACTAGCACAATCGTCGCTGTATTCTTGACACAAACGACAGTGCACCTCAGTCCTGGCATTTTTCTACAACCACTGTGTTTGTGAAAGGATTGTGTCGTACTATTATAGAACAAAAAATACATTAGCAAAGTGTTGGCCATCTGTGTTAGTTTAATTATCTTTAGAAATCTTGTTCAGCACTTTATAGCGCTTTATAGAGTCCACCACCTGCTTGTTTCCATGGAGATACAGTGTTATTGCTCAGCCCGGAATGTTCCACAGTATGATATTAAATGTATATGTCTATCTTCTATAAGACAAGCAGCCAAACAAAGTTACAGGTCAGATCTATGGAGCGTCAACCCAGCTCATAGTTGGAATTCATGTTTTTCAAGGTATTGTATGATCCTTTTTGCCAAGAAATATTCAATAAATGGCAAAAATTATATTCAGCAACTGAAAAAAAATATACAAAATAATCATAATAAAAATGCAATGTTCCATACAACATCGTGTTATTCATTTTGTGATATTTAAATGTGTTTTGCAGGCACACTGGCAGTTGATTTGCATGTTTTACTTCTAATAATACACGATATAATACTTGCAGCCTTCCCAAGAGCCCCCGGGCACCATCACATGATCGAAACCCCTTTGAAGCCACGTTTAGATGCCCCTGATGTAGAGTAACCGCACAGCTACCTCATCTGATTGGCCGGTCACGTTTCAAGTCGTTGTAAAATAGCCAATAAACGAGCACCTTTGACTGCCATACACCCGATTTCAATATTAATGTGCGGACTAGAAATCGTGTCACATCCTGGTGCTATAACTGTAATGCTCTGGTTCATTTTCCTACAAATATTACCCATTCAATATAAAAGATTATCTTCTTTTTTTTAATGCACTTACCTTTTGTTACTTTTGTTTTATGACCGCTCGCAAAAGACACAAAAAGACATTTTACCTTTTTACTTTTATTGACTCTGCGGCTTCTTTAGTCGACATCATTCCGGTCTGTCGTTTGCATTAATGATGTTCAATGATATTAATGTAGAATAGGCCAGAGCGATCGTGTGCTTGATCAGTGAACGTTTGGGTCCGATTATTTTTTATTTTTTTCAATCCAATAACGTCAGAGTGTCCGTCCGGCCCGTACGTTCAAGCTCCGAGGGGAGAATGCATCAGTCGTGGGCGCGTGCGAAAGTGCCCGGTCGTGAATCTCTTTGCATTCAGAAATGATTGGCCCAAAACAACTGGCCTTATGATCAGCATTGATTTTTCTGTCTCCTGAGTTTATGGCTGAGGAGCGTTGGTGAAAGGGTTGAATGGCTCCCTTCCTCTCTTTCTTTCCTTCTCTTCCCCCTATTTTTCATCATCATCGCATATCTTTGATTGATTGATTGATTGATTGATTACCACTTAAATTGGAAAAATAACTTTTAGATTACGTCATCATTTCTAAATCAATAAAGCCAGGCGTAATAATAATAATAATAATAATAATAATAATAATAATAATAATAATAATAATAATAATAATAATACCAAAGATGTTTTATTTATTTTTTTCTCGTGTCTTGATTTTCAGAGATTTTTTTAAATGTATTGAATTGCATATCATGTGATACAGATTGTGTTAAAAGGTTTTTCAGCGGCTCCAGTTTTTTAGTTCTGTTTATTGTTTTGGGGAAAAAAGTAATGTACATTTCATTTATTGAGAAATATAGCTGTAATTGTTGTTATTATTTATTTATTTTGCTTTGTTTTCTTGTCCTTTTAGAGCTTCTTCTTTTTTCAATATTGCACTTTTGCCAGAGTTGTTTGACAAAAAAAAAAAAAGGCTGGCGTTGATTTGCTTCTGTCTGAGCTTTTTCATGCACCTTGTACCATTTTTGCTGTTTTAAGAGATTGAAATGAAACTCCTCTCTTTCTTCATCGGCTCTTTTGTCCTTTGTCTCTTTTTTTCTTGTCTATCCTTCCTCTTCTTTTCCATTCTTCTCTCTCTTCTTCTTTCCTCTTCTTCTCATTCTTTCCACTCGCTCTACTTCTTTTTTTTCTTTTCTCTCTCTTTCACTCTCTTCCTCACACCTTTTTTTCTCATTCTCCCCCCTCTCTCCCTCCTTTTCTCATCTCTCTGTTCCTTCTCACGGCCCTTTCTCTCCTTCTCTTTCTCCCGCTCTTTCTTTTCCGCTCCTTCTCTTTTCTCTTCTCTTGCTCTCCCTCTCATTTTCTTCCCTTCTGGTCCTTATTCTTTTTTTCATTCTGTCCCTCTCTCTTTTCTAATCTCTTTCTCCTTCACTCTCCTCTCCCCTTATCTTTATCATTCTTCCCCCTTCTTTTTCATTTCTCTCTCTCCTTTTCTCTCTCCTCTCTTTCTTATATTCTCTCTCCTTCTCTTTTCTCTCCTCTCACTCTCTCCTTTTCTTTCTCCTTTCTCTATTTCTCTCACCTTCTCTTTTCTCTTCCCTATTTTTCTTATTCTCTTTCTCCTTCACTCTCCCTCTTCCCTCATCTCTTCCCTCGCTCTCTTGCTCTCTCCTTTTCTCTCTCTCGCTCGCTTCTCTTGCTCTCCTTTTCTCTCTTGCTCTCTTGCTCTCTCCTTTTCTCTCTCTCGCTCGCTCTCTTGCTCTCCTTTTCTCTCTCTTGCTTCTCTGCTCTCTCTCTTTTCTCTCTCTCTCCTCTCTTGCTCTTCTTTTCTGTCTCGCTCTCTTGCTCTCTCCTTTTCTCCTCTTCTCTCTCTTTCTCTCCTTTTCTCTCACGCTCTCTTGCTCTCTCCTTTTCTCTCTCTCGCTCGCTCTCTTGCTCTCCTTTTCTCTCACGCTCTCTTGCTCTCTCCTTTTCTCTCTCTCGCTCGCTCTCTTACTCTCCTTTTCTCTCTCGCTCTCTTCCTCTCTCCTTTTCTCTCTTTTGTTCGCTCTCTTGCTCTCCTTTTCTTTCTCTCTTTCCTTTTCTCTCTCCTCTCTCTCCTTCTCTCCCCTTCTCTCTCTCCTCTCCCCTTCTCTCTCTCTCTCTCTCTCTTCTCTCCTTCTCCTTCTCTCCATCCCCCTCGTTGGTGTGTGTGATTGCGTAATCCGCCCGGTCCACCTGCAGCGTGTGGAGTGCACTGTACTATAACGTTTGTACAAGCAGCAGCTATGACGTCTATGGAAGGTTCGTTCACAAGAGCCAAACAACACGATTAGCCAATAACTCCGAGGGCCGCCGTGGACTTTTACCACAGGGGCACCAAAAGCCAAGACCGCCCATCAACCTGCACATGGCCCTTCATCAAACTGCGAATAATAGTTACACAAAACCAGTTCAAATATAGTGTCTTACTTTACTTAAAGGGGCTGCACCCATATTTGTTTCATGTACTAAATTAAAATCTGTTTTGCCCCAGCACAGAAATAATGTAAAAGCGTCTATCTGGGTGAAGCTCTCTGCATCTAATTACAGAGTGTTTTGTTCTACGCAAAGCAATAACGGTGAATAATTAGGATGCTTGGAAGGCATTAAGCAAGTGGACTGCTGCAAAGAGTTTACAATGTATTAAATCTGTTTTTCAAGTTCTTAAGATGGTGAAAATCAGGTACAGCGGCTTGTCGATGTATTTTTGCATGGCTCAAAAACGGTTGTCAATAAAGACCAAGAGTAAAATGAAACAATTAAAGAATCAGTCAATAAAAGACAAGCAGACTGACCAAAATTCACTGTTAACAAATAGAACTGTCCAAGGCCTCCTCTGTCCTCTCAATAAGGGAAAAACTCGCAAAACCTTTTTTGTTTAGGGCTGCAACTAATGATCATTTTGCTAATCAATTAGTCTAGCGATTATTCTTTCAATCAATCGATTAGTTGGTTAGTACCCAAAAGTCTCGTGATAAAAAGATTTTTACTAAATTTGACCAGATGATGATGAAGTGAGGCGGTTTGAGGATCCTGGTGGAGCACATTTATGGACAAAAGAGTGTTTTAATCACATTACACATTCTCCACGACATTTTCATGGAATTACGGCTCATGGCATGTTTTGGAACCTATGTATAAACAAGTTAACGATTATTTGATGACTAAATGAGTTGCCGATTTTTTTAAATAATCGATTCGTTCTGATTAATTAGTTGCAGCCCAAGTTAAGACTCATTTTATACTGGAAATAACTGCACCAATAAGAATTTGGGAGTTAACTGTCACAAAAGCAAAATGTATACTAGTTTGCAAAAAATATAGCAGATTATACATTGTCAGTGTGACTCAATCCATTGTAAATGATAAATAGCCTATAGCTAATTCCCTCACTCACTGGCCTTCACTGGCTTATTGACTCAACCACTCTGTCTGCTGGCTCTTAGAGGGACCATCCCAACCCCCCCCACCCACCCACAAATACACACAGACACCCACACACACACACACACCAACACACTGCGCAGTAATGAGTAACCTCCAGGGGTCACGGGGTCAAGAGCCGTGTGTGTGCTGGATAAACTAAACAAGAAGGTTAATGACTGTGAGGGGAAGAAACACAAGGCCAGAACGTGCAGGCAACCGGCCGGACTGGACTGCTAACCTGTATTTACACGTCTGTCATGGCGGTGTGAATTAAGCTGAATTAAAAAGGGAACATTTCCGGTCTGATTTCCAGTGAGCACAGCAGGTGGAAGATTGGTGTTGGTCGTATTGATCATGTTGGGGAAAGTAGCACCAGGAATGGCATGTGGTATCAACGACGCGCACCAAATAGGGATGTGCCGAGTTGACACTGAAGAGGAAATAAGTAAAATGTTAGTAGCATTTCCAAACTCTGTGCAATAAATGTGTTGTTCGTTGTACAGAGCATTACTTAATTACAAACAAATCCTGATCTGGATTAAATAGGAATGTCAAAGCAGGAGAAGCATTTGATAATCAATTCTGCATTTAATACTTAATATAGTGTGTAACATGTACATTGTAAACATTAAAAGTATCCTGTTTCAGCTGCACTTGTTGTTGTTCATCTAAAGTGAAGGAAAAACCCTCTAATTCATCATGATTTGGGCAGATTCCTGGAAGCTAATAGGCGCTGTGTAAAGAAGTCGTTTTAATTATGGCAGAAGTGCTACATGACATGTTTGTTTTGGCCTCGACCCCGGCATTTGCTCAAGAGCCGGTGGAAACGGAGGACCAGGTGACTCAAAGCATTAAAGCACAGCCCCAAAATAAGTCCGTGACCACCTGCCCTCATGCTCAAGGCTACAGATGAGCTAACATTTGGAGGAACTGCTCAGAACACATAGACAGTTTGTGCCAAGACTCAAGTTACTTTGTGGGTTCATCAGTGAAATCCAGCATCTATTATTTTATGACAATGACGAAGGCTACACTATTAGGATACTAAATAAAGCTAGTATATGTCAGTGCAGTCAAGTAAATGTTTATAATGTACAAACATGTATTAACTATTTGCCCGTACCAGGGTAGGTCTTCCAATTGACACCTCTAGAGTTAATCTTCCAAAATTATAACTTGGGCTGTGCATTTAATCAAATTATAATTGGGATTCTGTATTTTCTGTAATTGACAATGACATGCTTGGTTATTTTTTTAATCGAGAGGACCACTGCCCATCCTCTATCAGTAAAAGCATGTGCTTCGAACAAGAAATGTGATTATTTTATTGCTTTAAGTGGCACTGATTAATAGTCTTTATTGTTGATTTTCAGGTAAATTATACTGAAAGCCATTATTATTTGACAAAATAAAACCAAAATTGAGATTGTTCAATATGAGGAAAAGGCTAAAAAAAAGTTAAACACTGTATGAATAATGATGAATTGTGTACTACTGACACTTTTCTTTGTGAAATAAGAATCTGTATATTTCAACATATTTTTCTACTAACTCTTTTGCACCCACACACTTCGCACTACATGTGATCTTTCTCCTTACCCAAGCAGTAGTGCATGGCATACTGTCCCTTTAATACATCAAATACCACAGTTCTTTGGTACTACAAAGAGAACAATTCTGTGGCTGGCATTTCTAATAATAGCTTCATTTACATATCCTACAGGGCCCAATCTACGGGGAGATGAGCACTTGCATGAACAGAGAACTCGGGACCGGAAATCTAAACTATATCTTGAGAAAGAGTGTTTCAGTCGAGGTGTTTGAAATTTTGGCTGAAATATCAATCGTTTATTTGCAGGTGTAAGGATGTGTGCAGTGGTTAGCCCAGGATTTAGAAAAATTGGAAAAAGCAAAAAAATGGAATCGGTATGCTTCCGTATCAGACCTGCTAATAACTGGCTACTGCCCAGGGTGCATAAAATGCAATATTAGCTAAGTTAGCCAAATGCAATCTTTAGACACTACATGCTCTGGACAATGAATGCAACAAGTAATACCAATGTGTTGCGCAACAGAAACGATACTGTCCTGTAACTTAAATGAATCGCCAACTTGCAACAACAATAGATTCGCCGTTAGCCAAATGCCACCCTGAAGCAGCTTTTAAACCCTTTTGAAGCAACGCCATGTTAGGTCGCCAACTGTGCAGTGAGGGCCAAAAGGAGCACCACTGTTTGCAAGTGTTGTCAAGTCCCAATTTGATGAGTTTGTCTTTGTTTTGCCCACTCAGAGCAAACCACGCAGCGTTTATCGGATCAAATGGTCTCAGCCCGGCCTTATCTGCTTGGCCGCCGCACAGCTTTGTCACATTTCAAGATGCTCCGTCCTGATGGAGTATTTTTCTCACCGTTCTCTGCCATTTTTTTTCACTTGTTCTTCAAACAAATCAATACCCCCATAGTTTAGCCTTTCATAGGAAAGATTACAGAGAAATGGCTATTAAGGGCTTAGCCTCTATCACTTCTCCCATCTCAAAGCCACTTAAAGACTCTGGCAGTGTTGGCTCAGGACACAGGACCTGGTGCCCCGTCAGACTGCAGGGGGAGTGAGAAAGCCCGCCGACCACATGGACTTCGGAGATGCACACTCTGCCCAACCTCGCCTCCGGGAAAGAACCGAGACATATGGAACAGGCAACAACAAGGACAAGGGCGGACAAGGGAAGGAATATCACAGAAATTGGCTTTTTACTGTTATTGAACTTTTTCACTGAGTCACCAGACACTTTTATTCATCTGAAGGCACAGACCACTCCTTTAAAATGCCCCCCCATCCGAGTGTGTGACTGGAATGAGCAGCAGGACGTCTGGACTTTGGGCGGCTGCAGAATGAGAATAGCCACGATCACAGCCAATACAGGAGCATTTAAGGGGCCATTATCGCAGCTACAAAGCGCAATTACTTAAAGACCACAAGGGATGAAAATGGTGTGAATCAGGGATGTTAACAGCCTTTTCCCACACCCAAAACGTTCTATTGCGCTACAGTATATAGGAATTCACTGCTTTATAATCACAAATCTGTCTAGAGAGAGGTTTAAATGCACGTCCCCACAAACTTGCATCTTTGAATTGCTGACAAGCCTTCTTCGCAGCTTGTCTTTTCTTTCTGAGGAAACTTGTAGTGTTCACAAAAAACTCCTAAGATGTTGCAGCACTTTTATCGCTTTACTATTGAACGTCTTCTTGTTGGCTGTATTAATCTGTGGTTCGGTAACATTACAGCTATGAAAAGAAAAGCTTTAAATAATGTGCTCTGCTCTGACCAAAAAAAACTGCAAACTGTGACTTTCCTATTTTAAGGGTTATTTATGAACGTAGACTGTTAAACCGAGTCCTTCGATCATTCACGACCACTCGGACCACCCTCAGGAAGAAGACGTTGTCCCGTTAAATGTTAGATATATCGGTATTCTAAAAGCCCTCACGAGCTTGAACAATGCACTTTGAACTTGGATTTTTGAGGGACTTGATCTTTTTTAGCTTATTTGCGTATGTCAAAATGCTTCTCGTCAGTGTTTTCTAAATCATAGCCATTGTTTGTTTACGTGCTTGTTATTAATGTTTTACTGTGCACTTTGGACTTTTTGCAAATGTTTTCCAATGTGGCAACTAAACTAAACTAAAACTTAACTGCTTTGCTAGTGGAACTATAGTTAGTTAGTGGCTTTAAAATGATTATTCTTAATGACTATTTCTTGCATAACATCTTATTTTTAGCTTTTACTAAATATTTGGTACTTTAGACATGCTATCATTAGTTAGTTAGACTCATCATGCACATGTACTCAATCTACTTCCATAGATGTGTTGAAAGATGCTATTTTCTGGTCACATCTACTGTTACTTGACAGTTGCCACAACCAGTTTTGATTTGCTATTATTCCAAAACACTGCTGGCCTGTTAAGTCCTTGAGCTTAGTTTAATTTCATTCTCTCACCACGCTGCGATGGCCTCAGAGAGCTGCTCGTGCACATGCAGCACACGATGTAGCTCACACAATTATCCCGCGTCCACAAAACGGCTACATCAGCTCTGGTTTCCCCTGCAAAGTGATGAGCGCGAACATGAATAGCATATAATTAGGCGTGTTGGCATTGCTTCCTTGTCTCCTAACCAGTGTTTGTTCTATAGTCTTTTCGCTTTCTACCAGGCTGAATGCCCCAACGCTCATTTCAACAAAAAGAACACGATTTGCGTTGTTTTGGAATAAATTGCTGTGGCTTATTTGCTCGGTATTTCTGGCACTTTCGAATTGGTGCTATTGTACTCTCTCTCACACACACACACACACACACACACACATTCTCTCTCGTTCCCTCTCGCTCTCAGTCACTAACACACTTAATCCTCCTGATTTAAAGTGAAGCAAATAAGGTTTTCGCCATCCTCTCCCTCATCTTCTGCCATATAAAATGTGTTGTCAGAAATGAAGCAGAAACGATCACCAGTGGAAGGCAGCGAGGGGTAAAATGAAGCCACCGAGGCAGACTCATGGGCGGGATTAGCATACCGTCAATCATTCACTGATATAGTCCAATGAGCAGTCTCCAATCAATAAGTTGGCCTCTAGTCAGGTGAGAAGTTCTAGGGCTACCTTCAGTGACCCGCCGCGCCGCCATTTCAATTACCAGCGCTCTCTGAAGCTAGCAGGTGAACTGTTTGATCATTTATGCTCAAAAGGCTGCCACTTGACCCAGTCTTAGAACATTTAATTTGAAGTGCAAACTCTTAAGCTTAAGTGATTTCTAAGAGTATGTGGACAGTTATTGAAGCAAATTACAGCAAAAAGGTTTGCTGAGGTCGGAGATGAATTGAAACAAGGGCATAATATTGCAATTGTTGTTTTGGAGATATGCAAAACTAGAATATCAAGTATATCATCTATAACGGTGGTTCTCAAACGGTGGCTGATTCCTTTGCAGCTCAAATATTTGCTGAAGATTAGACCGCTCTTCAAACCATAGCTTGGACCTCGAATAGTCCTGTTTTAGACACGGTTTGGATTTGGTGGTACTCGGAGGGCTAAGTATTTTCTTGGTGGTACTCGGTGTGAAAAGTTTGAGAACCACTGCTGTGTTACAGTATATAAAACTATACATTTACAAAATGACTTCAAAAAGAGACACGTTTAATGTAATCTTCCAAACAACTGATATTTCTGCACTTCTGTGGTTCATTTTATGGTTCATTCATGTTTTGCGCAATATTCCAACAGACATTTACAGGCATATTCTAGCACATGCCTAAATTTTGTTATCAAGATAATGCATGAATATACATTGATGTATTCTATATAGCCCACCTCTACTCGTAATGTTGTTTATTTAAGAGTATAATACACCTTTTGTATACTACTGATACATATCTTCTTGTCGTTGGATCTGGAGCTTGGATCAAAGCTATGAATCTGAGGTAGTGGATAATAAAAACTTCCGAGGGTCATTTTATCAATTTACCTGTTGCTATTGTCACGACCGAGGCGGAGTGGTGGTCTTGGGACTGTGTTTTTGCGGGGCACATTTAAGGAGCGGCCTAGAGGCGCCTTTCCTTCTTTTTCTGCTCTTCCCCACTACACTACACCTGACCATAACACCATATAGCCCTATCATTCACACACAAACCATCTGCTTTCATCTGAGGCTCTTGGATTCATCCTAACATCCTCGAAACTGGTTAGTATATATATATATTTTTTTAACGCACCGTATGATGAATAAAATTGTTCCCTTTACTGTTGCAGCCGTCGTTCAACAATGGAGAGCATGCATTATCGGACCGGGAATTGTTAAATACCGTTGAATGAATTAACATTTTCTTTTTTGTCATGAAAAAAATAAAATAAAGATTCAAATTCAAATTAAATGTCTTAACGCAGCTTTTTATCTCACCTTAAGCGACACTTCAGCTAACTGACCTTTCTCTGTAATCACATGCTTTTCAACTCATTGTCTTTCCCGTCTTGTCACTGGCCTTTCGAAACAATACACTCCCGCAAGACATAATACTACTACTACATGAGGTGAATGCAATGGACTAGTTGTGAACTGATCTACAAAAATATTCTGATGCCATGGCTAAAACTGTGGCCATTTTTGATCCGACTCCCTTTCGATAGCAATATAGAGCTATTGAAAAGTATGCCCTTAAGCAGTACAGCACAATGGCAGTGTTTTGGCCTTGTGTGAGCAGCCTGAGCCGATCAAGGTGTGAGAGAGAAGGGGAATGGTTTCACAAGCAGTTTGGCACATAAAGTGAAAAAATGTCCTACTTAAGGCAGCTTTGGAAATACAATATGTCCGAGAATGTTTGCTGAAGAGATTTTTTTTTTCCGTCTAATAGTCGGATTTACACGAGAGAATATTATCTGTAAACAACCCGTGCTCTTTATTAAATTTACTCTATGTTTAAGCAGCTTTTAGGCAGTCCCGGTATACAGTCGGGCTCATTTTTTTTTTCAATGAGCAATTACGTTTATGCTTTAAATTATGGAATTGGCTGGAATAGGCACTCTTCTTCACCATTTCGCAATTATAACTCGATATCGACCGATGCTGATGCCAATATTGTAGAACCCAAGCTGCTGATTGGTGATGAGCTCGGCCGATATATTTTAGCCGATATGTCAGGCAGATTTTTATAATTTCCTACAAAATATATGACTCAAAATGACTTTAATCGCAGTTTGTTAAAACAGGGTGTGCACTGCTCAACATAATGAAAGTATAATGAGGAAAAGCGATATGAATAGAAAGGATTTTTAGACATCTGCAACCATGTTTTATTACTAACCATAAGGAAGCAGTGCAATCACATTTTCTGCAGTGCCCTCTTACATTAAAGTGTTAAAATAAAGCCCTATGTCTTTCCTTTAAGCAGTTATATTGGCCTAAATGTGTAAATATTGACCTGAGATGTCTATAGATGAGTAGTTCAATAAAGCCTTTAGGCAGAAAACACAAAACTAAAGGAAAGAATGTGAATAGTGTTTTTTAGGCGTGGGCGCTAACCACTCTACCACTGTACACCTCTAAGCGCTTCTTCCATAATTATTTTTGGCGTTATGTAAATCTATCTATACCATCCAAACGGAAATGATATAAAACTAGATGAACAGAGATGATTGTTTCCAGTTTTCATAGCGTTTCATAAAATAGAATTCCTTTTGGTTGTTGATTTTCTTCATCCCTCTCTCCCTCCCCCTCCCTCTCTGACTCTCCCTGGCTGCCTGTGGCTCTTTCTGGCCGGGGGTAGCCAGGAACACGGGTGCTATAATATGGACAGCTGGTCGCTCCATCTCCCAGGGCCCCAGAAGGTGTGAAATCTGGGATACCTTTCATAGCACATTACCCTCATTTTGGCAAAAAAGGCCCAGACAGCACGAAGCCAGGAGAGCAAAACAGAAGGGAGCAAGTTATTTATACCAGCATCAGATCTTTTAGTTCTTTTGAAGGATCATAAAGCAACTCATCAATACTTCCTTTACTTGGCCAATTAGTCACTTGAATTGATTAAGCTAACAGTGAGCTAATATTTGTCACTTTGACACAGCCATTACAGAAGTGTCGTCTTGTCCAACGAAGCTTTGGATAGCTGTCAATAGATGAGAATTAATAGGCGGAAGATGACACGTGTCTTAGGAGGCTAGGTTAATGGTTTAGGATGAACTCTATCCACTTTTTTGCATATACCCTTGTTCACTTGTGGATTCAACAGAGCAATACTACTTTTGGTAAAATTAGGATTTTTAAATATTTGGTTGGTTTATTTCATGAATGCATAAAAAATATTGGTTGCCATATTCATAATCCAGGTTTTGTTTTGTTTTTTGTAACTATTCAGTCATTTTACATGTAAGTGTATTTTGTTGGGTCTCTTGATATCTGCACTTAAACAAACAAACATTGAAAAGTTCCAAGGGGCCAATTTTCTTCAGAATCCAGTGTCTTGTAAAAAGATGATTCTATATACAATAACTGTTACTTTCATTCCCGTTCCATTCCCGTTCCATTCCCTAAAACCTAAAAATCAAGTTAGAAATCAGGGTGTAATAATGGACTCAGACTTGAACTTTGTCATATCAACAACATCAGCAGCTTTTTTACCATCTAAAAAACATTGCCAAAATCAAAAGTATAGTGTCTAAACCAGACTTGGAGAGGCTTATCCATGCGTTTGTCTCTAGAAGATTAGACTACTGTAACGGTCAGTGCCATATGAACCATCTCGGACTCTGAGGACCTCAGGGACCGGCCTCCTGCTGGTGCCCAGAGTCAGGACTAAACATGGGGAATCTGCGTTTCAGTTTTATGCAGCTAAAATCTGGAACAGTCTTCCTGAGGATGTGAGACAGGCCTCTACTCTGGAAATGTTCAAATCTAAACTAAAAACTGTTTTGTTTGGCTGTGCATATGACTGAAAGGATTCTATTTGAACTCTTCTCTTTTATGTCTTAAACTGTTTTGCGATTTCTTTCATGTCTTTGTGATTATAATGATTTTTTATCCTGTTATGTGAAGCACTTTGAATGGCCTTACAAATAAACTTTGTGCCTTGCACGTTGTATATAAGAATTTCTGGCCATCATTTTGGGCTCCGCTTGCACTTGAAGTCCAAAATAATCTCTGTCCTTGTGTCTGAAGTTAGTCTGTCCAAAGGTGAAGGTAGTTATTTACAGGAGGTTGGTTTGGAAGGTTGACTATTTGAGAAATCCATTTCAACAAGTGGCAGGTCAAATGTCAAACACATAAGTCTAACAAGTTCATCTGCTGCGTGTTGTGATATTTTTTTGACCATGCGTGTCCCTGATTATTGACCAATGACTGTTTCTTTGTTTGCCTTTCTATTGGTAAAATATGCAATTTTGGAAAGCCCTGCGAGGCAGCAGCTTTACAAACATAAAGTCAACTGAATTAAAATGTATTTGAGTCCTGCCCATCTGAACTAGGCGAGATGAAAGCAGTGGGGACTCCCTAAATGTTTGGCATTTTAATGAGGGGCGGAACTAGGGGTCCATGTTCAAAAACCCTAATTTTAACAAAATCAGCTTTCTAAACGTAACCCTAATCCTTCTTCTAACCCCAACCATACCCTTATTGTGGATTAATCTACATGCATGGGAATCAAGCTTCCACTGAGTCAGTTTTGTATATTAAAATGTTGACATCTACTAAATTAGGCTGCTCTTGCGTGTAAAAATAGGCGGTGGTCCAATTTCAATCTTCATTCTATCAAAATATCTACCCCTATTATTCTTAAAACCCACTTCAAACACTACCCATCATTCACGCTGGGAAGAAAAGTATATGGTTTGCCAGCGGAAAGGGAAACGCAATCCCATTGTGAGCAAATAGATGAAGATGACTGAGCCTTCCAAACAGATATCTGAGGTAACGTCGAGGTTAGGGCAGAGGGGAGAAAAAAGGACCAAAGTTTCCTGATGTGTGAACGCAGATAAAGTTGTGGACTAGCGCTGCAACTTTCCCTTATCTGATGCGGACCGTTCTAAATCTATTGGAGCTTTCTTCAGCCCAGTGGCAACCCAGCTCGAAGGAGAAGCGGCGAAAGATTCTCAGCGTCGATATGGTCATTCCTCATTCGATTAGCCCACCCCGCGGACCCCTGCTGTATTCGGATTAGAGTGGACGCGCCTCTTGTCCACGTCCCATCCAAGGCTTGTCAGTATGCGCGGGACAACGTGGATCAGTGTTTATTGAATCATTTTGCAAATAGGGGAAACGATAATTACAAGAAGTGGCGGCTCGGCACATTATGCAAGTGCTGTGCCATGACTTTGGAGCCAAACGGGCCGACTTATTAAAAGGCGCCCGGGCCAGAGGAGCTCCTAATCTATTTCTGGATTTCCGAAGCTTCAGCAATCCAGGGATTAGACATTTTCTCACAGATTTAGACCCCACCACCACCACCTTCTCCTCCCTTCTCTGCTCAGGGCCCCTCTCGTGCAGGTCTCGCTTGCTCTTGTCGAGTTGGCGTCTGCATTTTGTCAACCCCATGCCTTTCTATTCTCACAGAGGCACACACATTATAGGGTGTGTGTAGCTGTGTGTGTGTGTGTGTGAGGGGAGTCATGTGGGAGACATATTTGGTGATAGTTGTATCTACAGACATCGATGCAGGCAATGAATGTGAAATGGGCCTAGGTTTGCACACCAATCCACCACAGCAGTTTGCCTTTATAGAATATGGATCTATTCTGATTTCTTCCAGGTCATATACACAAAGAATCAGCATCAATAATGACTTTCAAATAATGGGAAACAAACTTACTACGAATTACAATGTTGGATGGCTATAATAACCGTTTTATTTCTCGACGCACCTGGTTAGAGGTACTGTTGGTGTTGGTCAAAAAGCAATGACTGTAACAGGAGTGCACCATTCACCCAGTGGTTGACTGAAAAGTGCATTTGACAGGTTAGACTACACATTTTATTAAAACACAGTGAGCAAGATTGTATTTAAGATTTTACTGAACATTTTACTTCCTGGTTTGGCATTGGCATCAGATGTATCACAAGGCAATACCATGACTGTTAACTATATTGTAAACAAATAAATGACATAATATTTAGGATTTGACAAGTAATAGCACCTTATAGCCCCTTTATTTGTTAAATTTGATGTTATGTTGCTTAATAACTGTATTATTCACAATAGTCCGCTTGACTGATGTAAAACTATGATATAGATATTTCTCACAGGTTCTATCCCACCTAAACAAAGTCAGAAAATCATGAGTCGCTTTAACCCACTGCACCTCACCTTACAAACACCATAATACAGACTGTGTTTACATAATTTACACAGTGGCGTTTATCGGGAGTGAAATAGGATACATGTGGGTCCAACGTGTATTTCACTATGTAGTATCACTATGCCAAATTCCAAACATTTCCTTCAAAATGTTGCTCATTGAGATTTGTTGTCGGGTATTATTTATGAGGAGGACAGCTGCATTTTGGGCAGAGACGGTCAGAATGTGTGAGACAGGGACAGCAGGCCTATAGGACAGGAGCAGGGTCGAGCTCTGGGCTGTAACAGTGCGCCGGCAGCGGTTATAAATACAAACAAAGACGTAAAGCTCACGTGTGAACTTTAGACTCACATGCGCGCACAGGCCTGTTCACATGGATGAGGCCTGTTCACATGGATGAGGCCTGTAGGGCTTTATACGCCGCATGTTTAGAGGCACTGGAATAAAATTACGTGCTGATGTACACACAGCTCATTTACATTTTCTGCTTTTTTTTATACACTGCTTGATCATGCTGTCCAAACTGGTCAGCATCTCACAACAGACCACAGTGCTGGAAAATAACTATTTCTACCATATCGCGCTAAATTATTATGGGAAAAGTGTGGATGAAAAAGTGAACGCCACACATTTTAATCATTAAAATAATATAAGCGGCACCAATCTTTTGTTGTGCCATTGTGCCTGTCCCAAGCCTGGATAAATGCATAAGTACTGGCATCTAATAAAATAACTGCTGCGCAATATTAATAAATACATTTTTCATCTATTACATTTGTTCTCTCCCCATATTGACCATTATTTAACATTATATTCTGAACTATTCTCCCAAACCTAAAGTGAAGTTGATGATCTTCTGTCCTGGGGGGTCTGTTGACTCACCCCTGTCAGCAGGATCAGGGCGTTCTGCGATGCTCTCATGCCTCACCAGTTTGGCAATGTGGCGTAACAGGGATGGACATTTCCAACCGCCTCCTGCTCTTTGAGCTAATTGTAGAACAGTTCATCAGCTAACGCATGCTGCTACTCTTTTCTTTTAGCATCACAAACGCTGTCAATGCCTTTGGAGGGCACCCAAAATACTCCTCTGCTTATGGTTACATTTAAACCTGGTTCAGAAATGTTGGGAGTAGAACTGGGCAATATTGACAAAAATGTATATCTCAATATATTTTTGGGTGTATCTTCAAAATGATAGCCGTACAATATTATGTAAATCCAACAGAAATGTGTTCAAACAGGTCTCTAAATCAAGGGTCAGACTAAGGACTATCACCCGAGTGCCCTTTGGGCTTCTCTTAGTCGCGCCTCGTGGAGTTGGGCATGTAGATGATACAACAGATGAGATAACCAGCTCCATGCCATTGTTTTTTTTTTCAAATACACCCAGTAATCACGTAGTTACAAGCTGATAAATACCCCGAACCGAAAGTGACGCATCTTTAAGTAAACCGCACAGGTTGCTCTGGATTTACGGCGCAAACTGCAGCAAAGGGAACCGTGTTTGGATCACAACAGCAATGTTTTAATTTGAAGACAAGCAAAAGGGAGACAAATAATACTCAATAACTTTGTGAATGTCAGGAGTTGGCTGTTACAGAGAGCAGAGGAGGAGCTGTCAGCGCAGGACAGACACAGAACCATTATCAGACCAGGACTAACCCAGAAATAAACCAGGTCTAACTCAGGCAGGACTCAACAAGTTTTAAATCAGGACTCACACATAACTGAAATGAATGCTGAAACATAGAGCCACAACTGTTGAGTGGGAAAGGTTTAATCCTCAAATTTCAATGAAGACTGTCTGATTTCCTGATATTCTCTGCTGTTTTGTTCTCAAAAATCACTGGTTAAAAATGTGAATTAAGGTTTTCAAATTTAGAAAATGCACACTAAATACAAATTCCCCATACATGCACATTTATCAAATAATTTGGTTTTGATTAATGTAAGAGGCCCATTCAGGTAATTGAACTCGTCGCCCTTGACCAACTCTGTGCTCTTGAAGTAGGCCTTAGCCCCAAAAAGGTTGGTGACCCCTGCCCTAAATGCATTATTTGACTTTCCATTATCAGAAAATTGTGAAAAGGCTGTAAAATGAATTTAAAAAGTGCAGAAATATCACCGTATACCTTTATTTGAAAGTATGTAACTTGCATAACTTCAAACCAGCATTCACAATATGATCTACATTAACAAACAGATGTAACTTAGTACGCTTCTAATCCGATTTTTTTGTCACACTTTCTAGAAAACCGGTCAGACCACTCTTGTTCCAGTCTGCATGCAGGTCAAAGAACCGAAAAGGATTCAGGGGCATATAGTAATTTAGCTTTAACAATAAAACGTGCATATATAACCACACTTTTTGGCAAACATAGATAAGCAACATCTCATTAATGTTAGCGTAAATAAACACATCAAAGCTCTGGCAGTGTTTACTTTCACTTTGACGTAGCGGACCAAAACAATAAAACAGCACGTGCTAGTCGGCGGCGGAGGGATTTTAGTCCGTCATCGCTTCTGATCTCAAATGAGTGAGTGCACATCCAAACACATGACTTAATATTTTCCTGGCTGTACATTTGAATGTCTCTGCTTGTCCAATCCGAGTCTTTATCGGACTCTGCTGTCACATGCTGCAGGGATTCGAGTACACACGGAGTTCTAGAGTTGTGTTGATGGATGGCGTGCAATGTAAACGTACCGTGAATAATGATGACTGCAAATAACCGCATTTTATTCACAGTTCACTTTAAAACCAAACCATACAATATATTTCTGGATCCTGTAAACATGTGATAGAAGAGTGCCATATGCGCACGCTGTTCACAGAATGAAATGTAATTAGATTTTTTCCTTTTTTTTTTTTCTTTTTAAATAGAAAAAATGCGAGTCAAAACATTATTAAATGAAGATGCAAAAAAAAAAAAAAAAAAAAAAAAAAAAAAGGAGAAAAATACAGGAAATTGAGCTGCGCCTGCATAGCTTTGGGCATGATAAGCTTATCTCAGTCTGTTTTAATTCAAAAGCCCAACCAAAACAAAAGGCAGATTTGATAAAACAGTAGAGTCGAGTTGGCCACTTAAATAAAAGAGCTGTGGCACAGTCAGACCAAATGTGAGCAGCTCCTCCAGGGACGCAGACTGAATGTGACCAGATAAGACAGTTGTACGCAGACGTCCAGAGACCACCCCTTCTCTCTCCCCTCCTCTTCCCCCCGTTTCTCCCCCTGCATGGTGCTCAGGTGGGACGTGGAAGAGGACGGGACATGTCAAGACTCACCTGATGAGATCCACGGGAGCGGAATAACCCGGTCCGACAGCCCCTCCCCCTACAACTTCCTGTGCCAGTTTGCCAGCTCTACCAACTCAACATTCAGTCCTTAGGGAAAACAAAAATAAGACGACCTCTTGATCACAAGAAGGCTTTTTATATATTGCAGTAAATGCAAATGTAAAATTGTATGCAAATTAGTGTATTTCTAACTCTAAAACGACTGTATATTAAGATTTTGTGAATAATTTTGAATAGGTTAAAACATGTGTGGGAAATAAATGTCCAATAACCAATTCTGCTTACTTAAAACTAGGTCAGCATTTGATCACATTTTAATCAAGATTGAGAAATGTTTAATCCGCTGCCATTCCTCTGTAAGTAAAAAGCATGAGATTTGGAGCAGAGTTTACACTTTTTGAGAAAGAATGTTTTTTGTGTGTTGAATGAAATGGTTTAGGAAACCATTTTAAAGCAATATTAATTAAAGAAATAAAATAAAATCATGGAAAAGGCTTCTTTTTTTTTTGGGTCATTCTGCCCAGCCTTAATTAAAAAGAAAGAAAAGAAACATAACAATAAAACAATGAAATGCAACAATGCAACTGTCACCGCTGCTGTTCTTTCAACTTTTACAAATGTTTGATGTCATATTAGCAACTGTGTCATTCCCCACTGAAGTATAAGTAAGTGTAAGCATGCCCAAGTATAAATGTTTGGTTGACCAAGTTAGGAACATCGTCTGGGAAGGGGTTGAAATTTCGGATTAGACCTTGATCCCATCGGCTTTCGGCACAAGGCTGGAGGAACGTCTCGGGGAAAAAAAAAAATAGACATTCTATCAGAGAATTAAACTAAGATTCAGCCAGGGCTTATGTGATTAAAAGGGGAAGAGGACAGCATCAATTAACAAAATCCCTCCCCAACATTTTCGCCAATATTTATTTGAGGACGTGCTGTCTGCCCATGTAAGCCTTCGCTGATGCCGTGCACAAATATTTGGAGTTGCTTTCACTGGCTGGGACATCCATAGCAAATGAGGCTTTTAATGAGCATGGGAATTTGAAAGAACATATTACTTATACATGGGAACGCTGTGATGTTTACTTCTTAAGATTTAACAAGCAAGAAACTGATCAAACAAAGTGGGGAAAAAAAGCACACTGGCATTCTTTTTGTTATCAGATTTACTATTGCATTTTTTGGAGACAGCAAATGTAACAATGCTGAATGCTGCATGTCTAAAGGCAGGCACAGTTGTTCCTTTTACTACGCTCTTGGAGGATGAGCTTTCCCACCTGTTAGTCCGCTTAACTGGTTCGATTGTGGGCTAAAATCTGAAACCTGTTCGTAATTTCCTTTGGTGCAGATCATGTTCTCGCCACACTTTTAATCATACCGCATCCTATTAAAAAACAGAACTAAATCTTGACTAATTTTCAACTGCACTATGACTTTAAGGTATTGTGTGGACCAAAACAGTCTCTAAATAATAATAAGCAGGAGTAATTTGCACTCTAAAAATGCCTGTACCACAACAAAAAAAAGTATCCACTACAAAACACTTTAAATTTAAATCCTTATTTCAAAATGCTAACAATTATCTTGCTAACGCTCATCTTTGTTTTCAAACTTCCTCCTTCTCCTCCCAGCACCTTCCTTTGTGTTTTGTGTGCGTCACCTCAACCTGACCCTGCCAAGATGTCGGGCCGCGAGCGCTGAAGCATCGCGGAAAAGCCTTTTACAACACCTCTGTGTACAGTGTGTCACTATCTCATTAGCCCTACAATATGGTGATCTGACATCCCCCAGGACCGCTTCTACCGAGACATTTGTTTATAATCTCCGCTGACACCGCGCTCTCTGGCTCATTGTCCCCGTGCCGCCATTGTTCTCCTCGCCACATCACCGCCAGATAAACCGCGGACATGTCAGCTACAATTGGCTCTGCCTCTGATTAGCTGAACACGAGCGTTAATAAAAGCAAATGTCATGTGCGTTACAAGTGGCTGTTACCAGTGCGTCGTTAAAAGTTGCAGACTATTAGGGCTAATTAATGAGGTTGGGGTGGAAGAGGCGATAACCACTAAATAGTGATAATCAGCCAGCGTGACATGCACTCTATAAAGCGAGAAGGAACACGCGAAAAGCCTTGGCCGCATTCAACAGAGTAAAAGAGGAACAGACTTGGGAGGAAGAGGAAAGAAAGGCAATAAAGGAAGGAGTTAAAATGACAGAGTGATTGAGACAGCCAGTTGTTAAAACAGCAGTGCTTGGAGGGATGCCAGCAGAAGGAGGAGGGGAAAGAGAAAAGGGTTCTTTATCCACGGCCCCTAGAGAATGGACCAGAGTGTCAGCGGCCAGATCACAGGGCTGTGTGCTGGCAACTGGGGTTCACACTAGAGGGATGGCACACATAGAAGTTGCCTTTGCAGACAAATGGGGAATTAGGCCTGCAATAGAGGCTTGAAGCGGTAAAAAAGAAACGTTGCCCACCCAAGTACCAGAAATGTAGCGGGTTCTGACTGGAATGGGAGTCTATCGTCATCATAATGTAGTGCCAAAATCCCCACGCAACTGAAAAGAAAAGAAAAATGGAACATATTGACCAGCCCAATGAAAGAAAAAGACAAGGGAGCTTAAAGGCAAAAACAAAACGTCCGTAGAAAGTCAGTCTGGCATTTGTCCATTTTCAAATTCACGTCAAAAGTTAGTGTGTCTGATTTATAAATGTCCAAAGTTATTTCAGTTCTTGACAATTGGCGCTGTCCCTGTTATCCATCTTCTTATAATTGCTTTTTTATTGCAGCCAAAAGTACATTCCCCAGGTATCCATCTAGTGTTTCCCTGAGTGATGAGCCACTTGACAATCAGAGTTTTTCCAGTGTTTCCCAGTGAACAATGTGCACTTTGACACGGTGTTATAAAACACTGTGACGCAAACTTCCAGCAGAATGCTTTCCAATGGTGAAATGTTGTGCTTTTCCATTGGGATGTGCTTGTACGTTCCCATTCTTCATCAGTTCTAACACAGTTTCCTTCTTTTTCCCATTTATTTTTTGATTCATCTAGTGGAATTGTTGTACATGAAAACAACAGATTCATTTTTTGCAATCGCTATTTCTAGTGCCACAGCGCAAAGATTCCTCGATCAGAGAAAGTATGACATGAATCTCATTACTCACAGTGGCTTGGGTAAAATGATACGATACATTTTGACTCAATAAAACCCATGCTGATTTTTCTTGACATAAATCCTTTAGTCTTTTACTTGTCTATCAATTTTTCATGATGGAGAATTTACAAACTATGCTTTCCTTTAGTGTTTATGTAGCAGAATGTGTCACTGGACCCTGGAACCCTAGAGGGACACACTTGGAGATTGAGCTAATGTTAACTCTTATCAGATAACGCAGCAGGTCTTATTCAGGCCATTTGCATATAGACAAAGCTCTGACGGATTCAGCACTGTGCATTGTTGCAGCTCCTTTCACTAAATAATAATTTCAGTCTTGATACAGTCCTGATACAGTCTTTTTGTGTCTCCATTCAGTCATTTAGACCAATATGAAAGGTTGTGAAACTTGTAAAAAAAATAAAAATTGGCAGTTACTCCCATTTTGGATACATTTCAGTCATTGGAAAACGGAAAGGTCTTGTGATTGCAAAAACACTGGCTCATTTTAGTAGATGTTTTGCTTTTGGCCGTTTTAGTTCAGTGCAGCAGACCTCACATGAATCCCGCTTTATTTGGAGCTGACATTTACGGGGCTAATGTGTGAAAGCAGTGAGCAGGGGGCGACACTGCCGGGGCCAGGAGGTGACTCTGCAAATGAGCGTGATGGTTGCGACTTCTTTGCATTTGAGAGGGTCATTAGGAATAAAGAGATTTTTTAATATTTTTTTTACCCCCCACGCAGGATGTCACACTCAAAACCAAGGTCAGGCTATTCCCCCTTCACAACACCTCCCCTTTAAGCACACCTCCCTTTAACCGGGGCTGTGGGCAAAGGTGTTTTTCAGCAGGACATATGGAGCTTTCATCACCCTATTCCCTCACTGTAAAGGCTTCTCTCAGCTCAGTGTGAGACCACCTTGATTCAGTTTGAGGAAAGAGGATGCTGCTCCTTCAAGCGCCTGTGAAAACCTGTGATAAACACAGTTAATGATGCTCTGTAGCCAAACACATGACTGCATCTTGTGACTTTGGTAGGGATGTTGCAATATCAAAGGGTTACAATTATTATGGGAAGTGAATTATTGTGAAAATGTACATATAATAACAGTGAAATCTTCATTTTCATTCATTAACATAGGATGTGACTATCTTGTATTAAATCAATACGATATGTAGCCTGCGTTTTCACTGGTTTAAAAATAAAGTACAATCCCAGCTGAACCTGTGTTGCCAGTGCCTTAACCTGCAGATAGAGGACACATACACGTTTTCTCAGCTTACGGACAGACCATGCCTCATGTTCAGCTCAGAGCCTCCGGAATTCCATGCTCACTGAGCTGCAGAGGCTGCACTAGCACTGGTGCTGGTGCAGGACTTTTGTTAGTGACCATTCAGATCAGTGGGAGGACGCATAGCCATTAGAACTGACACAGACAAAATGAGAGACTCTTCTGAACAACTTGGGCATCTCAGCCTATATTGTTGTATTTAAGAATGAATCAGCATCACAATTGTTATCAGTGAAAGCGACATTTGATTAGAACATGTTTACCTTGTATCTGGGGAACAGATGGTCATATTCATGAAATTTGAAATCAAAATGCTGCATACCGTACCTTTTTTAATATGACATAAACAACCAGATTCTTAAATAATTAACTAACTGATTAATCTTGACATCTGTTAATTTTGTTTGGGTTTATTCAAAGATTAAAATACAAACACAATTTTAGAAACAACAGAATATATATATATATATATATATATATATATATATATATATATATATATATATATATATATATATATATATATATATATATATATATATATATATATATATATATATATATATATATATATATATATATATAAGAGCTATTCTGACAATTACATTCATGGAAAAAGATTGAGTCTGTTTTTGTGCAAGTACCAAACCTAGATTTTGCAAACAATGAAGCAGATTATAATTTGTAAAACTGCCTGTTTGTCAAAGGGAAAAACGAACACTGACACTGTGTTTGGAGCTTGTAGCTTTGCAGCAGAGTGTATCCTGGTTACAATCTCCTGATGACTGGCTTGGTTGCATGGTTTGACTCTTGTTGCCAGTTGAGCCGTTACCTCGAGCCATGATCTGCCAGGCAAAGCCCGTTTCCTCCAGCTTCATATTTATTAGCCTTGATGTGTGTGAGCTGGCATGCAGCATGAGCAGCCGAGCGAAAGTGCACAGGACGCAAACCATGCTTGACGTGGCCATCTCATGTGGAAGGCGAGAGTAAATAAGATTCCAACAGGGAGTAAAATGCACAATCATTGCCTGGGAACTGAGGCCTCCCATCACGAGGGTCATGCAAACCTAAGCAGTCTTGCTTAAAGTCTGCAGATACAGTCTTTGCCCTGTTAAACATTCTACAGTGGTTAAGAATTGACTTTCTTAACCAGTGAGCCAGCTCTCTGTCCGTTTTGGACATATTCGCTAAGACCACTGAAGGTTGAGCAATCCTCCATAGCCCTCCCCCTCATTTCTAAATGTCAATCTCCACAATATCTTCCCTATACGGAAATTCTGCCTTTCAGCATGACTGAATTCTCTCAGGGAGATTTGAAAAGACACTGCTATCAATAGAAATGTTATTACAACACTGTGTGCACTGAAGAACAGGCTATAACTTAATCTTCATGAGGAAATGGTGTTTAGGCTCTGGGAACGAAGGCGGCTAATTTGCAAATCAGAGCAGTTACAGTGGACTTGAAACAGGGTTACTTGATATGGAACATGTCTGGAAATCTGGTTTCTCAGCTATCTCATATGAGGAGCACAAATGACTTAAAATAGCCAGCGGAGGAGCCAATCATAATACTTTATTTTGAGAATGTAATTTTCTCATGCCATGCCAGTAATTAACCTCCACACAATAAGCCATTGGAAGCGGCACAGACACAATCCCAGCCCACAGTTTGTTTAACAGAACGGGCTATATGATCGGCTGTGTGTAACAGGGGAACGGGGACGGCGGAAAAAAGGAGCCTAGATTTGACTTTATCTTGGGCACTGAGCCTTTTCTTCTGCATTCTCTGGCCACTCTTATTCAAAACTGCTGTTTCTTCACTTCTGCTGAATTGGGTTTTGTTCCTGGCTAATTCCAGCAGGTCTCAGCCCAGGGCTCGTGGGAACCGCCGCGATCGCTTACAATCACTTCAGTCAAACACCTGGGAGATAATTGACTGGGCTTCGGTCAAACTTGTTTTTTCCCTCAGTCCTCACAATGGAGACAAAGAGCACAGGCACAAAAAAAAAGATCAGAATCACTAAATCCATTCCCAGAGCAGGCACTGTAGACTCGCACAGGAGCCAAATTGCCTTGCCCTGCAGTGGGCCAAGTGAAGATTCAGGAGGAACAGCTCGCAGTCGGTGTGCACATGACAGAGTCTCCAGGAGAAGGAAAATACATTATTTTATACACAGATTACTTGGTTAATTAATAATCTTGAATATTCCGGTCACAATTTAATCATGAAAACATAAATATATATATAGTGACAGCTGTTTATGTCACGTTAACTTTACTTTATCATTCCAAAAGTTTGATTTCCTTAAGTTTGTCACTTACAGGAAGAATGTTAATCTATTAGACGATGTGAATGAAATGGGTGTGGTGACATGCACACATAATAATAATAATAATAATAATAATAATAATTATTAATAATAATAATTTTATTTAAAAGCGCCTTTCAGAACACCCAAGGACACTGTACAAGAGAATAAAACAGCAGAATAAAACAACAAAATAAAACTCTGATAATATAAAAGAGACAGAATAGGTAACTCACAGTTGTCATGTAATGTGATGCATAACTGTTGATTCAAATGTTGTTATGTGATATTCTTTCTAAAATGTGTGATCATGGACATTCCTCCACATAGGACTGGTTGCAGTGAAAAATAAAAATAGAAAATTTCTCACTGTGACTTTTACCACCTAACTCGATTCATGCACATATCGTTTCACATTTTTGCTCAAGACATTAAAACCATCATTACTAATTACACAGTACTTAACAGTTTCCCGTTTAGCGCATCACATCCCAGTCTCATTATCTAAAGCTTGCATATTAGTACAAAACTATTTCGCAGCATGTTTTATCGCAACGTCCATGTTACTGCTTCAGTAAATTTATTCAAGGTCATGATTCACTATAAATAAAAATCCGTAAAAGGGAATTTTGGTAAACAACAGAAACGGAGTCGACTTCTTATCTTCAAGAGTGTAGTTTCCATACATATAGAAAATGATTTATCTTCTGCGGCACGTGGATCAAACTCCTAATGTAAAATCCAACGTGAGGAGGCTTCAGTCGGTGGTGAGCAAAGGTAATTATTATAGGTATGGAATGCTACAGCTTTACATAGCCTTGCACAGAGGATGACACCCAGAGCACAAATGCACCTGTTTAAAGGAGACTCCGGCAGATGACTGGGCTCAGATATTTCCTTCACATTGTTTGGGGGGGCTGTCTCCCATCTGCCTCTAGGCTCGTGCTGATCATACTTGCACCTTTTGGCAACATTACTTTTGTATTCCCAAGAAGGATGAAGTTACTAACACATTTTTGGATTCAGTATGTTCATTTTTTTTTTTTTTTTTTGTTTGTATTTTGAATTTTAAACACATAGAACACAGTACATATAACACAACAAAGATATATACACATACATATATATTTCCCCCGAGTTTGTGCGATAATTTAGTTTGTTATGGTGGTCCTCACTGCCGCCAGAGGGTTATGCTCCAAAAGTATCCATTCATTGTGTCCCTGGCAGGAGTTTTGGGGTCCAAATAATTGGTTCTAATGCCAAAAACAATCTGCAGTGCATTTCTTTTTACATCATTTATTTTGATTCACAAATTTCTGTACACTATTTTGCTTGCCGGACCAGGACGTCCCTCACATTCTGTTCCAAAACATCTTTGTAAAAGTTTTGTTGTTTAGAGACTTTCACACTCTTACCACATGTATTCCACGCTACTGGCATTATGTTCCATATCGTAACTTAACATTAAAAGTTCCCATTCAATGTGTTGGGTTCAAAACATGCTTAACGGTTTAATATCAAGGTTGAGGTAAAAACTCAATGGGGACATTTGCTGTTTAATTGTTAAAACGCAACTGTCTTGTCATGTTTATTTCTTATTTACTTTGACTGGCCACACAAAACAATAACAAACACACAGTTCAAGGTCCTCTGTGACGTGATTGACATTTATTTTATTTTTTTTCAAGCAGTACTGTTACCTCCTTTCGACCACAAAAGGACAGACATTGTTGCTGTGGGCCGGAGCGTTAAGAGCTGCTCTGTCCAATTTGCGATGGCCATCAAAGCCCGGCAGCACATGTGATCTTCCTACGATGTAACCTACTCGGGTTGCAGTTGAAAGCATGCTTCCACAGCTCACATTTTAGCACTTCTCCTTGAACCTCACCCCCAGCCCACCCCCCTCCTTCACCGGACCCTCCTTCTGCTATAAGGAGCTCGTACATGCAACACACATAATGATGTCATGACAGACGTGGTTATCAAATGTCAACCCGGCAGTTTGTTAGACAAATATTACAAACTACAACACAAATAATCAAACAGGCTTTAATAGATTAGCAATACTGGGATTGGTGTTGCTTGTATGTTTACATTCTTGCATTGACTGTCTCGCCTTTGTATAATGTGTAGATATGCGGCTCCTATAATATCCGTGTTTTCGAGTCTATTAAAAGCCGGCCAGTGTCTTGAAATAGGAATGGATACATCAGATCATTATCAGGTGGCTCTATATAGAGCATTAAAAGATTATCTTTCCGATATCAGGTAGAAGATGTTGTCGTAGCATGTTACATACCTCTATATCACCAGGGCTGTAAGGATGGATTCTGGGATACAAATTGTTTGTTTGGTATTTATTAATATTACATTGAAACCAAGCACAGTAAAATTCTTTAAGTTCTATAATTATGAGCAGCAATTTGTGAAAGAAAATTATGTTAAAGTGGATGTATTCAAATGCAAAATCAACCTTTTTGAGCTCTTCATTTTACTCAAAGTTCTATATAGATAAATGAATACATGTTTCAGTAATCCTGCTTTGTCCTGGAATTGAGGCTGAGTGCTCAGGTAATGTCCGTTTTCCCCCACCCCCTATCCCTGCCCACTTCCCTATACTAACCTGTGTTCATTCCAAAAACATTCAGAGTCAGCGTCACTGGTTCACGAATGTTGCATGGCCATTTTTCGACAATAAAAACGGGCAAAAGAAAATCCCCTGCTTGTTACGGTGAAATGCAATTGGGCGGAGCTTATCAAGTCGGTGGTCTCATTACTAATAATAAGCCATTTTAAATCAATTGGAACACAATGAACAAAATGTAAAATGATGATCTGCATATGTTATTTTTTATTATTGAGAATTAGAAAAACAACTAATAATATATCTCCTTTAAACCATAACCTGGACAAGATCTGGAATAAACAAGGACTAAAGCAAGGCCAAACCAAGTCCACATCAAGACTAATGGGCTCAAATTAGGACCACATAATGGCAAGTGTGAATGCACCCATAGATACATAGAAAAATGCCCCCTATTCACTCAGGGAGAAAATCAGAGCAGATTCACTCAACACGTTCATGTCTTTGGATGATATAAAGAAGCTGAGAGAACTTGCAGTAACACAGACAGGACATGCAGCACCCATTCAAACCGAGGGCTAACCACTCTGCCACCATTGTCCGTTTACTTGTGGAGGAATATTTCACATTTCTGGCCCATTGCGCTCGACTGGGCCTTGATGAAGCCAAAAGCAGAGAGTTTAATTGTCGTGTTTTATAGACTCCACACAAGGCTTCCCGTGCTAAATACACCACGCTTAGATTAATGGCCGTGTTCAGCGTTAGTGCATTTTTAATGAGGACTCCGGGTTGCCACACTCACTGTTTCTATAGGCACACTTTTCTCCTTTATTTGTGACAGTAGCATGGTACGTTGTGGTGCGCCCGATGCCCTGCCAGCTGGTGTGCGAGGAGAAAACCGTGCGGGAAGACACACTTTTTCCATTTTTTTTATTGCAAGAGGATAATCTATTGTACGATTAACAGGAAAGACGTATTTAAAAATCTAAAAGCTAAAAGGCCTGAAGTGTCCCTGTAAATGTACTCAAGTAAGAATATGTTACGTCAAAACTATCTAAGAGTAAAGTCATCGAGTGCATGTTATATTTTCCACTTTAGATCTGAACAGTCGCAGTGCAGTTCCTGAAGTGAACATCCCATTGATTTTTCGCATCGATTAAAATAAAATAAAAATATACATAGTAAGACTTTAAAGGCACATCACCATCTCTGTGGTAACTAATGTCCATGATTATTTATAGTCCAAATAACATATTCAAAACCTAGAATTTGTCTAAATGTTTTATACTTTTTTGTTTTATAAACTTTCAGAAATATAATGTCTACTGATACTAATATAACTACTACTACTACTACTGATACTACTATAACTACTACTAATACTGATACTACTATAACTACTACAACTGCAACTACTACCTGCTGCTGCTACTACAGCTACAGCTACAACTACTACTGATACAACTGTTGCTACTGATACTGCAACTACGGTTCAAATGCCGGTTCAAAGAGGAGGAGTGAGCCTTCACCCTGTTTGACCACTTTATTTTTATTTAAGGAATATCATAATTAGTTGTGTACATTTTTCTAACCCTGACGTGTGTTGGATGTCTGATTCTAAAATGACGAGTTGGCTTTAATTATGTCGATGATATAATGATTTTGCTTTAGTCTGTTACATTGCTAAAGCCTGGGAGAGTCAAGTGTATTTCCTGCATAATTTGTATTTGTAAAGCAAAATTGGTTTGTCAGCAGCCATCTGTGTAATTGTTTACAGTGTCTTAAGGCCGTGCAGGCTGGACATTTATGTGCAGGACACGATAATAATACAAGTCAATCAAAAATCAACTACTACAACTGATACTACAAGTACTACCACTGATTCAACAAGCCCAACTACTGATGCAATTACAATTACTGATATTACTACTACAACTACTGATACTACTACCACTACCGCTACTACTACTACTACTACTACTTCTGATAGTACAACAACTACTACTACTAATACAACTGCTACAACCCCACTATTGCTTTGTGGAATATACATATTTTCATGTTTATTTTGTGTACAAATTGAGCTCTGTAAACTTGCCCTGTCTTGCCTTGTCTTCATACTACTACTGGTGAATCTGTTCATCTAGATTCTGATAGCATTACATTGAAGTACAGTAGAGTTTAGCCACTTCTAACACCACATTACTACTACATTGCTAATATTCAATATACACCCATATTAAGACTTAGTTTGTTGATGATATTTTCCACGTCTGTGTACACTGCTGCACCTGTTGTTGCCCAGATGGCGTGAAAGCTTATCAAAGGAAAACAAGAGTTTACCGCTTGATATGTTATTGGATAGGGGATGCGACCCTCATTTGAATTTGCATGCAGGGGGCAACCGAGTACACAGTCAAAACACAGTCGGCACAAGCAGATAACCCCAAACGCTTCCTCTAAATTTATGCCAGCAGCCCATTCTCTCGCACTGAATTAATGCTTTAATCGCCCCCTCTTTGTTGCAGTGTGTTGCGTGTTTTCAAATTTGTGTGTATATGTGCATATTATGTTTCTCAGCAGCCACTGTAGTTAGTCATTCTTTCTCAGTCTGAAAGGAATTTACCGCAGAGGGAAGTCCAGCGCTCCAGAAATGGCACTTTTTTTTTGGTCATTTTCCTCTATTCAAAGTCACAGCAATAGGCCCCATCAGTTCTGCTGTCTGTGCATTTTGCTGCCCACAAAGAAATAGCAGGTATTAATAGAAGATTGTGTTCAAAAGTGAGCTTAAAAGATTAAAGCTTTTATATGTGTCTATAAAGTCTACTATTTTATATGATTTGGAACATTCAATTATGTTCGTTCGTGGCGTTTCATTCCATACATTTCATCAATTTGAACTGTTCTCTGCAGTTACTAATTCGATTCAATTAAAAAATGCTTTTTCACAATTCCAAAAGAATTATCCTCAAAATTCCAACTGAGTGGCAGAATTAGGGGCATCAAAACTCATAAGAGGCGTTTGTCAGTCTTATTTTTGTCCATGGGGCTATTGTTTTGCACAAATTAACTTTATACGGCAAAAGTAGTTTCTCTGGTGTTGCTCCGACTGTGCAGAGCTTAGCTAGTTTGTTAATGCACAACAATTATATTCCTCAACATACAGACTCAGAAACCTCTTACTTAAGGAGGGAAAGCCAAACAGTTTGTGATCCCAAAGCCTGTATCAGGATAAATGTCGCTGCAGTGTTTATCTGGTTTTCTACAACCATTTACTTGATTTTCTTCTTTTAGATGTCAGCTACAAACTAAATATGTTGCAGAGTCGTATGTTGTTTATATTTGTTATTCGACTGTAGCAGCTCTTAAACATTTGGATGCATTTTTGCCCTTCACTGTTAAAAATGAGAATGCTGTGATGTCATCTGCCTAAGCTACATTATCATATTGAAGACACACTGAAGAAGCACATGCATGCTTTACTACCAGTGTATCTCCCTTGCATTCGTTCAATCACTGACTGGTGTTTTCCTTACTAAACTACCGGTAATTCCTAAAAAAAAACATATATTCTTAATGTGAGTGGGGTCGCCTCTCCACAGATCTGACATGTAACTTGCCGCTTATGTCCACAAAATATTACATAATTTAAACAAATGAATTAGAAGTCTTTAAATTGAACAAATTAACACCTGCTTAAAGTTAAAGTCACGTTAGAAGAAAAATGCTTCAGTGACCTCCTACCACATCTGGAATCATTTTAGGTTTGGCGATTTTTATTTTAATTTTTAAGGACTCTCCATTCCTCAACAATGTTATTCACTGTTTTGCTTACGCTCTCGTGACAAACAGTGTTCATAATGTATTCCATTTTAAAATGAAAAATCAAACATAAGCCGTAATCCTCATTTTTCCTGCTGTCTGACGTATAGCTTTATAAATTATTCTGACTATTGGCTTTGATGTCCTGTGTTGGTAGGCCATTACAGGCGCGGGGCTTAATTCACCCGTTGTTAATTAATCGCTTCATTCTTAGTGGGAGTAATAAAAATGCTATTAGGTAAAATACCTCTATCATTAAGCTAACTTTGTTAATATGGGTATCAGTGGGCTCGATAAACAATGCTGTTGCACCTACCACTGCACATGGGTAATTAAAAATGCACTGTCATTAATTATATTGGGTGGAAGATTGTCCAACGAGGAGGAGTCTTCCACAGAACGGAGCTATAGGAGGAGCCGCACAGTGAAAATCATACAGGTCCTATCCATCATATTGTGTATTACCAATTCCATTCAAGCTGGCACACTAATCAAAAGTATACTTAAAATAATCATCTTTTTTCTTATTTTCTACATGTAAACACTGTGTACTATAGTTGCATTTTGATTAATTCGCTTTGCAGCAATTCTGTGTTTTGAGTTTTCTACCCCATCTCCGCACACAGTTCTGTAGGAAAAAAATACCAATAAATGAAAAAGAAAGAAAGAAATAAGACACACACAATCCTTTAAAAACAACTTGTGTAGTAATTTTTCACATAAAAACACTGGAAAAAATCAGCCGCTTGTTACGGGGGAAACAACACCATGAAGGGGCGGGGCGGGGCCGTCAGTGCTGCAGCTTTGAACAGGAAGTCTGTTGTCTTTTTAGAGCCATTCGGATTTTTATAATGAACAAAATGTAAAAGGATGATCTACTAAAAAAAAAAAAAAAAAGCATAATATGTCTTCTTTGAATTTGATTTTAGAACCGTTTTCATTACCAATCTTTTCTTGCCTTTTCCTATGCTTTTAAAAATGATTGCTGTATTTGGTCATCAGTTTTGCCTCACTTAAAATATATATACTGTGTATATATATATTTTTTTTACAGGCGCTGGGCCTGATTTTTACAGTCTTAAAAAGAACTTAATTCTACTTTATCTTCCATTACTGTTCAATCAAGTTACCTGTTTCGTCGAGTCCCCCTCATAAATATGCAACACCTTTACAACTCTTGATTGTTGTGAGGCTTTCATATCAGAACATCCTCTACTGTTGAGTCATAAAGCTAAAAAACAGACAATAAATAGATGAAAGGAACGAAGAATTATGCAAACCGCTATAAAAGGCGTTTAGTCAAAACGCCGTAAAGCAATTGTCAGGTTAAATATCCGCTATCTGAGCTTGTTCAAACAGACACCTTAGATAAAAAGCAGGTCGGAACTGCAACACATGTGGAAATTGAAAGGAATTTTTGTGGAAGTTTCCATGAAGTTGTAACAGAACGCCCAAAGAATGTGAAGCTAGGAAGGTATTAGTCATTGACTTAAAGTTTCAAATGGTTTTTGTGTGAAAATTACAGCTCACAGGTTGAATAGCTGAATGAAATGACAAAACAGCGCTCAACAATGCTGCTTTATGTTATATATCTTGTCATGTGGTTTAGTTTTTCAGTTTTGTGTAACATTGATGAGATTATTGGTTAAAAGAAATATTTATAACTCAGAATAGGAATATTTCACCTTCTATTCAAATTTGTGAATGATTTTAATTGGCCAGGAAATAGACTTATTGTAACTTTACCCATTTTCCACCACTCCTCAAACTCTACTTGCTTTTTTGATTTTTGGGTCCGTCATCTCTGTTGAAGAAAAACTGACGCAATGAAACTAAGAAATAGCATCGCTCAAAAACCAGTTTGCGTGTTGCTGTTATGGTCACGCGGCTGTCTTCCTCTCGGCGTGCTCTAGGCTTTTCTGTTGCGATCGGGGCCATACTGCAATTAGCCAGCAGCTATCTGAGGTTACCAGTAAAAATGCATGGCTTTGAACCCGGTCAACTTTAATGCACTTAGAGAAACATTTCAGTGCAATTTGCCACATGCAAAAAAAAAAAAAAAAAAACTTTTCCATTTCTAAACTACGTGAGAGAGAAAAGCAAATTGTCATTACCTTGAAAAATGGTCCCGCGCTGCATTTAAGTATCTTTGAAACAATAACAAATAGGTTTATGTCTTGAGAGCTCAGATAAAATATCGCCTAAATGCCTGGCGCGGAGTTTCTTTTGCATTTCCCTGCCGTTTAGAAAGATGAGGTGCAAGGGCAAAAAAGGGAAACCGGCCGAGCATTCTGCGTGAGCCATGGAATCTGGTCTTCACGTTTACAAGGAGAGATAAGGCCCGTTCTAACCCATTGTTGCAACCAGAGTGACCCAAAACATAAAAGGGCATCTCGGCTATCTCCCATTGTATTCATGACTCTCCTATGCCGTATATTGAGCTCCCATAAACCTGTTCTTTGTGTGAACGAAGCAGTGAAAAGAGGTACTTAATTAAACAGTAACTTTCCGCATGCATAAATGGATACTATGTCACCTCGGATGCGGATGAACGAGTAAGTCGCAGAATGCTATCAGCGCTAAGTGGGTTAGCATGTAAATAAATGAATAAGCTAGCAAATTAGTGTTCAAGTGTGTTAGCGTGTAAATAAATTGATAAAAGAGTGAATTATGACGCTGTGGAGTTGGGATGGAAAAGAGGATCCGCACATTGCAACTAAAATATATATATGTTTTTTCTGAGAGTTGTTGTGATTGCCATTATTCGTAGCGTTTTCAATACTTTTAATGAGCTGTGCACCCATAATTTTAGTGTTACTTATTATGTTACTTATTATCACACAACAACAGTGCAATCCCTCATTTTCTTTCATTCATTGTTTTACAACTTTTTGATTATTGGATTGAAATGACTCACAGTTATATATATTATATTGAGACCGATCCTGCTGATTGATTAAGCGATTAATCTTGGGTTGGAGAGATGAAAATGCATTTAATTGAGAATTATCTGGATTTTTTGCAGTGTAGCCAGTGTATTTTCTTTCCACCAAGTAAAATAAAATCTAAACTACTATATATTATTTGTATATGAACTTGCTTCTTTATTTACTTCTGTTTCTGCTCACCCCAGCCTGTGATAAAGAGAGAGTTGTGTCATGTCAACCAGGGTAAAACCAATCCCAAGCTTACAATACAAATCACTGCACTAGGAAGATTATGTGCTGTGCCTTTACAAAGAGAATAATATAGCCTGTCACACAAAAGAAGAAAATTCAGACTTGAAAACCCCAAATTAACGTTTGTTTTTCTACACAACAGAACCACCATGGTCCATGAAAAGAAGACATCACTGAGCCGCAGAGGACGCCGTGGTTCTTGTCTAGTACATCTGGCTCGCACGTGTCATATTTTTTCATGTACAGATGACATGCCAATTACTCCTTAATTACGCGCGTCATCTGGACTAAAGTGCCCAATGCCAGCACTGATTAATCCTGTTTATTGTGGCCGCCATGACAGTCCCCCAGCGGACAGAGGGAAAGCACACACAGCAAGGCATTATGGGAGACAGGAAGGAGACAGCGGGGGCAGAGGTGAAGGCAGATTGAAGAGTGGATGGATGGCTCATCTTCTCTGATTTCTAGCAATTGTAGAATGATGATGAAATGAAAGTAAATTGGTGTTTTATAGACAATGAGATACAGAGGGGGGAAAAAAACTTTACTCAGAGACCACACAAACAGGAACTACTACTACTACTACTACTACTACTACTACTAAATTTAGCCCACATTATAAATATATAAAACGGAACAGCAAAACAGACGCAAAAACAGACCACGAAGGCGCATATTGTCCAAAGTAAACGCCCTATTTTGTCCAGAGTCAATTTTGTACATTTCCAAATTAAGTCAGAATGCTCCAAAGGTATCCGTTTATTGTGTCCATTACAGAAGCTTTGAAGCCAAAACATAGAGTAATACAAATTTTACTTCTCTCAAGTAGTTTTCAAATACCTTACTTTTACTTGATTAAATTATATTTGACACTAACAGTACTCCTATTTGAGTTTCAGTAATATTGTTTTTCAGACTCTTTTCTTGAGTACAATTTTCGGCCACTGTACCCACCTCTTGAGTATTGATACCGCTTATGTTACTTATGCATGACTTTGGTGATGAACGTGTCAGAGAATTTGAATTTCTGTCATCTGCTGGAAATAAATCAAGTTTAACTAAAGTTTATTTTTATAAAAATTCAATGTCATGCTATTTGCAATGTCACATGTCGGGTTGAAGTCATATCTGATACTCCAACAAAAACAACTAGTCAAACCTTTAGCGACAACATTTCTACTCACACCTAAATAGTCAATCAGCATTTTTCTCGCTTACACATAAACTGCCACGTCCTCAAATGTCTCCGTTCTAACGCCATCTGACGTCACTCTTACTCTCTCTTATAACCAGCTTTTTCGCCAAACACCCTTCCAAACCAGCGGGGGCGATGAGGTCACGTCGGCAGCCTGTATGAAAACGTAGCTCTTCCTGTAAACCAATACATGCGAGCCAGATATACATCGTAAGCAGTGAGATGTCAGAGCGTGACCGGAATGACTCGATGTGGCAGTGAAGGGTGGGTGCAAACCGCTGTGAAGTTAGATGGAAGTGAAGATTGCGGGCTTGGCCTTATAGAGCTAAAGGTGACAGTTACATGGCGAAGGTTGGGCTGCTGATAACTTATCGAACCGCTTTTGGAGAAGAGATCCTACTTCCTGTCCCTCAAACGGCGCCATTTTTCGTTTCTTTTTTTCCTCATTGCATTTCCGTCTGACTTCCCCCTCCGCTCCATATCTCGCTCTAATTCATGCCCTCGTGTCTTTGTCCAAGTCTATCAGCTCACTCCTTCTCACTCCCTCTTTGCCTTTTGTTACTGACTGTCACCCGCGCCTTTTCAGCATTAGCGCCATCTCCATCCATCTGCTGCCTTTGTCTCTTTTTGGATAACGTCTTGGCAAAAAAAAAAAAGGGAAACGTATTGACTGTGCTTTCTCTGTCCCCTTATCCCTGCTTCCCTTTTTCTCCATCATTGTATACTCCAGCGGAACATGTTAGTCTTTTAGGTGGCGATGGAGTGAAGTAGTTGTAGAAACGCTCTCTGTAAGGGGAAAAAAGGTGATGATACAATCAGTTTTATTGTGCCGTAAGGATTTTTTTTCAGGCTTGTGGAATACACCCCGTATGCTGGCTGCATGAAAGAATTGCAACTCGCATGCATTTTCCTTTGCATCGTTTTCACCACTCAAAATAATTAGACTGCAGTTTGGACTCAAGGGTGTAATGTCTCTGCTTTCTATGATACAAGAGGGGGGGAAAAAAGTGTATCGCTGTTCTGGAAATTTCTACCTGTGTGTCACCGCCTCCCTCGATGCCGTTTTGCCGCGGAGTTCCACAAGGCGCTGTGCACTTGATCTGACCCAATTCTTTCCCTGGCGCTCTTCCAGTGCTAAGAGTACATAAGGACTGCACCGTCAAGGTATTCAACCCCCTTTGTGCTGTTATTTAAAAAAAATCAAGCAACATCTGTTCTGCTTTGGGCCTCGCGGTGACCCACTGGAGCCTTAAGCAGTTTGCAGAGAACGATGTACCCAGAGTGGCTCGTTGCGGCAGCGCCATTCGCTAATATAGCCACATTTGGCAAATATAACCCAAAAGACAATTCAGTTTGACCAATTTTATCATTTTGATCTCCTAGGTGACGAAGATTTCGTTCAAATATGCTCAAAGGAAGTTGATAACTTGTGGAAGTATAATTTTTATTTCATTTCGACCATCAGTAAAAATGGGAAAGTTTATATATATATATTTGTAGATAAGTTGAATCTGCCATGTCCATCTATGTTATCACAATGACCTGTCAAAAGATCGGTTTGAGACTTGAGAACTGCCCACAAACTGGACGGTTGTTGGTTCAAACTTCTCCCAAGTGCGTCAAGTCGTCGTCCCTGGGCAAGACACTTTATCCAGCTCGAGTATTGGAATATGTTTGTGTGATCTCAGCGATTAAAGGATATTTATTAGTCAACTATTCCGATCCTTTTGTTCTATTACTTTAAAAATCCAGCAACATCTGTTTTGCTCTGAGCGTCTCTGTGACTCACTGGAGCTCTGTGAAGTTTCCAGATAAGACGCTCCCAGAATGGCCCTTAGCTATAGCAATGAGACTTACAGTATTTTCCATTTTCGCTATTGCCTCTGCCAAATTTTGGGTTTGGTTTAGCTGCATATATTTACATGAGAGCACTATTTTATGTCAGAAAAGTGGTAATTCCTCTAATTACTGACAGCACTCCACTTTTTCAGCCCATTGCTTTTGCTTTTTTTAAGTTCAGTCTCCAAAAAACTCCAAAAAGTGCGTTTCTAGGTTTTCAGCACGGCAACAAGCTGTATTTTCAAGTAGAGGCAAAGACTTAATGGGATCTCCGCTCACCGCATCACCTCCAGTTACTTCAGCGGGTTCGGAGCATCTGTTGGAATTTAACTGCAATTTCAAACTTTGTGTTTTCAAGCATTTTAAGCACAGGAGTCTTGTTTATGCATGTGTGTGTGTCTATGTGTTTGCTCCCCTCACGGCCCATAAATTTTAATATTCCTTGAGAGTGCTATACCCAAGCAAAACAGAAAGTGCCTCCTCACACAAGTCCCAGCCCAGAGCGCGTGTTTAGTGCCGTTCTCTCCAAAGAAGCATTTCGCGGGCGCACGTTCACGCTTCGACCTCTCCGTGCCACCACTTTTCGCATGCATCTTGTATGACCTGCTGTCAGTTTTAAACAGACTTGCCCATGTGACCGTGATATTATTCGGGGGTGAGACCGCTGTTTGTTCATTGTGTTCTTTTTAAAACAGAGCAAAAAGAAAATATGCTAGAAATAAGAATTCTTGATCAACCAGTGTCAGGGAGTGTGCCTTGCAGTGTTGCCAGGTGTGCCTTTTAAAAAAAAAAAAAAAAATCCAATTTGAGTTTACTGTATCACAGCATTTTATATGATAACTGGGCATTTTGGAGTGTCCTCAGCAAACTTCTAAAGCAGAAAACACCAGCACAACCACATTGTAAAATGTAAAAGACCACTCAGTGACAGGCTGTGAATTGCTCCTCTTTTTAAAGAATAAGTGTCATTTCTGCTGTTTTGGTATGTTGTGCCATCACGTTGACATTGTGTGCTGCGTCTCAAAAAAGGTTGAAACACTGGGTTCTCTACAAACAGGTTTTGAATTGGTGACTTGAAAAGTCGAAATCAAAATGTAATAGAAAGTGAATCTACATTTAATATTGTGTGTTCTGTAACTTTTCAGAGTCTTGTCTAAATGGACACAGGAGCATAGTCGTTAGCACTCTTGCTTCACAACAAGAAGTCTTGAGATCGAGTCCTGTTCCCACCTGGGGCCTTTCTGAGTTTGCATTTCTCCCTGTGTGTGCATAGGTTTCCTCTGCATGCTCAGGTTTCCCCAACCACTAAAAACATGAACAATAGTATGCTGGTGTATGGATGAGAGTGTTGTGGACACAGGTAGAAATTAGCCATGACTACAATCTGGCATGTTTTACAGCCATGGAGAAGTACGTTCAAAGCCTTTACGTGGAACATTCCAGCAGAGCAATAACAAGCAGAAAATGCTCCTTAATAACATACAATATCTGAACATATTAAAATGGTGACATAAGTTTAAATGTGATTCCAAATATTTAAAACTTAAAGGTGCACTGTGATCATGTAATTGCCTGGAATGTCCATATTAAGGTATTAAACCGATCGATATTGATATATGCAGGTGGCTCCACTTGAAAAGCTCACTGACCTAAGTGAGTTAAAAGCATTTTCTTTCATCAGCAGAGTTTGATTGTTTATCTATATTGTTTAGAAATTGAAACTGAATCATTTCACCTGTAAACACAGAAATACAGAAACATAGATGCAGAAACCCCATCGTGCTCCACACGCTTTTGTTTTCTGTTTACCAACCGCTGCGTGAGACCAGAGCTATTTTCAATTCGCGGCTCGACTGGGGCTAACTGGACCTAGCCCTTTGTGCCATTTGCCTTAATAATGTGGGCCAGGTCTCTGCAGGGTAGCAGCTCCGTCCTGCGAGTGGCAAATGACACAGTGGATTCATTGATGGAAGGATTACACGCCGGCACATCGGCCAGCCAAGGCGACGACGGCATCTCTGAAGGGCAACACACAAAGAGCTGAGCACACTGGCTTACTGTACGTCAAGGCTGAGCGCCCTAATTTTGGTGTCATGCTGTTTATCTCGCTGCTTGTGATGCACAACTTGCACAGCAGTCCATGGCAGGCTTGAGAAATATGGACCAAGAATGCTGCTTTATTATCTCCATGCTTTATCAAATTTATATGAAGTGGTCCTCTGCCATCATTTGACACTGCATCAGAATCTCGTATTTGCCCCATGTATCGTCTTTCGCTTCCTGTCACCAGCTTTTGTATGGCATTACATCCTGTATAAAGAATGGGATTGGTGAAATATGACCACTTCCTCCGCATGTGTAATAAAGAACAAACATTATGGCCGTATCGGAATCTCCTCATGACCCTTAATCCTTCAGTCACTACATGGAGCCTGGCAAAACAATGGAAAAGACACAGCACAGTGGACGAAACGGATTCAAACGGGTTGAGTTTGGTTACAGTCTCATTTTATGGAGTGCCCACCACCTAGAAGCCCAAGTGTTGTATGTACTCGGGCTGCAACTTATGATCAGTTTGCCAATCGATTATCTGGTATTATTCTTTTGATTAATCGATTGGTGCTCTAAAAACTCAAAAGTCACTAAATTTGACACAGATGAATTGATTTGAGGATCCTCTCAGGTCATGGCATGTTTTGTAAAGCTGCTTTAAATAGTTACCCTCTGTAATTTAAAGCAAAACCATTTTAGATTTAATATTAGTAAATTGTATATTGTAGATAGCTGTATTAGAAGTAAATGTACTGGTATTGTCTTGTTGACGGATTTGATCGTTGTTTTTTAAAGTTTTCTGTTTATTTTTATCTGCTGTTATCATTTTATAATGTTATTTTATAATCTGTATTTTAAGTGAGGCAACTGGGGATACATTTAAACAAATAAACCTGCTCGTCTCCATGGAGATGTTCTTGCTTTGCCTTGTAGTCTGCAGCATGACATTAAAAGTGTAACTTGCATTTATTCAATTACAAAAATACTTTGAAAAACATGCATTCTTGATGTGAGTGGGCTCCCTTCTCCACAGATCTGACCTGCAACTTGGCATGGTGGTGCCACCTGCTTCTCTCAATGGAAATAATAAGTTTAATGCCTTTGCTTTTTGTGACTGGATGTTGCATAAAATGGTCATTACTTTGTTAACGTCCTCGCTGAATGTACGACTGTCATAAACTCATCATCTTCAAAACCTTTTAGTCCATTATCTCTTTTGACCTCTTATTCTCAAGAATTATGGGAAAATTTGAATCTATACTTTGCATTCAAACACTTCTATAAAATAAGAAAGAGCGATAAAAGATCAATTGTACAGATATTAGACTAGTATAGGCAAAAATGACACATGGTATTGAAAAAAAATCCCCGTATAAGATATATAAAAAAGTAAACTTTGATAAACGATAAACCATTAACCGTCCCCCCTCTGCTTTACCTCTGCCCCCAATTAATTCCGTGCGTTCGTCCATCTTGTATTAAAATGGCCAGATGCTAGGATGGATTCTGTTGGGAGCAATGGCATGCGACAAAGTGATATGAATCTCCCCCCCACGCTCTTTACAGCAGCCCGCTCTCGGAGGGATAGTCACACAATTTATGGAAAAGAAAACACCCATTGGATGTAGATGGACGGCCCAGACTCCCACTGCCAGACTGAGGATACGCGACAATTAAACATGTGATATTATATTCAGTGGGACCATTTAAACAAGATGATTCTACTCCATTTTGTATCGTTCTCAGTCTAGTGCCAGAAATGCAAATATCAGACTTTCGTAGCACGAGTAAGGTTGAATATTCAAACAAAGATAATTATCTGTGGATTAGCCCCGTTTTGGCTTCGGAGGGCTCCACTTGTCGGATGACTCCAGGGAGGAATTCTTTAATCATTAAGACCCTTTGCTTTCTGAGAAGTGCCAGAAGCGTTGTACAAAAAGTTGGATTACATTTAGTGTGAGAGAGCGCGGCTGTGTTGGATCAGCACACATCTTGTACCAAATGCATTATGATATTTACTTCAAAGAACAAAAAAAGCTCAAAAGCAAATACATATTATGTGTTGGAAACGCTTTACTTTACAGCTAATCTGCAAACAAGATCATAGTGTCATAATGTTTTTATTCACATCATGTTTGTAATGCGATGCCATGACAACAATAAAAGTTTATTTTTGTATTACAAATGTTACTTTCACTTGCAATTGGAAGTTTGTCTTAGTCATATTTTGATCATTAATTTGGACTCGACTCTAAAACACATAAATATTGTTTTTTATAACAAAAACAGCGGCATTATTAGATCTAATTGTCAAAAAATAATAAACTACTTCAGACTTTCATTGATGATACACTTTTTTCGTAAATATTCTCCATCTAGAAGACTTCAGTCACTATATTTCCACCTTTTAATGGTTAAAAATGAATTTTAAAAGTCTCAATGTACAACAGAAACAATAGTACTAAAATGATTGTCCGTTTCAGCCCTAATTGATATTGGATAAATTTTCGCACCCTTTTTTGAAAGGACATTTTCTTCTGAGCTTTTCTGAACATAACATTTAAGACAAGACACATATTTGCGCTTCACTAGTTAAATCGTTTTCATTGCGGCTTTCATAATCTCGCGCCTTTACTCAAACTCTGAGTGGCTGTCACATGTCAACATGCTAGCCATCGGAAATGTGCGAGCAACTTTTCACACCCCACCCTATAGCTCAAACCCCCTGAGATGTGACATGCAATGTATAAAAGAACGGTTAAAGCAAGGGCAGTGTGAAGACAGGACCCCGGGCTATCTCATGAAGCAGAATGAAGCGATCTGCCGCCGTCGCTTCTCCCCCTTTACATTATACCTGTTTTTATTCTGCCCCTGCGCATTATGTCACAATCCCCTCACACTTAGCAATTCATTATCAGCTTTCTGCAAGTGAAACAAAAAGCTTTGGCATTTCAAAGATTACCTGCGCTGCCGAGTCCTCACTTTTTCTTTTTTTTTTCTTTTTCTTTTCTAAATAATGCCTGTATCTACAAATCTCCAGCAGCGCATACATAAATATCCAGCCTCTAGCTAGTGTTGCAGAAAAAGGGAATCAAAGGCCATTGAGCAAAGGGAATCATAACATTATATCTATATTTGGCTTGCGTCGTCTTAATTGCCGTGAACAGTACAATCTGATAAGGCGTTTGACTGTGACTCGCACGCTTTTGTAACAGAATGTACCCAAATATATATTTATATTTCAGATTTGTGCTTACAAATTTAGGGAGATGAACTGAGATACAGGTGAGAGTGTTGGGATAAGAAAGCATATATTATTGACAATCCAACAGATAAAAGGACAAACAACTGCACACCTATAGAAAGTTTGGAGAAGACCGTGAAATACTAACCCCTTAACAATATTCTTTTGTTTTATTTGTATGCAGTGCCCTGGTTTTTTTGTAATGACTTTTGTACACTCTCTCTTGACCCATTTTGACATATGCATCTTTACTACATACTCTATTTATATGTGTTGCAGTCGCAGCCAGGTACCATTGAGCTCCATGTCACTCCCCTGTCGCCCCTACACTCCAGCATGTGCGTACTGGTCCATCTGGGCTGTGTGAGGTCACTGAACACACCACCTGCTCCGTTTTGAGTTGCCCGCGTGGAAACATGACAGATGTATAGATTTTAGGAGAACAAATGCCCGGAGATACCTATAAGCATGGCTACTTTCCCATATCCATAATGCCTTATTACCGCAAAGAGCTCACACTGGCATGGACGGATGCAATTTGTAATTTAGACTGGTGTTTGTGGAACCGTTTTTACAGGTTTTGTGCGGACAACTGCTCCTTGCATGCCTTGGTGGCTTTTATAGGCTTACAAGAGCGAATCTGTAAAGTTGGCATAGTGTAAGTGAGTTTATTATGGGAATAAAGTGTAGTTATTTGCCTTTTTATTTCAGACAAATGGAATAGGTCTATAATTTAATATGCAATGGAGACATAGCGGTAAGTGTTATGTGTAAAGATTTTATTACGAGAGAAAAGAATTAGAAAATGTGATTTATTCCGGAATTTGAGTTGTTTAGCTCTGTAAGCACTTAAATGTTCATAAGGTTTCAAGATTGTGCTTCGGCAGAGGTCTGTGTATTTGCTGTTTAAGCTAATCATAGCTTTTCTTTTTTTTTTTTTTAAATGTAGTGTAAATTTCAGACAACAACCCATCCCGTTGCCAGCTAAGGCTTATTTTATCATGTCCACAAAACCGTGTGTTTTTACTTTAGTGGGTAATGTTGCCTATACACGTCTTGTTGACACTGTATACACCAGTGATACAGCCACCTGTCCTTTTATTGCCACTGAATGAACAAAGAAATAACTTTGCAAAGACCAAATGTTTCCTCTTTGATATTCAATACGGATTTTGAGTTAGAACCTTTCACTTTTAAGTGAAGTCACTATGAACAGGAGGCATTTGAAGTAATCCACACAAAACAGACGGCCGTGGCGAATTGTACATTTGTATACGTTTACTAAACCCTTTCAATGATGACACGCGCATGCCAAGTGCCTATTTATCAAATGTCTTTTGTTTTACGCCGCGCTAACGGTTTATTTGAGTCTGAAACAAACTTCGAGTAGCCTAAATCAGCAGAAAAGGAAGCGCAGTTTGTGGAACCAATGTTTTCAAAGTTGTTAGGACGTTAGATGCGTCATTAGGGCAATACCTGACCACATATGATCTTGTTTAGCCTAATGGCTATACTATACCAACCATGACCAAAGCTACTTCTTGCAACAGTAGGTCTGCATTATTACGCAGAGTCTGCTGGTCCAGTGCGCGTTTTGGGGCACTTTGTAGCTCTCTCAAAAGCTCACGCTGTATTCTGAAAGCACAGTGGGTACAAGCCGCCTGAAGTGGACTCCTTTTAGCCGGCTTCATTTGCCTCTGCGCGCAGTTAAAGCAGCTGATACAAAGGCAAACGCTGTCCGCTTAAACCTCTCCACTGGCTCTCCTCGCCGTGCGCTCTTTACTATGCGCGCAGCCAGCCCCGCCCCCTGCCCCGCGCGTCACGGCGAGTAGTGCGCGCACAAGTCACTCCCCTTGCCTATTTTAATAGCTTTGTCATGTGAGGAAAGCAGTTGTAAGACAGGTGCCCTCGGTTCATTCTCGGCGAGGGGCAGCAGTCGCCTGTGCGCGAGCGAGTGGGAAGCGTGTGTGGATTTCTTTTTTACTTTCTTTCTTTTTTCTTCTTTTTTAACCCTTTTGCAAGGACCGTCATTCAGTGTCTGGATGGCGTGGGACAGGTGTAACCAGGACTCGGTGTGGAGAGAAATAGAGGTGAGAGCATCTTTGTAAAAACGAGAAAGAAAAAAAAAAAAAAAAAAAGCGACTTCTCTGTATCTGTGTGGACTGTTTCGTATTGGATCCTTGGACTGCGCTGACTCTCCCTCACAGCAGTTCGCTTTACTCTGCTGTTCTGCTGCTTCTGCTGCTTCTGCTGCTGCTGCTGCTGCTTAGTGTGCGTCTGGATTTGAGGAGTTGAGGATGCGGGGGATATACACACAACACGGGAATATGACAAGCGGAGGGGACGTCTTTTCTTCGCAGTTACAGATGTAGTTATGATATGTCGCGCACGGGCTGGGACCATCTCTTCCCTCTATAGGACCTCTCTCTCTTGTGTTTTTTGAGTGGATTTCTGAGCTTTCCACGCGCGCCGGTGCCAAAATGACTGAAATGTCTCAAAGTCAGGTATTTGGCTCGCCGCTGTGTTTCGACGACGATAACAATCCCTTTGATGTGCGGCGTCGTTTGGCCACTTCGCACGGAGCAGTGTGTTTGGCGTTGCACAGGAGCCGTATAGCCGGTCCAACATCCCCGGCAGAAAGGCTGCGCGTCACACTGGCTCCATCCCGTTGCCTAGTCCCACTGTATCCTGTGCGTAAAAGCTTTCCCCCATCACGGCGCACATCAAAAGGATACTTATTCGTCTTCTCACTTTGCTTTTCGTGATGCTTTAGCGACAAACTGCACATTGCCAAGACGCAGCGTGATTTGAATAATTAAAAGTGAGGCGCTTCTGAACGTTAAAGGGAGGGGAGGACATGCGGTGCGACTTTGCGCGCACAATTCTTCACACCGTGTTGTGAAGTGCAGCCGTAGATCGTCGTTTCTCCCGCACGCGTATTCTCTCCAAAGCAAAAGCGCTTGTATGTGCCAGGCGGCGGTGCGTAAATCACCGACGCGCTCTTTGCTGCCGCTGCCTCTTGCGCCGCGGCTGTGCGCCCTCGCTTATCTGTCTGGCGGCGCTGTTTTCATTAGTTCAAGCAGTTCGTGGGGGGAACACAATTATAAGACAGCGAGACCCTTGAATGCCGTTATGTTGAGCCAGTCCCCTTTCCTTTTGCGTATCTTCTGTGGACTGGACACATCGAGACGCAAACCTCCCCCACACGGACCTGCTGCCTCCCCCTCTCGCAACCTCGCGTGCTTGTGCCATTCCGCGGACAGATGAAGTGTGACACCGGTGTCTGAGCGGTTTTGCCTACTTGGCACGGCCACTCTCTCATCCCCCTGCACGCGCAATGAGCCAAATACCTCGCAACCCTGCCAGGGGATATCAGTCGTCTATCTGCCTTGCCATTACAGCTTGTACTAGAACTCATTTGAAAAAAAACAAAAAAAAAAAGCGACACGCGTGCTGCAATATGCAATTCTTGTCACCCCGTTTTGTTTTTTTTTTGTCCTGCGTGTGCCGTGAAACCAACGCTCTGGTGTGAATTCTTCTTGATATTGGGCTCTTGTTGACAAAGTGCTGCGTACTGTCAATAATTTTTCAAATCTAAACGCCTGATTGAGACTCAAAACCTTTCCCAAGCGCCCGTGTTACCAAACCAGCATCTATTATTGTCACCTGAAGCTGTCTGCACTTGGTTTTTTTTTTGCACTCCCACGTATTCTGTTTATACTCTGCATCCGGACTCTGGCTATTCATTTTCAACCCGACGAGCCGAATGATTTGGCGTACAGGGGAGGGGAACGGTAGCAGCTGCTTCAATACAGCCGCACGTGGCTGGAAAACATACAAAGTAGCAGGCAATTGCATTTTATGCATGACACGAGCTGGGGAGATGTCGTTGTGGGCGGACAGGGTGTTCTCTGTTGGCTACATAATTGTGTCAAATTCGAAAGTGTAAGATGCTCGATGATATGGGTGACATGTTCTCAAAAGCGTGTATGTTTTGTTTGCTCCTCAGTAGCGCTGCTGGTCGCGAAGACCAGCCCTCTGCCCTGAACCTACCTGAACTTTGACCTGTCCGAGCTGGACGTCAGTGACTTTAGACGCAGACAGTTCTTGGGTTGGCCTCAAATGGTACAGTGACCAATCGGATATCATTTCCCTCGCAGTAATGGCAACGAGGCGTCCAATCTACTCGAGGTAAGATTGCAGAACTTTTCATTAATGGTTTTAGCTGTTTTTATTGACTGGATTTATGACACTCTTGATCAACTGCCATTTACAAAACAAGTATTCCTGTTTTTTATTACCCCAAGTACAAAAGAGGCGATAACGGTGAAGTGATAAGCGCTTGAGGACCTTTGCCCCTTGTTTGGATCCTGGTCCGCTTACAAAAACATTTATTCAGTTCAGGTTCAAAGAACGCGGCCACATAGAACGGAATAGTAAACTCTGTACGTATTGCAAACGCCCTCTCAACGGTTGCAGAGTAAAATTTAATCTTTGTGTCCCCACTTTCTCTCTCTACTCGCTCTCATCTCTCCCCCTATACTTCCTATCTGCTTCTTCCAATCTACCGTAGCGTTTCCTTTTCTCACCGAAAAGCCACAGAGGGGCGATGAATCCTACAGGGCCATAAAGCCATCAGTCTTTGGGACTCTGTGGCTCCCAGTTCATTATAGGCCTTTATCAAGTGGCAAGATAGACCAAGAAAGACGCAAGATTGGATGCTTTAGCCATGCCTCGGGAGGGAGGGAAGGGAAGAAAAAAAGAAAAAAAAAAACCTTATGTGAGAAGTGTTTGTGCCACCGGTCTTGTCATGTTTTTTTTGGCTCCGCTGTTCTGCTCTTGCTTGTGACTCTGAGGCCGATAAGGGAGTAAATTCTTTCCACTTTTGGCCTCCACAACGTCAGCCAGCACCTTTTCCAGCTCCCCTTTTATACTTTAGCTCAGACATACACAAAACAAGGATCGGCCTAAGTACTTGTGGTGTGACTGCTCGGCTGTCGTCTTGGAGTGATATGGCTCACAGCCCAGCGAGTAGCTCAGGGGATGGATATAAATACCAATAAGAGTGTGTGCATGTGAGTGAGGAGGAGAGCTAGGGTCTAATTTAGGAACACAATGGATGGTGCAAGGCTAAATTGTATTGAGTGCATGCAGTGTATTGGCAAAAAGGACTCAGATTGGGTGTTGTGTTAATTATTTGATGTTGTGACTAAGATTCAGGTCAAATTCCTCCATCTAAGTTAGTTATCTAGTCTAGTCTTGTCCAGTCTGTAGTAAATTGAAGATTTGAAGCATTCATTATGGAAATCATTGTTTTGTTGGAAGCAGATGATTTGCAATGGTCAACACTGGAAGATCATTTTAAAACTAGTGTTGCCGTTCTGAAGTGCATTCTTAAACCGCCAAAACTCTATTTTCCTCTCGCACTTTTATCCACGCAATCTGATAACATTGTGCTGAATGACGTCACTCTTGGTGAGGTCAAAGGTCAGGCCAAATATAGTTTCTTCTGTTATTGCGAAAAGTACAAAGTAATTGCGAGAAACTCTCCAGACCAGCGCGTGTTTGCAAATGTCACTAAGCAAGCTGACATGTTGGCATATTTACTAAGAAGTCGTATTATACCAAGGACGTCGCAGAGCTTCTAATCAAGAGTTTCAAAGCCTGAAATGCATTTGCCTGACCTCAGAGTTATTTTCTTTTCTTTTTTTTTTCTTTTTCTTCCTCCATCTTTGGAAAGTTTCAAGTCACCATATATGAGGCGTTCAGTTCATCATACGGCAGGACGGAGCTAATCCCACTTAATCTGACAGGGGGAAAGTTTGCAGCTCGGCGAGGATCAGAGGGCTGAGGCTGCAGCTCTGACTTCCTGCGCCCTTTGATTGGCCCCTGCTCGCACCAAGGGGACGCAACCAATCACAGGGCCAGGATTAGAAACTATTCCAACAATTTATGAAACCGCGCTGTGCATTTGAGCACTTCACTTCTGAGGTTGACGTGGAAAACGATCTGCCACCTATACTTTTTAAGATCGTGGTGCGCGGCGTTATTGATGTGACGTTATCATTTATTCAGATTCGGGATTGGCTCCGAAAGTAGGAGGAGCTCACGCTAAAACAACTATTTATACAGAGAAAGTTCTAGTAAAACAGTGCATTAGATGTAAAAAGCCTGACGAAACTCATGATTCACTGCCAAATCTTCAGTTATCTCACTCCTTTCTTCTGTTTTATGATCTAAATGAAATAATCAATCGCCTAATATAATTGGATATCGATTAAGACACCATCAACTGATTAATCGACTAAACAAATAAGGACCTACAGCCTAATTTGGCAATGGATTTAAAGACATGTATTTGACAATCCACTGTTATTGGTAAGTAAGTTGTAGTTGAAGATCAATTGCCTCGTACACAATGGCTGTTGATGGCTTTTTATTTTGAATATTACAAGTCTCATGGCATTGTGGAGCATGTTCGCAAGTTGGTAACGCTTCCCAGAGCAACAGCTGGGTGCAGCTGTCAGGACAGGGCCCCACTTTTAAATGTCCCAGTTGAATAAGTCTGGAGATGTTTTTGGTTTGAGTCAGCCGTGGAAGTGATTTGCTTCACATACAAAACAAATAATGACTTTGGATATTATTCAACTGAGTTCGCCATGTGAAATCTTTCAATGTGGTTGCAGGGATTTGAAATTAGGGGTGGGCAATACTGACAAAAAAATTTATATCTTGAGTAACAAGATACAGACGGTATTATGTGAACCCAACAGAAATGTGATACAACTGTCTTTAAATGTTTTTGTTGAAATGTTATGCATCAAACAAATGTGAAATGTCTGTCAATTTAATTTAAAAAAACGTGCAGAGATATCATCTTATACCCTTATTTGAAAGTTTAACATTTTTATATTTTATCAGCTCTCCTTGTAGCGTTTTGTACCATAAACAATAAGCATATCTTCAAAACAACATTCACAATATGATTTGAATTTTGATATATCGCCCACTTCTATGTGACATTGACACAATTTTACTGTCTCAGACCTTCTTCAATCCAGATTTAGTCCTACAGTTAAAATTAGATAAAGGTGTGACTTTGCGTGACTATTTTAGCTCTTGGTGTACAGTACGGCTTGTGTATGTTATGTTCTCTAAATGGAGGAACTTGGAGGAGCCTCTTGGATCACGATGCGTCCCCTGGATGGCCTTTCTTTCCGTCTTCTGCCACTGTCCCAACTGTTCCTGACACCGAATGTGAAAAACGATACCTTAGCCCCCTGTAAATCACACACCTTCCCCCAAAATACACCCAAATAACAGGTCCTGGCCCGGTGTGCGCCTGCCTGACACCTCTTCAAAAACGGACCGACCATGAAAGTCCGCAGGCTATTTTGAGCTGCAGTTGTTAAGGGGCGGCTAACTCCCAATAAGTTTCCAGTGTACTGCCAAAGATAACGGCACAGAAGCGTGACCGAATGTCTTTTTAAGCCGCTGGACCGGTGCTCAAATGTCACGTGGGAGAGATGAGCGCTGGTAAGGTTTTGTTTTGCAGGGTCATTGAAGGATGCTAGGTGACGACGCCGCACGTACAATCTTTGAAATGTATTCGCAGTTGCAGTGTGGGAGGTATTGATTGTACCGCATGAATGGATCTGGACTACTCTCGTTATGATGACAGACAGAGGGAGACAAACGCAGGGTTCCTCCGTGTCAAGGAAAATGCTTGCTTCAGGTTGTGCTGTCAGACTATTTATTATTAGTTTGTTGTCATTAGAGCTCATTTTGTTTCATTTTGTCCAGGTTTTCTGCAGAGTAACCATTCCAGTAGATCTTTCAACAGAACTAGCAATAATACAGTAAACAGTTTTTTTTATGATCAATAAGTAACTATTATTGCTATTATGATATCAGATCTACTTGAGTAATATTGTGCAATAATTATGGATGCCAAGATTATTAGGTTCTTCAATAATTGTGATTATTAATTGCACAGTATAATCGTAAGAACTAAAACGATAACAATAACAATTTTAGAAGGAATAGTAAGTGTTTCCTGATAGTACTTCCTTATATTTTTGCCACATTTACTCTATTTTGAAGTTTAATTTCAGAAAGCTGTTCAAAAACTTGAAGAAAAGAAACGGAAAATGTTACCGCTGTTGGACATGTGCTCAGTAATCGTGAAAACTGGTCAAATAGTGATGCTTTTTCTCAATAGTACGAAAATTGTACATTGTGACATCCCTAGCAATGATAATAATTTCCTCTTGATAGATTTGTTCTACAGCTACTACCTTTTTCTATTTTTAGTCCTGACAATATTCCACGGAAACAAGGCGTAACCCTGTCAAATAAAATTGAGCATTGCATCTCTATAGACGACAGATGCATGCTAAAAAGTCGGAAACGTCTGGACCGGTGCCAGGATGAGTGAAAGCCTGGGGATTTGAAGTAAAAGGTTATGGGCTTTGCAGGTAGTAAAATCAAAATACCAGGGCTTAAAGCATTAGTGGATGATGTACAGTGACATGTGAGGAGCATATGTGGTCGGCCATGTTGGGAAAGGCACCGCTCCAGCAGGACGTGACAACAGGCCTCTCGAAAGCATTATGGTCTTTGTTTTTCCTCGTTTTTGGGCAGATGCTCGGTAAGCAAAACAGATTATGTTGATTAGACCATCTTTAGAAAGCTTAAAGGGGACATGTATGCAAAATGGACTTTTAAGAGCTTTCAGGCATGTTGTCCCGTCTTAATAACCCACTCAACGTTGTGCTAGGAGTGATTCATGCATGTTTGATTAATCGTTATGTTCCTGAAAGACGCTAGTGCTCCGAAAATGTCAGTTCTTCCTTACACGTGCTTACGCTCAGAATGGGGCGGGTTCAGCATGCCTGTTACACCAACTTACAGTGCATATTTGACCAACGCAGCGCAGAATTACTCGTCTAATTTCCCGAAAACCGCACCAGACCGCTTTAGCATACACGGAAAAAAGAGAACGCTAGTGAATTCTTTGTGCAGACCCTCTCCCCCGGACCTGGAGTGCTCTGAGGACAGTCTAACATGCATTGATTGGTCCAGCAGTGCCGCGCTTTGTTTTCTATAACGTTTGTATAGATGCACCATAAAGACTGGTGAAAATCGAAAGTCAGCAGACGCGTTTCTTCTCTTAAGTCGTTTTAGAAATTTTAGATATTACGATTTAAAATGTCCAAAATATCAAATAATGACCTACGGATGTCATAGATTGGAACAAGCAAACAAAAGCACAGTATGTCTTATGTATTTATAGCTGAAGAATCAGATATTTGTTGGTGTTTCGTCGAAGGAAAGAGCGCAAAAAAATCCGATTGATCTGATTTGATAGATTCCTCACACCCTTAAACAATAAAATATACAGTAAGAAGACGCAGCTCGGTGTTTAGTAATCAGATGATCTTGATTATGCCAAATGTTTTTCTCTGGAAGTAAAGAAAGCATTTGTTGATACTGTGACCAAAGAGAACAGAAACAGGTCCCGCCCACTGTCTCCCAACACATACATATATACAAAAGCCACCCTCATTGTCACTGTTGCTACTCCCTCTCGACTGTTTATTTTGCAAATGTATTCTGACATTTCCACACCCGCACCAGTTCACCAGCTCGGGCTGCGACATGTGTGCGCGCATTACCATACCGCACTGTATAAAATAATATTCTTCAAGTGACTCCTTATTAGAATACCCCACACTTTCCCTCATCTCCCCCCTTCTCCGTCAGTGTTTTCTCAACCCGCGTCCCCTTCTAACAGACTGGCGGCACTTTCTGCACAAATGAGACGCGAGCGCGAGATGTCCCGAGTTGTGTCGTCTCGCAGCGTCTGTCAAATCTACTTCACAACAAGATCCGCGATGCTCTGTAGGGGCTTCCCTTCTTCGCGCTCCCAAAGGCGAAAGGATTTGTTTCTGGCTTGACTTGAGGATGCAGTGGCTAAAACAAATATATTTTGGACAACGGTGGCTGGAAGGAGAAGCTAGAGAGGAACGGATGAGAGGGGATGAGAGGGCGTGGCCAAAATGCAAGCCCGCGGGGGGGTGTCTTTTGGTTTGGGCGGCGGTGTGGTGTCGTTGGAATGACTGGCTGTCCCCACCTCACACTTCCGTAGCTCTCAGTGGGCCGCGCTGCAGATGGAGACCAGGGTTACAGCTCTGAACCCGGCTGAACCCCTGTCACCTCTCATCACTGTGCTCCTGTGGTGTGGGACTAAAAGGATGCGTACATGACACTGGAGTATATATGCAGTAGTGGAAGATTTACTTTAGTTTAGGGTTTTGTGGAGGGATGATGGCGATAAATGAAATACAAAAAACGTATCGCAACTATATGTTCCAGGTAGCCGTTTTTGCAGTCGTTGCAGTAGTTGTAGTTCTAGTTGTAGTAATTGTAGTAGCAGAAAAGCAGTTTTAGCTATTGTTTTAATATACATAGTAGTAGTTGCAGTAGTAGTAGATGGTACTAGTAGTAATTGCAGCATTCATTGTAGTAGGAGAATAGTTGTGGCAGTAGGAGTAGATGGTAGTAGTAGTAGTAGTAATTGCAGCATTCATTATAGTAGGAGAATAGTAGTTGCAGTAGTTGTAGATGATGGTAGTAGAAGTAATTGCAGCATTCACTGTAGTAGGAGAATAGTAGTGGCAGTAGTAGTAGATGGTGGTGGTAGTAGTAGTAGTAGTAGTAGTAGCATTCACTGTAGTAGGAGAATAGTAGTGGCAGTAGTAGTAGATGGTGGTGGTAGTAGTAGTAGTAGTAGCATTCACTGTAGTAGGAGAATAGTAGTGGCAGTAGTAGTAGATGGTGGTAGTAGTAGCATTCATTGTAGTAGGAGAATAGTAGTTGTATTATTGGTTTTGATAGTTGCAGTAATTAATAGTACTAGTAGTTGTAGTAGTTGTTTTAGTTGTTGTTGTAGTAATTGTACTAATTGTCGTAGTAGATTAAGACAAATGCATATATAAGATTGCAGTTTATGTAGATTCCACATCCGGTAGTATACTTTTTAGAACAGTTGGTGGCGCTCTATTTCAATCAATACACCAAATACTGTATATATTACACTTGTCAAATCAGCGCACTTTTGAATCCATTGAAAAGTGCCGGACAAACTTCCAACCAGGTTTTGATTCAGTGTTGTGTAAACAGTGCCAACATTGATCAGGTCTTAATCAAAGTGTTGTTGTTGTTGTTGTTGTTGTTGTTGCTGCCGCTGTTGTTGTTGTTGTTGTTGTGGTGGTGGTTGTGTGCGTGTCTGCGCGTGTGTGCGAATTTGGTGAGAATGTCTATTTTTAGCGGCAGGGTAATCTCCGCTAAGAGCCTTTCAGGGCCGTTTCACTTGAACCCAGCCAAAATACTAAGCCAATAATCCACCCCACAAACTGTAACACATAGCAACGATGCCGCGATAAGACCTGCCTCCCCCTGTATTATTTAATCGCGTGCTCTTTGATGCGCCGTGGGTAAGGAATAGGTTGCGACATCCCAACATGTTCGTCTGCCTATAGTTTCAAATTGAGCTGGATCACAGGAAAGATTGCTGATTTGTTTTTTAATTCTTTTTTTTTTTTTTTTACAGATTCATGGTTAATATCTCTATCGTTACTGGGTTTAAGCTTTTTGCTATTTTATTTTTTATTAGAACATAAATCAACAACAACAGAAAGAAAAACACAAAAAACGAGATGGACCAGAAAGAACATGAGGCGAGTAGAGGAGTAAAAGTACAAATAAAGGGAGCGGCATCAAGAAAAAAAAAAAAAAAAAAGAGGAACTAGAGCAGATTAAATAATACTACTGGGATTCACGTGAAACAAAAACTGGCACAAAGTTTGATGTCTTCTCTGTCAGCATAAACAAACACAAGTGATTTTTATTTGATCAATTATTAATGGATTTACAATTCAGAGCAATTGTTTTGTTGTCAGTTGGAAGGACTTTGAACGGTAAGATTAATATGACAAGTTTATGGAGCCAATCCCAAACAAATACCGATAAAGTGTAGATTTTCAGTTAAGATATTTCTTCAAAAAACTGTGGAAACTGTGGAAGTGTCGCGTCATCCGTCTGAAATTACGACATAATCAACTTTAAGAACATGAACACGACGGCTGCTTTATCTTTGAAAAGAAGTCATGTTTGCATAGAGATTAAAAAAAAAAAAAAAAGGCCTGATCAACGTTGGGAATAAATGCGTGGACGAGATAGAGATATTATCAGGATGCTACGGTGAGCGGGAGGAGGGAAGCCCAGACAGACGGGGGAGAGAGATGGAGGAGAAAAAGCCTTCAATCAGAGCGAGATATGACTGATAGTGAAGCGCGATTAGTGCTAGGCCACAGGCAACTTCCTCCATCCAGGAAACAGCCATCGATCCTGGGTGAGTGTAGGTGTGTGGAGTGCCTGATGAGCCAGCCGGAGCTGTAGTCCAGGGCTTGGGAATTTATTGCTAGACATTTTGTGATCATAATCCATTTAGTTCTTCAATACCGGTGTTTTTGGAAATTGGCGTTTTAGCGATTTGTATGTACTATGGTGTAGGCGTCGAAGAATTTATTTGTGTGTTTTTGTTTTGGCTCGATAATGTTCACATGATTCTTATTTTGTTTCTGAAAATTGACATTGGCAAATTTCAGTTAAAGGTCTTCTTATGGTTTAAAATCTTTAAGCAGAAAGAAATTGGTGTGCATTAGGACTATTAGTTGACTATTTTTTTGATTAGTCGACAAGTCAGGTTATTATTTCTTTTGTAAATTGAGACTTTTTAAAGAAATGTTTAACCAAATATGGATGGATTATTGATAAAAATTTGACAAAATGTATTATTTTTTGAAATTGTGATTGAATAATGCAGGGTTTTTTTGTGTTCTAAAATATATATTCTTATGGATTTTAGAGTCTGTATAGTCCAGAAAACAATTACAATGATCAAAATACAATTCTGGTTATGATTTAAAGTCAAATAGTCACAATTAGTGGATAATCTTTGCAGATCTATGTGCATCCTAACATATTTTATGCGTCAGTCGCGTACAAGAAACTTAAACATTTCAACAATTCCCTTGCATTTCGTTTCACTCGATTGCCTATACATGGATGTAGATTTATCCAGAAAACTGATAATGAGAGGCATTGAAGAAATCTTAAAAAGTCCTACATTTGAGCTCGAAATCCCTGCAGCATTACGCATTTATTCACGCCCCCATATGCATCTTGTACTGTACATGTGAAGCACTACTTGAGAGTGTAATTTGAAGAGCTTTGTCATCCAAGCAGAAAAGAGCTACCCTCCCCGTTTGGAGTAGGCTTTATGATGTGCGCTGCATGTTTATAGCTGCAGCTTACTTCCCCCTGAAGCATTTAAGTCTTCACAGGCCTCAAATAGTTCAAGAGGCTGTCGGAGGCTGATGCGCGAGTGAGTCATCCAGCCGGCCAATCAGAGGAGGAGAAACTCGTCGAGGCTTTTGCTCATCGCCATCTGAAAACTGCTACTTCCCTTTAGATGTGCTGGGGCAAATGAGTAGACGTGCAAAATGGGTGCAAATAACCAAAAGGGGAATGTTGCAAAGGGAGAAAACGTATACTTTGGTCAGACAAAAGTAAATGCGCGAAGACGTCATTTATTCAAGCTTGAGACCGGCTTAAAGGTGCACTGTGTAACGTTTCAGTCCTCCATTAAACATGTCTGTCTGCACGGAGACAAGCAGATGGCGCCACCAGGCCAAGTTACAGGTCAGATCTGTTGAAAGGCAAGCCCGCTAATATAATCATTTAGCAATAAAAACAACTGTCATTGAATAAATGCAAATAGATATGTCAAATGCCTCTCTTTTTCTTTTTTTTTTCAGCTTGTCTTGTTCATTCCTAATCAATGTAACTTTCTTTGATTTTAATATTACTTGCATAGATAGATGGATGTCTTTTTTTCTTGCATTATCAGTGAATTTGTGGACTCATCTTGGTTAATAAAGAAATCACTTGTGATTTCTATTAGAAGGAACGTAAACTTTGTATTTTTTTGCCTGGCAATTATTTGTGCAGCGGTTTGTGAAACTGTGCTAAAATGAATTTCCCCATCCGTGATAGCATTTTTGACCCCTGCAAGCTCCAAAACTGTCTGCTTCTTAAGAATAATTTTGGTGAAATGTTTGGGTGGACGTGCATGCCAACACTCACTTCTGTATGGTTGATTTGTTTTAGCGTACGAGCCAAGCCAGCACAGATTGTCAAGTGTCAGGGCTTGTCCTGTAGTCAATGATCATTGATCTTTTCACATTTGGCACGCGCTGCACAGTATTTGAGCTGGTGTGGTCAGCTATATGTAAAGTGTAAAAAACCTAACTAAAAGCTACATGAGAAGAATCCTCGAGGGAGTAGATCACAGCATTTGATATTGATGTTACAGAGAAAACCCTAGCTTTCATTTTTCCCTTATCCAGGAGAGATAGAGAGCTGCTTTGATGTTTCCAGGTGCATCCTTGTATCGTTAGATTCCAGACTACATGCGAATGAAAGGTGTGTGAAAGCCTAAGCTCTTGGCCCACGTGCTGGCCATACACATTAGAAGAGACAAAACAAAAATCTTTGATAACATTCTGGCAAAGTCACGACACGGTTAAGTGGCGGGCATTTTGCAGCGGTGGCAGGCTTCTACCTGGTCAAGGTAAAAGATAATGCGTTTATTTAGTAATCAGCAAATAGCTTTTGTACTGCAGGTGAGTGTTGAGGCCAGTGAAGGCTTGATAAGATCGTTTGCTTTCAGGTATTTCCCTTTCGCTGCAAATTGACGAGGTGACCTTTTTATGCCGGCGTAGCAAAACGGAGTGCGTTTTTAGCCCTGCTAGTTCCATTACATACAGTACAATGACGTTTCTTAACAACATCGAACGAGTTAACCAAGACAATCTAAAGAAGAAAGAATTTGCAGAAATGTGTCAGATGCCCTCCCGGTGCAGCTTTTATCATTAATCCAGGGGTGGGATCGTTACTCATTTCACAGTGACTTAAGATCCCATGTAGTTTTAATTCAAGGTGCTGCACCTGATTTTTACAGTCTTAAAAATGTGAAAAATAGAGCCAGGAACCATTTTAAACTCTTTGCAGCGGTCCACATGTATTTTTCACTTAACTAATTCTGATACTTCTGAGTATCCAAAATATTCACCATGATGAGTTTATGAGCGCTTTTCACAGTTCTCTGAGTGAGTTTTGCAGAGTTTACAACAGCACACGGCCTGCTTCGCTGAGAATAAAATGCACAAGTGCACAATGGACTCATTTTCACCCGAATAGATGATTTGACAGATTTTACTTTATTAAGTAAAAAAAAAAAAATGGGTACAATCATATTAACTCTTTAATAGACACTGTTGATTTTGTCATTGAAGAGATGATATCGAGAATATTATTACTATCATTATTATTATTAGAATATTTGAATTAGAGTATTGGATTTGTCTAATAAGAAGACTATTTTCAGCATGAAGTGATGGTTCAGTACTTTTGGGTTAAATGTTATAATCTATTCACATTTGAGCCTTACTTGAACCTCAACCAAGACATTTACAGCACATTTTAGCACATTTTTAGTGGATTATAAAAATACTGAGAGAATCATCTTTGTGAATCCCTCTCACCTCTGTCCTGAACAGTACTTTAAACTCGTCATACGGCGAAGCCTTTATCTCGTATGCACACAATGCATTATTATGAGAACCCGGCTTTGTCTGAGCCCACCCTTGTATCTCGTCCACCTCATCCTGGCTCTCCGAGTGTTGGCCGATTTCCGAGGAAGACATTACAGAGACAAATAAAACGGCCCAGGGCACGAATGGGTTTGGCATTGCCCGAAAGGTCATTGGCTTCTGCTGCTGCTTTCACTCGTGTCCAGGAGTCTGTGTCTGTGAGAGCGGGATCGGGATCAACAGACGATTGTGAACACACGATACCGATCACCGCCGCCTTCGCAAATATATGTAAACGTCAACTCCTCACACAAAATCACGACTTGTATTAAAAGCTCGAGTGTTATGAGCCAAGTTAACAGTAATTATGTTATGTTGAGTAGTAGCAATAGATCATTAGCGGTACAGCGTTTGATTACATAATAGAAGTTTTAACAGCGAGATGTCACAATACATAATTTTAGTGTTGCATTATGATTTAACGGTTATTCACAATTATGGACCCCATGACTAAACAACAGTAAAATTATTGCTTTATAGATGACAATTCATTTCTAGTCCGTGACCAGCTTTAATGATGAATGATAAATTAAAGTTATTTGACATAAACTGCCAGATATAAATGCATTTTACATTCAAGTTGACTTTGTATAGAGTATAGATTGAATTAAAATGACTCAACTTTGCTTGTAAGATGTAAAATGAGGTTTTATGATTATATTGTGCCCTGAATAATCCCGGTTATCGATGAACCGAATAATCCCGACAATTATTGGCAAGAGAAGTAAAGTTGGTCATTTAATATACAGTGCCAATAACGTGCAATTGTAAAAAAAATAAAAAAAAAATAAGCAGTGCTTTTCTTTTGTGCTGTGCTTTTGCTGGAGTTGAACATGCTCTGTGGCTGATTTGAGCCCGGTGTTTGTGGCTGTGTCCGTTTAACAGCATGTGAAGTAAAAACAGTCGATTTCCCCCCTCGCCTCCCTCTGTTCCTCCAGCACATTATCAACAGTGTAACAGTGTGTTCAAAGGCCCCTTGCTTAGTGGTGCACATTCAGAGCTGCCGACTTAAGCAAACAGCTATTTGCATTCCATTAGGCAGAAAAAAGGCAGAGGGAAGCACCATTCCTCATCCCATCTCGCTGAATATTCCGAACATGAGGCTTCCAATCCGTAGTGCTTTCTCTTTTTTTTTTCTTTTTTTCTTTCCTTTTCCCCTCCCGCTGGGGTCGCCACAGTGAGTCCGAGCAAGAGCAAGTGCGGCAATCAGTGCTTTGCCGTGCCAAGTCGATTGGAGAAAAGGGAGGTAGCCAAAACAGAAGTGTGTGTGTGTGTGGCCAATCATTGCAGTGGTGTTAGTGAAAACATACTTAACATATTTGGTTAACTGGCGCAGGGAAACAACAGGAGTTAATGGCAGGGCTACAGACGAGGGGGCACCATCAGATTCTGTGTGTGGCATTGAGCTGTTCAGTTAGCTGTTTGAGTGTCCGGAAATTAGGATTGCACTTTATTTTTCTGTCATTTTTTCTGTTTTACTTCTGTATTATGTTCAAAGTTGACATTTTAGACATGACCAGGAGCATTAACATTCAAGAAAAGGTTAAAATACGAACATCTGACCCTTACCTATAGTAAACGTTGGCAAAGGTCTTAAGTAGTGGCACTCTTGGATTTGCTAATTGTAGTTTTAATTTGGTTGCGATGCGTCTCACAGCCGTAACGGACATTTGGAATGATTTGAAGATGGTTGTCAACCTCTGTGTCTTACCTACGGAGTGTGCAATAGGCTAGAATCGTATCAATCTGCGTCCGTTGCTCGTAGTTTTCCATTACCCGTCATGGTTTTTCCGCATTATTTTCGATACACTGTCGTCATAAAAGCGATTTGCAAGCTCCACGTCCCATATACATTTGTTGTTTTTTCCATGATGTGATATGGCTTATAATGATGATATTCAAGTCTAAAAGAAAATCCGACCAAGCATCTATACTGCATTTCCATTCTCATGTAAACAGAGATGCAACTTAGAAACCAACTATTTTCTTTTGATGCAAATGTTTCTGCGTATCTTTTATCTGTGGCTTTAGGCAGAGAGAAGCAAAAATGTACGGGTGAGTGCTTTTCGACTCATAGCGGTACCTGGAAAGGGGTCAAGCATGTGTGAAACCATGTGACGGGAACGAGCAGGAGATTTTCAACCAGCAACAGCAGAGCTACCAGACAGTGAACACCAACTTTCACATCCCCTGAGGCGCCATCTTGGATCGTCCGACCTATGTCACGGTTTCTCTTTCCCCTTTCCTTCTCTTTCTTCTCGCATTCCCTCCATCACTTGCTTGTAAGACCGCACGCACTCGGTCTGTCTCAAATGGCTCTTAAAAAGATGCAGCGTCGCAGGCCTTACTGAAGGGATGTGTGGGGTTCCTCGCAGATATGAAGCTCACGTAGAATCCTAAACAGGAGCAGACATGGCCTTCATCTTCATTCAAAGCACTCTGCCATTTGTGTTTAAAGGAGAGGTAACGGCGGTGACGAGAGGAATGACAATTACACAACAATCCTGTGGAAGCTTGGTTTTTGAGTTGGGTAAACAATGTACTGTAGATGCTGTAGTGCGCACACTATGGACGTTTGATGGAATGATTGGCACGTAAAGTTGTGTTAGTTTTTCTTCACGGAGATGTTATTACGCTGGAATGTTTCACAGCATGTCGCGAAACATAATTAACTTGCATTTATTCAATTACGGTACAAGTGTGTTACGGCTAAAAAAAAAAGGTTGAAAAACACGCATTGTTACGGTGAGCGTGGTCGTCTCTCCGCAGATCTGCTCTGGAACTTGGCCTTATGGCGACACCAGCTTGTTACCATGGCGATATAGAAGTTAATTGCCATACTATGGAACATTCAAGGCAAAGCAAATCAGAATATAATAGTAATCATATAATAGAGTATTTTTTTGGACAGGCAATGTTTAGGACAAGAGGTGGGCATTATATAGAATAGTTATGTTGTAAAGTATCAAGTAAGGGTATACTGTGACACTTCTGCACTTTAGAGACAATTTATATATTATATTTATATACATTTCACATTGGTCTGATGCTTGAACCTCAACTTATACATTTAAAAACATGTTTCAGTGCTTCCCGGTGGTTGAGTGGTTAAGGCACAGCACACGTATGCCAGGCTCCAAGTGCAGCCCGCCGCAGTGTCGGGAGTTTGAATCCCGCCGCAGTGTCGGGAGTTTGAATCCCGACTGCGACACATACTGCGTGTCCTCCCTTCTCTCTCATCCCCCATTTCACTCTATCCTTTCTGTCAAATAAAGCCCAGCGGCCAAAACAAAACAAAAACGCTTAATATCTTCGGAATATTGTTGTTGTATGTCTAAAATCGAATGCAGGTGTATTTTCCGTTTGGCTTTTGAATGGTTTCTGAATATCAAGCCGCGCTATTAGCCCCGTAGTTAATCAGAGCGGTACTTTAAGCTGCGTGCTACTGAGCCGATCTTAACCGCAATCACGACGCCGTCTTCACATTTAACTTTACGATTTGGAACACCTTCAGAGAGCGGCGCACACAGGGGACTCAACAGTGTTACGTTCGGCGGCCGCGCTCCGTCCAACCCATAATCAACCTCTCTCCATCTCAGCGAGCTCGTACTAAATGACCAGACGCCGGGATTTGTCTCTTTACCTCCCCCTTTTTCCTCCTCCTCCCCCCCCCTCCTCCTCCTCCCTCGTCACCCACCCCCCATCCTCCTCCTCCTCGCCACTTTCTGTCGCCATATGCTGCCGCGGTACGACCAGGCGACGTGTCAGCCTCAACTAACGCCTCAACCGCCAGATTTTGACTTTGATTTATTTGCTACGAAATCTGGGGGCGACGCGGATAATAACCGAATGACATTATTTGTTTATCGAATCCGCCCGCCCCTGCTTCTTTTCCGAACGCGCTGACGTGAAGGTGGGGTTCTCTTCCGTCATGGAAACGCCTTTTGAATTTTGATTGTGCTGCGATTAAGAGGTCAGTGCAGTCACTTAACCTCAGGCATATGAATTCTAAGAGCAAAGAGAGAAGAGAGAAAACAAATTTGGATGAAGCAATTAACTTGTCGAAGATGTGGGGTTTCCGAGTCAGCTCTATTGAGGATGTTTTGTGTCACAAGCAGCTGGTTACTATTTGTGGGTGATGAGGAAGAGCGGGGTGTGAATAAAATGTACTTTAAATACCAGATGACCCATTAAATGCCTGATATTATATCTGTGAGTGGCTGTCACATGTTCTGCCTCTTGTTTAGATTAGCACAGTCGCAGTCCGCTGAATGCTTGCTATATCTTTTTGGCTTGTTCTCAACACTTTGAAATGTGAATAATGCAATGCCTCTTATCATGACTGTAAAGTGAAATTATGGTCATTAATCGGGAATATTTTTTGCTCTTCCGGAGACGACGTTCATTCAGTCTTGGATAGGGCCGTGAGGCTTCCGTCGTTTTCCTCGGCCAACGTTTTTCATGGTCGACTAATTATTTGAATGGAAATTTAAAGGATTTATATGGACCAGAGCAGAAAGGAAAGGGCCTGGAGATTTGGGAAGGAATTGGGAATTTATTCTGCCTTTTTATACAAATATGCTTTTTGCTTCAACTTTTCTGGTCTTGTCAGTGCACTTTGCGGTAAATATATGGTTGGAGAATAGATAAAGTGTTGAGAACTCACCTTCTAGTTGACTAATCAATGCTCAAGGCAAGACTTTATTCGACCAAGGCCTTCTTTAGTTGACTGCAGCTCTAGTCTTTGGACATATTCTCCCTCTTTACTATGCTGTCTATATGTGTTCTTGGCAACTCCTTTTAATAAGTAAACATTGCTAAGCTTATAAAACCACTTGTTAAAATGTGATCCCTGGCAAACATATTGCTTGCTTGGAATCCTCTTGAAGTAATTAGCGAATTTAATTTGGCTATTTGCCCCGCGTGCCAGGCCGCGTGTTTGTTCAAAACCTCACCCCCTCTTATCAGCTCTGTGAATAGTATCTCAGGGTACACAATGCAGCGGTGGAACTCAATAAAAGAGTTAAAGGCAAGGACAATCTCAAAGACAGGCTGTCTGATAACAAAAGGGCCTCACCTAATAATCAACTACTGAACTTGGTTGTTTTTTCCACCGATGCAGGATGCTTGGTTGAAGAAGCGAGGGAGAAAGACCATGCCAGCATTTGCCAGCATGTTTTATGGCTAATTGAAGCGTTTGGAATAAAACAGCCTCAAAATGGCACCCTTTAGAATTGCTGCAGGGTTAATATATTGTGATCCCACAATTAGCCCAGGATTGTTAAGATCTCTTTAATTCGGCGAGGTCCATTAAGCGGTATGGGCAAGAAAGTGTTCCCTCAGAGACAATTTTTCTCTCCCCTCTTTGTTCTCGCTGCCCCCTTTTCCTCTCAGCAGCTGCTGTTGTAATCAATATAAATGGACATAGTTGGCAGCACGTCGCCAGGTTATTTTGGCATCCACCCGTTTTAGGCGCCATTCCCACAATACTAACATTTTGTTTCAGAAGTTTGTAAAGGCTAAATTATCTGCTAATAGCTTGAGGCCACTTTCTTCTCTTTTATACTATATGTAGGTCAGTGTTTCTCAAACAGAGGCACTGGGAACCATGGAAGTACGCAAGCAATTACCAGAGGGCACTTGGAATGCTTTTATATTTTAAAGTTTGGTGAAATTGAATATTGATTGAATGAAGATTTACAATTTTAACAACGTTTTGGAGGATTATGGACATCAATATCCATTCATTGACAATGTACTATTAGAGATGTGTTTTCCTATAGTAGCCAAGGAGTGTGAGACAGTTGGTTAGGGGGCACTGGAGACAAAAAAAGGGTTGGAACCAGCGTTAGCTTTTCTGGGATTCCCAAAATAAATCCGTATCCGAGAATGCAGCGATATATAACTTGACAGCAATCAATCAACAGAACTAGTCTTGTATTTGGCACAGTTGATTGCCTCAACTTCAGCGAGCCCTTGCGTAGCGCCCCCTACTGGACGTTAGCCTTTGATCCTGCTCCTCCTCTGTGTAAAAGATCAGTGCAGTTTGCTCTGAAGCCCAGTTCTAAATCCCCACTTGGCCCGACAGTGACTTCTTCCTCAGACCCTCCGCAGCAGCAGCAGCAGCAGCAGCAGCAGGAGAGTGGTCATGACTTAGACTTTTACAAGTGTCTCTTTGAGAAAATGAGAGTCCCTTCAGGGTTATCCTCCGTCACACACTGCACCGATGGGAACTCCACGGTTAGAGCTGTTGAGATGGGATTGAAACTATTACTTTGGAGACTCCCACAGTTTATTCTCTATCCTGGAAACCGACCCTGATAACTATTTTACATTTCACAAATTAGTACATGAATAAATGACAAATAGTATGACTTTGAAATAGAAATGTATATATTTGAAAGTATTTGTGTCACCTTATTAGCAGTAGTAATAGCAGTAGTAGTAGTAATATTGACGGTGATAGTAGATAATATACCTTATACCTTTGTTTTTCCCACAATGGGGCAATTTTGGTCTTGCAATGCACATTTCAAGAACAGCAGGAGAATAAAAATTAAAAATTAAAAGAGAAAATAGTAGTTTTTGTGGTAGTTTTAGTAATCATATTTAACATTTTACTTAATCTTACTTACTCTTATGTACTTTTGCTATGTATTTTTCCCATCCCTTCCAACCATGTGCTTTTGGAAATACATAAACGTTCTTCCTTATAGAGGTTACACAGATGGCTCGCATATTACTCACTTATTGGTCATAATCTAAAATGATCCGACTCCTTGCTTCTCATCCAGCGCCGCATATAGAGGCTAAGAAAAGCGCTATCAACAGCTAATACCCTGCTGCCTAATGCCCAGGTAATAACTCGCGGTGCTGGAAAAGGCAACACCGGCTTCTGGCACTGTAGATTTGGCAAGTAATTAAACAGCATGCCACATTACCGGGCAATTTCCTGCGAGGCTTCCCCATAGCACCCGCCCCAGTCTATGCAGGCTTATCTTGAAATATGTCCCCTTAATCATTTTTAATAACGTTGTTGTGAAAATCTACTAAATGAACATATTATTTGCCTGTTAGCACGCCAAGATTGTACGGTTATCTTGAAATGGAAAAAGGAGCAAGGAAAAGGATTGAAATAGGTACCAATTCTTTACGTTAAATGCATAACAGTAGAAGAAGCATAGCGCCGCGAGAGGCTGGGATGTCCTTTAGAGTAATGGTGACTAATACTAATCCACCCGTGTGCATGGAAGGATTTGTTCTTGTTGGGATAGCCACGCAATGTCCCATGGCGATGAAGCTGTTTATCTTTCCGCTGGCTCCAAGTCCCCTGGGTTGTTACTGGAACTTGCATATTTAAAAGCAGTGCAAGATACAGTTTGGTATTGCACATTTTACCCTTTTTACATCCCAACTTTACCTTAAGGTTTTCTGTTCTGGGTTTGCCAATCAGCTTGTTAAGACCGCACTAACATCAAATATTTATTCCACGTGTCTTGCAAGAAATATGAAATTCACTCTTTATAAAATATCTACCCCAATTGTAACTTGTGTTTTGCTAGTTAGGGTGTCTATTCCGGGCCCTGGTAGTGTTATCCGCTCCTCTGTGCCTGTTTTCCTCACATTTGGTGCATCATCTCGGCCATTAAGCGGCCAGCTGCAGCAACTGTTCTGGCACATCAAAGTGGAGCTGAGCGGCACGAACAAGCTGTCTCTCTCACACCCTCCAAAAGAAATAAAGAAATAAATGGAAAATACTGGAGAACTTCTGATTCCTGAGCACTAATCATCAATAGGGACGGACAATATGACAATAATGACGAAAAAATTATGTTTCGATTTGTTTTTTATCATGCGGATGACTGTAATGATATTGATGCAAATGTCTGGATTGGGGTGTGACTGGACTGCAAAAGTAACTACTTAAGTGCAGAAATATCACTTTATGCCCATGTATGTAAGCTTAACGTCTTTTTTATTTCTAATTATTGCGCATTAAAATTGATTGAATGCAAAATAGATAAGTTTAAACATTGAAGAGAAACCGCTACGCACTAGATGCACTATGAAACTTTTCCACCAGAAAAGTTTCATAGTGCACCTTTAAACTTAAATATCTTGTTTTGGTTATGTACAAGTGAAAAAGGTGCACTAGACTCACTGTTTGTTTGTGGACCGCAGCCCACCCAAGCCTATTCCTCTCTTCCCCAGATACTTGCTACTTGTCAGCCTCCGTAATGGGTTTTTTGGGGCTAGATATTATTTTGGTCCAGTAAGCTGCGTGCTTAAAATATGACTGACAGGCTTGACTCACTTTTGCAAGAAGCAGAATTTAGTTTTTAAAGAAAGCTGCCAGGAAAAATACGACCATCTCTGCTACAGCTACAAAATTGAATAGAAATATACATCGTCTGACTTTATTAAAGGGGCTACATTATGATCGAGGTTTTTGCATTCATTCTGCTACTTCATTGTGTTCTCTTATTTTGGTATGCTTGAACGATAAATACATGTTCTCCTAAGCTACTGACCACAGATACTGAACCAAACATTGCAACATATTACTCTCAAAAACGAAAGGGCGTGATTTTGAAGAAGATAAAATGATGGTAGAAAGTTCAGTAACAGATTGCAGGCATTAAAGACTACAGTACATCCAAAACAAAAACTTCCCTTGACTAAAATGTCCAATGTATTCTTTCTCTCCATTTGTCTGTGCGTGTCTCCCTCTTATTCCCGCTTCCTAAGAAGATAGATGAAGAAAATGAGGCCAACTTGCTGGCAGTGCTTACAGAGACCCTGGACAGCATCCCGGTGGATGAGGACGGATTGCCTTCGTTTGAGGCCTTGGCAGACGGGGACGTGACCAATGCCAGTGACCAGAGCTGTCCCTCCTCCCCCAGCGGCTCCCCCCACACCCCCGAGCCAGAGGAGCCTTCCCTGGTAAGACAAAAACCTCTCTCTCCTCCCTCTTTGCCATCATTATATCCCCCCCATCCAAGAGCGTGATGTTTTGGAGACTTGCAGCCCTGGATACATGCTGCCAGTCTGTGTTGAACAACAGATAAGGCACTTTGACAACCCCTTGGCAGCAGGAGGCCCTATTCTTCCCACTGATGTGTGGTCATAACCGACTCGGACACATTTTCCACATTGCGCGCCGAGGCAAATACACAACGCAGAAGAATAAATGCATTGGATGTGGTGCTAATTACATAACAGTGTGAATATGGCACCAGCTCAGCGTTGTAACAAGTGAGTTCGGGCCAACGGCGGATGTAACTGTCATGGGTTCTGGAATCAAACCGGGACATAATTAAAGTATTTGATAAAAGAGAATTGAAATCACTCCGGTTTGGCGAATTATGTTTGTTCTGTTGTAGAAAGTAAAACAAAAACAACTAATTGGGTTTTTACTGAACTTGTAAGTGCTGTGTTTGGGGTTCTATGTAAACATACAACTTGGTTAGCAGTACTGGTGGCAAATACTAGTGTTAGTTTTTGTATGTTCTAACTTTGAGGAAGACTTACAGTATAATAACTTCACAGCTTTTACTTGAGATTCACATTTGCATGTATTTTGGGGTTTTTTGGTTTAATTAAGTTAAAATATGTCTAACCTCAGATGCCTCTGCACTGCACTGGCTTTTTTAACAGGCTTCCCTTAATTTGCATCTTTGTTTTTGCTTCAATTTAGGACCTTGAATCAAAATCTCTCGAGTCAAACGCAAGAATCTATAATTAATAACAAACGAGATATAAAAACAGCTAACTTTCTACCACTGAAAGTAGGTTGAGGACATCTGAGTGAGACAGGCTGGAGTTGTAAATGATTTAACAAAGCAGGAGTCTTGTGACTGTTACAAAATGCCATTACCTTTTCGTTCCATGCTGGTTGTTTCTGTGTGACCTTTAGACGCACCAGCACCACTATTTATTCCAACACATTAGAGAAGCTTTGCGCTGTGTACATATGAAACACTGGAAAATGTGGCTTGGGCTATCACAGTCTTTGTTCAGTCCCATTAATACTATGATATGTACATTTAAGAAGCATGACCTGAAAATATTACTGCTTGAGTAAAACTAGTTAAGCAAATTTAGTTTAGTGTTGGAAAATATTTATAAAAAGCAAAAGCAAAAAACAAAACAATTACGTATATTGTCTTTCTAAGCTCACTGTGGTGTTGTACACATGCTCACACTATTCAAGTAAATGTTCCTACTAAATGCACTTGGGTCTTCAGTGAAATTATCCAATTACTTTTCTCTTATAATTTTCTCTTCCGCTCCACCCCAGAACCATTTGAATTACAAGCCTAATTGAAACAACATCTGAATAACCTCACTTCCCCTCTTTTCCTCTTCTTGTTCCTTGTCTGCTTGCAGCTGAAGAAGCTCCTCCTGGCACCGGCAAACTCCCAGCTCAGCTATAATCAATACACAGGTGGCAAGGCACAGAACCATGCAGCCAACAGCAACCACCGGATCCGACCACCACCTGCCGTCGTCAAGGTAGGGACAAAGCGTGACAAATGTAGCCATGGAAGGTTTACACGCTCTGCCCTGCTGCTGACTCCACTCCCATCCTCATGTTTTCTACTAGTATTTATTTATACTTTTTGGTGGCCGCTTTTAAAAGAGCGTTGGTTTGTTGTCCCAGGAGTGCAGCTCATAATAAAAACAGACAGATTGCTGTTGGGCTTTTCCAGGCGCTGCATAGACACTGTAGTCTCATTAGTGCTTCCACTTATTGTCCATAGTGTGGAGTCTGTTGGAAAAAAAAAAAGCATGCCTGGCAGTTGTGTGGTGAGAGTGATGCTTTGAGATGACAAGATCAAAAATCCGACTTGAAATTCTCATTAGATGGATCTCCAAAGAGTTGTGTTTTCAGTAAGGGTAGAGCTGATTAAGATTAATGCTAGTCAGTTTAAGTGTTGTATGGTTGGGAATGTGAATAAATGGGGTGTGTGATTTCGGTAATGTCTTTGCATTTGGCATCAGGACATGGCACACTCCATGTTTGATGTCATATTTAGCTTCCAGCGTGTCGTCATTTGCTCTTGTTTAAGAAAAAATCTCTGAAATCTCTATTTGTTCTGCTTTCCCCGGTGCCTGAAATCCTGTGGATATGGAGACGCATGTGGATGTGGTGATATTGTGTGACTGTATATAGCGTGTTTGCACATTGCAGCACGACAACCTTCCACACATGGTCTATTTTCATACTGTGCCTTTGAGTCATCTGTTTCTGGAGCACAGCGAATGTGGATTCCCGGAGGACATGGTGTGCGTACAGAGCCGCGTGGTGGTGCTCCAAGGGCCACGCAATTAAGATGATGGGCGGACTGCACTCCCACCATTGCCTCCCAGACAGTTGGGCAACCACTGTGCTCAGGCTGTCTGAATCACTTTTAGCCTCTCCCCAGTCCCATCCCTTTCTTCTTTTATGTCTGTGTGCACTTAAAACTCAAATATTCCTATTACTGCCAGCTGCACTTAAACCAAATGAAATTATTTTCTGTCTCCCTCCTGTTGAGCAGACGGAGAATCCTTGGAACGGCAAAGCACGCGGGAGTTCGACCCAACAGAACCGGCCAGTGAGGCGGCCCTGCACAGAGCTGCTCAAATACCTGACAGCCACAGATGACATCCTGCTCCACACCAAAGCCAGTGAAGCCAGGGGCCCCTGGGGGCCCGGCAATAGCAGAGACAAGAGTATCCTGGGTCTAGGTGCCTCATCGTCGTCCTCCTCACCTTCTTCATCGTCCACCTCCTCGTTCTCCTCCCTTTCCTCCAGCTCCTCCACCTGTTCAGCCTCCAAGAAGAAGTCGGTGTCTTCTCAGCAGCAGCAGCAGCAGCGAGGTGAGCGCCGGGCTGCTGGCGAGTGTAGTGTGCCTGGTGTTGGGGCTGGGAAGTGGCAGCGGTGCCATGCTCACCATGATGAGAAGTCCCAGGCCTGCGGCCATGCCTGCCCCAAACTGGAGCACAGAGCACCCAGTGAAGAAGGAAGGCCGCCAGGCGACGCGGGCCGCCTGGCCGCCGCTAGCTTTATTAGGTATATGCATTCTTATTCCCTCCCTCCCAGAGAGGCGAGTCAAAGTTGTGGGCATTGCCGAGAGGCTGCAGGTGCCACTAAGTCTAGTAGGGGCTCTGGTAGGCAAGGCCATAGGCAAACTAGTGGTGCCCAACACGCACCACGCAGACACATCACATTGACCATAAAGAAAAGAGAGGAGAAGCCAGGCCACCCCTTACTCAGCCAGCTGCTCACCTCCAAACACAAGCCTGCCCAGTACCAGGTCCAACTACGCACAGGCAGCCCCAGTCCATTACCCCCTGCCCCCATAAAGCAATCACCTCCCAGGTCTGAGAGCCCCTTCCTGAGTAATCCACTCATGGACAAGGAAGAGCTGAATGATAAAAAGTCTGTTAGAAACCATGAGCCTGAGCAGCCTGACTCTGGGCCCCTGCTGTCGCCTCTGACCTTTGACCTAGAGACAGACTCAGGCCTGAACATTGGCTTTGGACTGGAGCTGGGATGGCCCAGCAGGGGGCGCTGTGGGGAGGACCATGATGAAGCTGATAATGATGATGATGGTGTCGTTGATTATGATGATGTCATGGGCAGTAGCACGGCTGCAGTGCTCTCCCAGGGCCCACCCAGCCCACTGTTCCCTGTCCTTCCCTGCTTCATACCAGGGCAAAGGCACCCACACAGGCAGGCACTCAGCGAGCACCCCGACGACCCTGGCCACCCTTTGTTAGGTAATCATGACTGCATCCCCCCACTGGCCTTATTTCTGCTCTCTCTTCTCCCTCTCTTGCTCTAACCACTTCCCAGTTTGACTTGACAAACAACGATGTATTCTAATTTGAATCTAACAGTCATTCGGAAGGCATCCAAACAAACAGCCTGCTAGACAATGTTTTTTCTAGTCCCAGAGGCAGTCCTTTTTAAATTAAAATTAGCAAAAAAAAAAAAAAGGAGGGGTGGGGAATGGGGTGCCTTGTTTTGCTACTGTATGTCTTGTGTTCATAAAGTTGACCCTTGAACCCTGTTTGGCTGATTGAGCAGAGTGTGCTGAATACGGACTTTAGTCTGGGAGCCCAGGCTACACTTTAGAGCCATGTCCCCTTTGCTGAGCACAAGGCGGCCAGAGCCTCGGGCAACTGCACAAGCTTCTCTGACTCTCCTTTCTTCTTGTTTCCCCTCCTCTGCGTTTGGTGCATGCGTTTATGACTTTACTGTCCAGAGAGGGGCTCACCCACTGTCATTGTCTTGTCTGTGGCATCGCCGCTGTTTCCTTAACTCCATTTTGGGTCTTGCTTGTTTTTCATTTGAGCTGGGTGTATGTTAGACCCTGTGATACATATTCCATCACTTCATCTTGCCTCACAGAATGGACAGTCTAAAAACCTACTGTTTTTAAGAATGGGGTCAATCTCAAAGTTTTGCAGTAAATAGTGTTCGTATACTTTTCTTTAACATGGTTTGGGTGTTTTGTAGTGATAATTGCTTTATTAATGAGCCAATTTGAAATAAATTGTTGCAGAGTGTTATGACTAGATCAATAATTACCAATGCTCCTTTGTGTTCTGCAGCCAAACCAACCACCTTGCCACTTCCTTTGACCCCAGAGTCTCCAAAGTAAGTGCGAGAAGTTTTTCCACATTATTTTAGGGAAAAAAGTAAACAAAACTAACAAAAAAAAAAAAAAAACACAAGGAAATAATAGAATCAAAGACTAGAATCCAAGTTGAGGCATTTTTGTGACTCTCATTTCCATTACTTACCACAAAAACATTTCCCCTTGTGATTGGAAAGTTATATATTACACATTTTGCTGTCTCAGTGACCACAAGGGATCACCGTTTGAAACAAAACCATTGAACGCACATTAAGCGTGGAGATCGCTGGAACTCCAGGTAAGCACGACACAACCAGAACAAGTAATTAATGGAGCATATTCAAATTTCCATGCGTCATTGAGTTTTGCGGCTGCTGGATTTTAATGAGTTAATCCTGCTTTCATCAGAGTTCAAAGTTCAAGGTGAAGGAACACTGGAGAGTTTTATGTGCCACAGTATTGATAGAGCATCCAATCTCCATGCGGGTTTATTAGCGAGCCCCTCCTCCACCCCCCCCCACCACCCCCCCACCCCTGCCCCCTTTGAGTTAATATGCCGCTCCTGCTCCCGTATCAGATCTAATGCTCTCTGACTGTCAGCTTACTTAGTCCATGCATCAGTAGAAATTGAATTGGCAGTGTTATTGTTTTAATTGGTTTTACTACATGATTCAGTTTTCCCCTATCCCCAGACGAACGCGCAATTTGATCAGCTGACATGGGGCTTCAGTGTTAGGACAATGTAAGCATGCTGCTCTGTCAATAGAGTATAGATTTCATTTTAATTTTAATAAAAGTATTAATAACAATTTCAAGCTTTTTTTTATTCATTGGCTTTATAGGTTTATCGTTTTTTTTTTAATCAATCAATAATCTTTTAGTTGCGGGATATTACCATATACTTTCCACTACTTCTTAAAGCTGGGGTCCAACTTTATTCTTGTACACACACACACACACACACACACACACAAAACACACACAACCACAGAGAACAAGAAAAAAAGAAAAAAAGAAAAAAAATTAAGTACTTTTTTTTCAACGTAGATGTGCCATTTGTGCCATTTTCAAATTAAGGCCGAATGTAATTTTTCTCTATCAGTGAAATTTCAATTTTAATGCGGGTCCAGTTGTTGAAGGTAAAGGTATCCATTCATTGTGTCCATGGTAGGAGTTTTGAGGCACATATACTTATTTTGTTTTTCAACCAGAGAGTATACTGTAAAAGCAGCACTTTGTGAAGTAAGACCAAAAGCATTGATTTGATTGACTGAGCTTTGGCGGTCTGCCCCAAGTTCACTTCACCGTCAGAAAAAAGCTGTTCTAAAGCTGTGCACGCGCACATGTCAATGTTAGTGTGAATATTAAAGACGTGCAAAAAGCTTTTGTGGGCATTTCCAACTAGTTAGATTCAACTATATACTTCCTCCTTTCACGGTTTGAAAATCAGGTACCCCAGCTTTGATACTTTGCATACTCTGCTCTGCAACTGTTTTGTGGTGGCTGTTTCACTGGTTCTCAGGAATGTATTTACTACAAGCAAATAGGTCAGGGCAACAGTCTGCCCCAATTCAATTTGTTTTGCACCAAACCCCCAGAGCAGTCTCAAATGAAACCTATGACCTTGGTCAAAGTGTCGTTTAACCATTTTGTGTAGATAAGCTTCCAAGGGTAAAGGTCATGATTGGTGAAACCTAAAGGAAGACTGAAAATCTCTAGGGCAATCATGCAGTTAATATTTGTTCCCATTCATTGTGCATGGTTGATTTGAACTAACCAGGGGCCAGGTCTCAGAAACGGCCAGACATTTTATAAAAAGTCTGGATTGAATATTAAGTGTTTTGATGAGGATAAATCCCAGTAAGTGAAGGTGAAAGATCGTGAGTTAGAGGTCCTCTGTGGATTAAAAGTAACATTTTACGACAATGGCGATTATTGTGCAGTGACTTATAACCAGATGGAGGTTAGGCCGGCGTGCTGTTCCACAATTCACCTTCAGACTACTTGAAACTTTCCATGGAGCGCTGCCAATACACTATTACTTTATACCTTTATGAGGTGGTGTAGTAATAGTGGCCTCATTGAAAGATAACATCTGTAGAAAAGGGCCTGTCTTGTTGCCAGGCACATTAAGGGAACATTTTTGCGGTCAAAACCTTGTGCTTGCTATAGAATTTGCTTGCATTTTCTTTCGTACTGACACATTTACACACTTTTTAATTAGTCCTATTATTTCCTTTCCAATGTCTGTGTAATTAATTTATAGATAGCTATTGTTACCATATTGTCACATACATTTATTTTCGATGTTTTGCCATAAATATAAAGTGTACAATTTGGGGCTATCTAGCTAATAGTCAATTAGCGCTTAATTCATTTTTTTCAACATTTTCATGGTCCACAGGCTGCTGCTTTTAACAAATGATACCCGTTCTTTGGTTGGATGTGCATTTCTTTGACCAAACCAAAAGAACAAAAAGCATCAACAGGCTGTGAAACCCTCTGGGACTTCAGTGTTCAGGCCTAATCTCTGCCTCACTAATAGATTTGCCCCACTCGGCTGTGTTGTCTTTAATTACTGTATCTCATGACACTGGGGTGGTCCGTGTGTGTTGCTATTTGCATGGCTTACTGCCGGATCAACTCTTTAAGCCCGGAGTTGTTATTCGCTCCGAGGTCTACACTCAATTTCCAGCTGGACGGGGAAAATGATTTGGATACACTTGCTTCCTTTCTCTCCTCTCCCCATATTTGGCGTTTACTCGCTGACAGCTCCATGATTGGTGTCTGCATCTGCGGGCCATCCATCATGAGCGAGTTTGACTGAGAGGCACATATTTATCTAATTCTGATTTATTTCACCCCCGTCACTAATGGCTGCTAGTTTATGACCCCACGCGTACATTGTTTTGGACAGATGGTGCTTCACTGTGCGGCAGACCCCTCCCTTTCCGTTCCATTGAAATTGTGCAAATCTATACCTGCATGTCGGCCTGTGTTTGTCATTATTTTCAAAGACTACAGCAGCTCAAAAGGGTCTATTTTATTGCATCAAATTCTATTTTGAAATTTGCAGTGAAATTGCCTTTTTATAGATTTTGCTTAGTTAGTCGAACCAACTTCTGCAATCATCGATATAGTACAATCTGGAAGCACAATGCAGCAAAAAGTGGTCCGCTTAGCTTCTGAAAAAAAGGAAAAGATGCACACAAAAAAAAGAAGGGCCTAAGAAAACTGTTTTAGCTTGAAATGGGAACGTGGGAAGGGAGGACATGCGGCAAATTGTTGAAGCCAGGATTCAAACTCCGGCTGCACATGGAGCCTTGCATATGTGCTGCTGCCTTAACCATTTGGCAGTACAATAAGGTAAAAAAATAAATGAAACCTATACCTCCATAAGCATACTTACAGATCAATGCTACTATAGACAACACAATCAACTTGCAAAGGAACATATGCTTTAAGTTGCCATTGATACACCAAAATACATAATAATAAGCTATGGGATAATATTCCTTGTTATTTACAGATCTGTAAATCTCCGTTTCCTCAAACTTGGGGGACGTGAAAACTGTATTTCACGCAGACACATATAGGCATTCTCAGTAATAACTTTAGGACTATGATAAGCCCCTGAATCTGCCATTCCAAATACTAGCTAGTCAGAATATCTACATATCCTGCTCACTCACTCACTCTTTTTGCCAAGCTGTCTTCCCGGCACACGCTTTCACACTGGATTTAATACTAATAGCTGTCATTTGGTGCAATTCGCCTGCAAAGGAGGGAAGAGCGGTGCATTATAAGAAGGAACAGAGGAGAGCGTAGGTGTTTCAAAGTGGCTGACTGGAGACTCTGAGTGCACTGGTACGGTTGTGTGGGCATGTTTGTTAGACAGAGGAGAGACAAAACGCCAAAGATGGCAGACAGGTAGAGAGACAGCAGGGAGAGAAGAGAGGAGCGATGTACAAGACCAGGGAGTGAATGAGAGCAATGGTGACGGCCCGTTTGTGTGAGTGCATTAACAATGCTATAAAGTAGGCTCATCTCTGGATTCCTCATATAAATGCCATCTGTCTGGTTATAAATCTGTAGGAGGGGGTGGGGGTAGAAAGGGGTGCGGGGGATTGGGACATGCCATCTCAGAAGAATGACTGGTATTTGCAAAACTTGCACAAATTAGAAATTTCTTCATGACACTCAAAACAAAAATGTGGTTTGTTACCAGTAAACTTTTTATTTGTGACAAACACTCATCTATGTTTGTTGGAGAAAGTATAGTTCATTTGAACCTTGATATAAAAAGTGCTCCTCACCTCTTTGAATGATAAAAGCCCTCGTGTTTTATTCTGATGACTTGGCAGGTGTCCAGTGTGGGGCGGATACTGTATCACACATGCCGATGCATTAGGTTTGTCCTTTGCACGGTTTTATGTTGTGTGTTTTTTTTTCCTTTTTTTTTTTAAAGGGGATCTCTCCAAGGTCAGAAAGGAACCGGATGGCAAGTCACCCGTATAACAACACCACCATATTAAGTTACACCAAGCATTACATTAATCTGTCAAGATTGCAATAAAATTGAGCTCAGTATAAGGCCTGCTGAAAGTGAATATTTTAATCAGACATGTAGTATCTGTGGCCACTGGCCATAAAGCACGCTGAGTTTATAGACGAGAGGAGGAGTTTAGGGCTATTTGGGTAGGTTTGGATTATGACTCCATTTAAATTTATTGTCCTTAACAAACCTTTGTGTCTTTCTCTTTCTCCGCAGGTCTGACACCACCTACTACGCCCCCACACAAAGTCAGTCAAGAGAATCCTTTCAAAGCATCTCTCAAAACCAAGTTGTCTTCATGTTCCTCCTCAGCCTTGGCATGCAAAAGAGCCAAGCAGAGCGAGGCGGGCCCCGGCGCTCTGGCCCTGGCCCCAGGTGCCTCAGGCGGGGGCCCCATTAAGAAGGGTCCCGAACAGACTGAGCTGTACGCCCAGCTGAGCAAAGCGTCCAGCGCTCTCCCTTTTTCCCTGCACTTAGCAGGAGTTGCTGCCGAGGACCAACGTAGCACTAGCAACAAGCGGTCTCGTGGACACAGTGACCACGACTACTGCCAGGCGACAGCAAACGCCAAGAAGGACGGCAGCACAGCAACCGCTACCAGCACTACAGCAGCGGTCACTCCTCCGGACGACAGGCATATGGAATGTAAGGACTTAACAATGCCCCCATCTTCATCTCCATTCTCATCTTCCCAAACGTCTGCTTCATCCATGTCTTTGGCTGAGCAGCACAATCCAGCTACGCTGGAGAAGGAGGCAGCCCAAATTAAGGAGACAGAAAACCCCCCACAAGAGGTCCCAAGTGACCAATCCTCTGCCAACAACCGGAAACCCATGCGCGACCAGGAAATCCGAGCAGAGCTCAACAAGCACTTTGGAATCCCCAAACAAGCGCTTTACAGCCCGGGGAGAGAAGTGAAGCCTGCAGCTCCTCTATCTGCAGAGAAGGAGGCTTCTGATAGCTCATCCCAGCGGCTGCCTGGGTCCAGCCACCTGCACCAAGGCTTCTTGCCCTTTCACGAGGACCTGTACGTGGGCCGAGAGAACCGCTTCCTGTACCCTTGGGAGGGCACTCCTCTGGACCTCCTGTTCGACTGCTCCCCCTGCTCTCCCTCCTCGTCCCCTCCATCAAGCTGCTCCCCATCACGAGGCTCCGTGTCCCCGCCCTCCTCCCTGCTCCTGTCTCCCAGCAGGCCTTTCTGCTGGACCAGCGGAGGGTCACGCTCCAGGTCTCGATCCCACTCTGGCTCCCGCAGCTCCTCCTCACACCACCGGAGGCGCTCACTCTCCAGCTCACCCGACAGACGCCCTTCCTCCTGGTAGGTCTCATACACACACAGCTCATCCTTTAACCCTCACAGCAGGTGTTCAGGGAGGAAATAGCAGTATCAGAGCTGCCGGGATGGAAGACCCTGAAGACTCATGGCATGGTGCTTGACCTTCTGCCAGTCCACAAGCACATACCTGCACACATAAAGTAATTAGTTTTTTGATAAATGTACAGAAACCACAGCAATTGCCGTGTTTCTACTCCTTTACCTTGCCTGTGACATAATTACGTTTAGTCTAACCCGTGTCCAGCCTGTTTTTGTCACATTTCCATCAAATAAAAATGGACTCTCTCTAAATAAACCGAACTTGAAAGATGCCATGGGGCTGTACTTCAGAGGAGCTCCATCTCCCGTGGAGGATTTGAATTTGAGTGTGTCCCTAACATCCACTTTTTGTTTAAATCTGTCTCCCTCACTCGCTGCCTTTCCGTTTGATGCCGGGGCTATTGTTTTAAGCGGCAGCTGTTGTTTTTACTGAGTGGCGAACCCTCCTCTTTTACATCCCCCAAGATGAAAGACCGATCCAGGCTGTGGGAATGTAGTCTGAAAAACCCCACTCAAAAGAGACTGCTATCATCAGAGTGCTGTGTGAGAAACTACATTTCCCATGGTTCCCTTTGATCAGAGCTGCGGGGTTTTGTTGTTTTAGTGGATGAAGAGGAGAAGTGGGTAATATTAGTTTGTGGTGCGGTGAGCAGAGTACGAGTCTGTTACGTTGGCAGAATTTATTTATCTGATTAGTTAAAGGTCAGCATGCTCCACACAACCAAGGTACGCAGTTTGTCTGGGCTCTTTTTTTGAGCATCTTGCTAGTGGTGATGGACGTTTGAGAATCCACTGATTGCTATTGTTTAACTCATGTAATCATGTAATTAGATGTCTGTGGCTTCTGTAGGAATTGTGATTTGAGTCCCACTCTGTTTGGCAAGACACCTGACCAACCAACCAACCTATCATGAATCTTAGAATGATACTGTTTGCGAATAGAATGACGCTTGTGTAAAGGAAGGAAACATTCAGTTTGTTTATAAGGTCAGCCTACTTCACAATGCCAAGAGAAATCCTTTTCAGACGCACTCTTGTTCTACACATCTTGCTCACAAATTATACAGTAGCATTCAATTCTAACACTGACAAGCCTTCAGATTTAGGGAATGGCATTATAAAAAAAAAAAAAATCACGCTACAAAAAGGTTGTTCCATTCATTCAGATAAATAGATTTTTACCAGAAATTATTCTCAAAATCCCAGTTCTGTGATGAATGTTTTACAGTGTAAGATCCTCAATCTATCCAAACTGCCATCCCCGTGCTTCAGTGCGCTCCCACAAACTTCTCTCCCTCCATTATTCAAGGCTTCCTTCTTCAGCACTTCAATTATTGAGCATAGGAAGTGTAAGGAGTACAGGGTTAGCCGCGCCAGTCAGGCCGCTAACGTCCACAGTATTGACCAGGTCTCATGCAACTTACATAGCACAGGTACAGAGGTGCACATGGCTCAGGTGTTTGCAAAGTTCTCTTTGAAATCAAGGCCACTTTCTTCATAACTAGACTTAAAAGTAACAACACTTCTCCATCACCTGCCTGTCTCCATGCGCAGTAAATGTCATTGCTTTTCCTGAAATGTTCCACCGTATGACATTGAACTTATCTGGAGACAAGCAAGTGGCGCCACTAGCCCAAGTTATAGGTCAGATCTGCGGAGAGATGACCGTGCTCGCAGTAAGAATATATGTTTTCAAGTTATTTTTGAGCTGTAAAGCCACATGTAATGGAATAAATGCAACGGGAATGTGTTTAATGCCATACTGTGAAATATTTCTGACAAAACAGGTGACTGAGGCTCCACCAGAAAAGTTAGATTTCCAGCTTTTTTGGCAGTAGAAATATAAATAGTCACTGGTGGAATGTAACAAAGTACAAAAGTTAAAGTAAAGTCAATTTTACTGTGGATACTTTTAATTTTCACTTTACTACTACAGGGAAGTCCTGGCTTTTAGCATACAAAAATATGCAAATAAAAAGAGAGACATTGATTTACATTTCTCTCTTTAAAACTAAAACTCTTTCAAAACTTTTACTCAAGTAGATTTTTATATACGATTTTGATGTAAGTAAAACATTTTAAAAGGTTCTTTTTTTTTTTGTCGTCTTTAGGGCGCGTCAGAACACAGAATCCAGCACTTTCCGTTCCCGGACTCACAAAAGCCCTCGGCCCCGCTCTCCTCTCAGCCGCAGACAAAGGTGAGCCTTTTTTCGTGAGATATTTTTGTTTTCCCTTATTTTTCCTTTGCTGAGGTGAGCTATATTTTACAGATGATGACTTTAAATGACCCCATGATCCCAGGAACATGTGGCCAATACAACAAGACTAATTCAATACAAAACAAACCTCTTCTTACTAAATAAAATATATATACTAAGTGTTACTGTATGTGTAAGATACCTCTACAACACCAAAAACAGCTCTATTTATTTATGTTTTTTGCAATATTGTACAAATTCAAGTCATTCAATTGAATCTAATTTCTCAAAACAATTCTATAAGTAATGTGTTTTGGGATATATATTGCCATGTCCTGCCGAGCCTTCTGCGTTGTCACTCATTTGACTGTGACACATTTGATTTGGCAAATCGCTAAACACATTTCATTTTTTTTTCTCCTTTCCTCTTAGCTTGTCTAGCTCTCAGCCTCTCTCTCAAGACTCCAGTGATTGCATATGCATAGGCCAGGCAGGGGAACATAGTGACATTCGGAGCGCTGAGCTGATTTGGCATCCACGTGCCTAATGACACCCGACAAGTCCAGAGAGACGCTCATCAGTCCAAACTTAACGGACAAGTCTAGTGCCAGTCCGGGGGGTGGGGAAAGAGAGGTAGGGAAGTCGTACTTTTCCTCGTCTTGATGAAGCCCTAACTAAGCAGAAAGTAATGACATGTGAAGTTGTGCTGACAGCTGCAGCCTGGCTCCGGCCGCGCTGCTCGCCGACTCTCCCACGAGCCCCTTCGGTGGGCGTCGTAATCACCGCCACAGCCAATATTGTGCACTTCTTATTATAATGAAAACACATACTCTTCATATGTGACCAAGTCCGCTTTTCAAGTCCAGCCTTTGAAACAATGTGCAATTTCTTTCTGAAGTAATTGTTTTTTTTTGAATACTCATCAAAGTACCTTATCTTATTACCACTGCCAGTACTACTATAACTATTGTCACAAATGTTCAAAACTAATTCTCAATGCCTTTCTATTTTTCTGACATTCCCTACATCCTTATTGGGTTTACAAAGCTTTATTCAAATGAACCTCAATGAGAACTACAAGATTAGTATTTCATAGTGTCTTTAATTGTTTGGTTTGGTCAGAAGTAAACACATGACTGTTGTTGTTCAGGTATGACAGCTACGAGGAGTACCAGCTCGAGCGATTGATGAGGGAAGAACATCTCCAGGACTACGAGAAACGGGGAGTTTGAGCGAGCTGAGCAGAAAGACCGGCAGAAGCAAAAAGCAATCGTAAGTCTAAAAAAAACATACACTTTGTCATTTTAAACACGGGGCTTGTATATCAATTCAATATAATTCAATTTATTTTTGTTAACGCCAAAATCACAACAGCGGTTGCCGTAGTGGCGACATTGAAAAACAGAATAACCAGTGTTCATAGGGACTTGGTAATGTCCAGCATCCCGTGCCCTTAGACAGATGTCCAAGCCCCCTGTCGTCTTTGGAACAAGTAGAAACCTGCACTGTTCTTCTGTCAGTGCTGTCTGCCATAACTACATCCATAAAAACTGAATTTGTGAAGTGACAGATCCTTCCTTTTTATCTCTCTGTTGGTTATTGCTTCTCTCATAGAACCTTTTTTTTTTTCTACTCACAGTTGTCTTACTGATCACAATGATATTATGCATTTAATTACTATAATATATATATATATATATATATATATATATATATATATATATATATATATATATATATATATATATATATATATATATATATATATGGATATATATATATGCATTTATTTAGTATATATAGTATTTTAATTTTTTTATAAATAGAACAGAACACAACCAGATAGCGAAAATTAGAACGGTAGACATCAACTAAATTAAAATGATAGTCCCAGTTAGTCCAAAGTCTGTCAAATTTCAATTTACAAAAAATTATGTCAGAATGTTTTTTCATAAATCATTATTTTCTTTCTTTTTATATTTCAAAATTTTCCAGGGCTGCTTTATGTCTCAGAATCCCTCCTGTGAAAGAGCAGAGTTGAGACATGAACAATATATAATGTATAATAAATCCATGTAATGTTAAATGTAGCCACAGGAAGAGCTTTTGAATTGGATATTTCAAGATCATTTATTTCCATTGTTGACAGGTTTTGCACAACTGTACAAAATGTACATCACAACTACAGTATTATGAAATCCTCAAATAAATGTACTGTTACTGTTACTGTTACTGTTACCGGTACTGCATGCTATGGGGATTTGCTGTGACAACCCTAAGATGGAAAACCCAAAAATGTCACAAACAGAAAACATATTTGAACTTGTGATATTTTCCGTATGCAGTCTGCTAAATTGGCATTTCCTCTATACCTCCCGTCTCTTTGTCTCAGTATGACATTAGTCAGGTCTCCAGCGGCGACCACCCGTTGATAAAGCGCACAGTAAATGACGCAGTAATGCAAACGCGGCTTGGCAGGCGTACACTTTTCGACACAGAGACTCAAACAATTACAAGTCGTGTAGAGCCGGAGCTGTCAGAGCAGGTTTGAAAGTCCGGGCGCGTGAAAGATGCTTGTTCCAACTGTCTGTTTGCATATCTCTGTGTGTTTTTGGCCCATTCTCTCGCTCACCCACACACACGCGAGTGGCCCTCAGGGTGCCGTCAAGATAGGACCGCCGATTTATCAGCTGTCAGCAAGTAAACCACTAATTCAGCAAGCATTTTTTTTTTGTTCCAAAGTGAATGTACTGTATAAGCATTAAAGGCAGTGGAAAAACACCAAGACCGGAGGTGAAAGAACAAATATGTACCAAAATAAAAGTATTACTGTACATCAAGTGGTAAAAGTACTCTAATGTGTACTTTGAGTTGAGGAATTGATCGTAATAATACTATTTTGACTATTAGGCATCAAATCCACTGCTTCTATGAAACCAAGCCAAGATGCTATTAGTTGAAAGAAAACATTACTTAAGTATTTAATTGTCTAAAAGACTTTATGTACGCAAATGGGTTTTGGGAACTCAGCTTGATAAACTTAAGCATTTATTAAACAAGACTCTTCCTCAGTAATACAATGTATTTTTAGCAGGCTTACAGATTTTAATTACTTCAAGTTTTCCCAGCTCTTCCAATCAAACGCGCTGCTTAACTTTCTGCTCCACGGCTGAGTCACTCTTCTGTTTTATTTTTAGTCTCCATGAAAAACTGTTTTAAACTCGACACGGCATCATTTGATAAAAATCGCAGCGTGCCGCCACCAGTTGAGGGATTGTAGCGTCAAGAGAGATTGAAGGCACCTCCAAACTGCATCGCTATCAGATCAAAAAGAAAGGGGGGGAAAAAAACAAAAACAAGTAGAAGCAATCAGAGAGGAACAAAACAAAGCGGAAGGCGCAAGGCAGCGGCGGGCTAGAGAGTCAAGTCTTTGGGGTTATCACGACCAATTCATTAGTGGCATGTAAACGCCTCTAATCTTTGACGTTTCTCCTCTTGTTAACGAGCAGGAGGAGAGACGGGCGGTGTACGTGGGTCGGCTGAGGTCCGACTGCACCAGGACGGAGCTGAAACGGCGCTTTGAAGTCTTCGGTGAAATTGAGGAATGTGCAGTGAACCTGAGGGACGATGGGTAAGGCCGCAGGACCAGTGATGTGTGTGTGTGTGTGTGTGTGTGTGTGTGTGAGAAAGCGTGAGAGAGAAAAGAGGAGAGAGGGAGCGGTAGAAGGTAAATGGACAGGAAATATTTAGTAGAACATTCCTGCCCTCTGGATAGGCCAAAGTCTGGAGCTCAAATATGTTATTGCTCTTGAACATACGGCAAAAGTTTGGGGTGGTTGAAAAGTGTAATAAAAAAAAAAGCAATGGCGGTGCTTTGAGGTTTGAGACGATGTTTGTCTTTCTTCAAGACAAGCAAATTGAGCGCGTTTTACCCATAGTTTCTGATTACGTCTCCGCAAAATGTAAATGCAAGAGCCACTGTAATTATAGGATATTAAAGTTACCGTCACACCAAATGTAAGCACTCTGGTAAAGGACGCCTTTGCTGATGTACCCAGATTACTCAGCGATCAGGTCACATGCTAAATTGGCGTGAGATTGACTGGCGGATCGGGGCTGTACCGAGTCAAAAAAGGCGAAGCTCTCGATTCCCCGCTCAATCTTACGTTCCTACTCTTACTTATGGTCATGAGCTTTGGGTAATGACCGAAAGGACAAGATTGGGTATACAAAGGGGGAAGGCTATGTCTCTCTGTGGCCCGGGAACGCCCTGGCATCCTCCCAAAAGAGCTGGAGCAAGTGTGCGTGGAGAGGGCATCCCTGCTTGGATGGATGGCTAAAATGATCTGCTAATTGCTACAATAAATATGCTCATATATTTGTTGAATGTTGAATGTGGTTAAATTGGCTTTTATTTGCCAAAAAATTTACATTATGAGTATTAAATTTGGAGCCAAAAGAATGTTAGCTTCTGGCACATTCCTCTGTAGTGCTTCTATTGTTTACTTTAAAAGGAATATAGCTTCTTGTTTGGCTTTTTGGCAGCAATTTGATGCAATTTGTACATCAAAACTACAGCACTAAGAGCTCCTTTAATGGTGACAAAACTGCCTTGGCAAGCTTCTCTTCTCAACACCCCAAAGATACACTTTTATTGATTCTTCTTTGCATATAAATAGCTAAAGTCAACGCCTCCCTCCTGGTTATTGTAGCCCCTTAGCAGCAGCAGCAGCCTCTCTGACGTAAAGCTTTGTCTATTTTCGACCAGGGACACTTTTGGCTTCATCACGTACCGCTACACTTGTGATGCCTTCGCTGCCCTGGAGAAGGGACACACCTTACGCGGGTCACACGAGCCCCAGTTCGAGTTGTGCTTTGGCGGACAGAAGCAGTTCGGCAAATCACATTACACCGACTTGGGTAAGTGCTGCTCTGTTGTTGTGTAGTTCTCCTCCCATCAGCCCCCCTGCAGCTGTGGTTTATATTTGTGTGGCTTCAGGGAGTCAGCAGAATAATGCAGAAGCGAAAGGTTGCAAAATTTTGAGCGTAAAAGGGAAGACAAAAAGTTAATCATCATCAAACTCAGAGGATATGCAATTATGTCATAGGTTCAATTCCAAACGGTATTCCAACTCCATCATCTTAAAGTTCAGCAAGTTTGGTTGTTTATATAAAAATGCCATGTTTGAGAATGTAATTAGGTTACGATATATATTTGCACATTTATTTAACATATCAAATAACCTTTCCAATACAGCCACGTTCAGAACTGATACAAGCAAGATCTAAGATATACTTTACAAATCCCTTTCACAGACAAAAGCAGAACACGCACATTTCCCACAGCGTAGTTTAGCTTGGACTAGTTTGGAAGTTTGCAGCTGGATATTTGGTTTTTTGAACTATAATTGCTTAAGTGCTAGGGTAAGTCCACTAAGCATAGGGCAAAGAAAGACATACAGGACCACGCCAACAAAAGGACCTTCTTCCCCCGTTGCAAGTATGAGTTGCCTCTCTAGGAAAAACACCATTACTCACACATACCCAAGATGCTACTTTGTTGTTCTGAAAAGCATTCATGGAGGTAGATACTTAAAAGCATGTTTGCAGCTTTTCTACCCCTTTTCCCTTTGAATTTGTGATGCGTTTTCATGTTGGCTGTATATATATCCCGGGCGCGTGGGTGTCGGGAGATCACAAGCGCATTAAGAACTGAGGAGGGGTTGAGGAGGTGAATTTTTTTACAAGGACAAAGGGATGAAGCGAAAGAGGAGGGAAGAGGAGACTATGTGAGGAAGAGGAAGGTGGGAACAAGGTTAGGTCCCGGTACAAAAAAAAAAAAATAAAAAACATCTCCCCCCACCCCCGTTCGCCCCGTCCCGAGTGTGGATCCTTCTGGTGCCAGCTGTCGTGGGTTTGAACAAGGTGGAGTCTGACAGTGGTGTGAAAAGACCGGTCAAGGTGTAATGTGATGAAGAAGTTGATTAGTTAACGAAGTGATTACTGGCAGAAGTAAAAAGCACGAATGATGCTCTGATTTGTTGCTTTATTTGTCATGTATTAATCCGGCGCTGCTACGTTTTCAATGTGTAATCATTTCCGTATTAATTCGGTTTATCCTTATTAGGATTTACACCTACAATATCTATAGATTTCAGATTCAAGTTTGGGACAGGCAGACTTTTCATCCCCTTGAATTAGAAGAAGATCTATCTGACACTTTTATCAGTTAAGTGTGAGGATTGTACGAGCAAAAACTGTTGTTTGTTATAAGTTTGATTAAAATAAGTTGACACCAGAATATACATTCTTGTTTGTGGCATGTTTTATAGATAGACCTTACCATTCCTAATGAATATTGCATTTTCAAACAATAAACAATTAAAAAAAAAACCTCATGACTGCTTCATGTAGAAAAAAAGACAGGAAAACAAGCTATCAAGGTTTCCATATAGTCCACGGACAGAAAATACGCGTTCAAATGGACACCGCTGAAAGTTGCTTTTATAAATAATGCACGCTATCAATGAAATCAAGGCTTCTTCCTTTTTCCTGGCCCAAAGCCAAGTTGCAACAGAAATAGGCTGTTCTTTTCTCAGAAGGGAGACTGGAAAAGGCTAGAGCCATTTTAAAACGATAATTACATCCATCTATAGGTGACACGGCAGGCAGGTTATTGACATCTTCTGGTTTGACATGTATTTCCCGTTAATGTATGAGGTCAGAGCTGTATAATGCGGGGTCACGGGAGGGAAAAAAGGACATTATCTTTCATAAGTGGAGCCGTTACGTTTTCAAATGTCCAAGGCAGTTGTCTAACCAGGTCTAGCTAAAGCCTACGCCTGGACTAAAGATCCGGACCAATCTGATCGAAACGGCACAGGATGGGGAAGGGTTCGGTAGTTAGCTTAACCAGGTAAGCCAGGTCCAAACCAGAATAAACCAAAACATGAACTGCTCGACCAAAACAAAGCAGTACTTGGGAACCACTTTCCAAAGCCAATTTAAGTACTGAAAAAATTGGCGCACAAAGAAACAGTTCCTAATTTACAGCCTTGAGGACAGACATTAAACCGAAATGGACTAATCAGTCTAGTTGAATCGAAAGACCTTCTTTTTTTTGTGTGAGAATCGGGCTATTTTGGTCCTCTGTTCCCTGATAGAAAGTGAATTTAATAGCGCAGACTCCTTCCTCACCCACACACGTTCCATCTTGTTCCCTTTTTTTTGTTTTCGAAGAACCTGTCCATTAGTTTTAAGTGAAGCGCCGAGGTATTTCTCATCCCTCAAGGTCCGCAGTCTGACACAGTTGAGCCGGCGGACATTGCATTAGATCTTTTACTGCTGCGGACATCCCGATTCAAAGTGGGGGGTTGCGAGCTGCAGGGATCTTTGGGGGGTCCCATTTGTGAAGCTGTCTGTAGGCGGCGATAAGACAGGCGCCGTGTATTATCAGGTTCATCAAGAAGAATAGGCAGCATGAGAGATGGAGCGACAACGTTTTAGCTACAGTAATGAGCAAAAGCTTTCAAGAATGGCTGGAGACAAGGAAGGTGGAGCTACTCTGTGTCAGAAATGTAGAAATAAATCGAAAGGAACGCAAAAACAACATGTTATTGTGGCTCAAAACTCAATAGATTCTTAGAAGACGATAGAACAATCCTTGAACCAAATTTATTTTTAAAATTTCTGCTAAAACACCCTTTCTAGAGATGGTCCAATATGGGTTTTGCCAGCCGATACCCACGGTATATCCGATAAATGATATTTGCTGATGCCAATGTCAAGGGTTTGAAATGTACAATCTACATGTAAGGCCTGCAAATGAATCGTAAGCTGTTGCAAAGTTCACAAAATAACCTTTCACCGGGAGAAATGGTAATAAAATGTATGTCTCTATACACAAAACCAACATTTTAGCTCTACTTTTTCCATTTGAACTCTCTTCAAATTGAAAAAACAAACAAACATTGCGACTCGCACAAATGTTCAGTATTGGGCCGCTACCTGCATCTAAGAAACACCCTTGAATATGACCGACACCGATAGTAGCACAACTCTACAATCCCTCCTGCTTTTCAAACGTATTTACACCTCTGACCTGTTTGTTTTGTTGCCTCTCGCAGACTCTCATTCAGACGACTTTGATCCAGCCTCCACCAAAAGCAAGTACGACTCCCTGGACTTCGACAGCTTGCTCCGAGAGGCCCAGCGCAGCCTGAGAAGGTAACCAACCGGTCGGTCGTCAAGGGCAACCGCTGTCCGCTGTCACATGACACGAGAGGGACTTCCGATACCTCACTGTTTCTCAAGACTATGAGAAGATTTACACTCTATTTCACAGAGTTTATATGAAGAAAAAATATAGACGTATATTGTGAAAAATGAATATATCAAATGAAGTTTACATGAACAAAGCTGCTGATGAAGAAGGAGAAGCAATGCATTGTGGGAAAGCCAGTGAACCCTCAGAATCTGTTCAAAGCAGGTTCAATGCACTCAACTGCTGTCGTGAAGGAAGAAAAGGAAAAGAAACTTGTCTTTTTTTCTCTAAGCACTACAATACCCACAATCCTTTGGGGTAGCAACTTGTTCAGCCAGATTCGTTTTTCTTTTGTCATTTATTTTTATTTTTGAAAATCTGCTGTGTGGATCTGGTGTTACATTGCAAAACAAGTGGGAATTGTTTGGAAAATTCCCAAGGGTGTCTACATTTTGAAAGATTGAAATGTAGCTGTGTATTTACTAATATTATAAAAAGGAATATTTTTGTTTTATGTACATATCAGATAATAAAATTCTTTATTTGTTACAGCTATGCACTGTAAAACGCAGCCTTTTTTAAATGAAAGAGAAAAATTTCTTAATTCAGAATGTTTGATCTGTAGTGATTACACAACATTGTACACCTACATGATGTTTTTGTCATGACATGATTGTAAAAAAAAAAAGAACAAAAAATTTATGTCGACCGCTCAGTTTGAGAGAGCACGTGAACAATGTCCTCTTTTAAGTTATTTTGTTGGGAAAGGGGTTAAAAAGTCAACCATGTATAGTTTTATCTGTTTATAACGTTCTCAATCAGTGTTTTTGCCAGTGTAAAATGCATTTTTTTTTTTTATGATTAAAAAAAAAATGGACCCCATTTTTTATTAATTATTTGAAAGAGCAATCAGTATAGACAGTTTGATTCTTTGGAAGGTTTTTGATCAACCAAATAATTTTAATTCAATATATTTATGTATTTATTTTTTAATCAAAACTATTTATGAGCTCCATCTGATGTGGCGTACCTCATAAAATGTATTTATTTTGTCTTTTTTTCTGTTATTTAACTCACGCTCACCAGACAGGGTGTACAATAATATCTTTTGGTGGGGATTTTGTGACCTTCTATGCCTTTTCGAAACAATTGCAACATTTCAGTCAATCACTCCTCATGCATCAGTCTATAAGTCCACATAGAAGCAATAACAATAATTTTGCAAGATTTTTATTAAGTTGTCCCACTGGAAACACTGACATGGCTGCACTCACGCTTTGATTATGTGAATGCCAAACAAGAAGTTTACAATTCATTTCCTGACTTTTTTAATGATCTTGTATTTGATGTACAAATAATAACATATAGTAATAATATTCACAATAATTGCAAGATGATTAATAATAATATAAATGGAAGGAAAAAATCTATAAAAAGCAATAAATTATTTTTCAGAGTTGTATTTTAGCTCTTATCATTGTGATTTTTTGGGGGGGGATTTTGGACCCATTACCCAGTCGCTGGTAGCTAAGATACTCCATTCCAATAAGTCTTGGCCTCCCTCTGCTTTTCCCTTTAAAGATGTCTGTGATTGTATTGCACGCATTACAATGTGGTACTTTGTGTGCAAACTGTCCACCTGTGTGTGCGTGTGTGTGTGTGTGTGTGTGTGTATGTCTAGGAAAAAATGTTTGATGTGTAGTGCATGGCTTGTCCAGAAACACTTTGGATGTCTGATTCTTCTCAATGGCGCAATTCAAACCATTTTATACATGCAATCAGCCATAACTTTAGGACCACTGTGTTCGTGTGTTAGAAGCCAAAAAAAAAGAAGCGACAAGAATTTACAATCAAAAAGTCCCTCCACATGAAACGAGATATATTCATCTCTTGTAGAACTTGTAAAACATAACCTAAAGACTTAAACACCCTTAATTTTTTAGCATAAACATTGCGCAGGTGGTCGTAATTTTATGGTTCATTGTTGTATAAGCCTAAAGGAGAAAACCCTACACAACTACGGCATGCCGCACCACTTCTTCCCCCTCTCTCTCCCCACTCACAGTCCAGATATGACATAAAAGGTAACCTTGCAGTTTCTAGTTCAATTAATATCCTGTTCCAAGTAATGAGAGAACCAGGTCTCATCACAGGAAGGGAAAAAAAATCTTGTATAATGAAAGCTATGCTGATCACAGACTTCCTTTTATGGAATTTGACTATTGGAGACAGTTTTCTAAGAAGGACGTGAAAAAATACCTGTGTTTTATGGCATTGTTTTTCCCTTTCCGTTGTCTGTATAGCATTTGGGTAATGGTGTCGTGTCCCATTGATTGATGTGGCTTTAAACATTGTAATAAAAATGCTTTGTAAATTGCCTAGAGTAGCAATATATTACACCTTATGGTTTCAACTGTGGCGGACTTTTTAATGTCACCTATTGAGGACACTGTCTTGCTTTGTTTTTTTTTTCTTTTGGAAGGACATTACGTGTACAAGTGTGCGTGAGATTTTAAGGGAAGTGTGTATGTGTGTGTTTTTGGATGTTCTATGTGTCCTATCCACGTTGCCTTTTTCTGCCAAGTCCTTACCAATGCCTTTGTGGTTCTACCTATTGTACGACTTTCTTGTGAATTTTAATTTTTTATGTGCAATTCTCATCAGCCTCACCATGCCAATAAAGGGAAATGTGTTTGAAAAAGTCTGGCTTCTTAGTGTGATAAATGTCCCGTCATGTAGCACTTTCAGGCGTTGTGATGAACAGCTTTGAGTAATTACCATCAAGGAGGGATCCTTGAAGTTTTGAAATGGAACATTGAAAACTTGGAAGAAAATGCAGTCTTAAGAGCCTTTTTGTCTATAAATCTATCATAATACTTGACAAAAAGTAAATGATGCACTGCATAGTCTAAAGCTATAATGATTGCTGTAAATATACGCTTATATATATATATATGCTTATACTCTGGGGAAAGTGAGAATATCAGAAATAGAATGGACATGGCCTAACCACTTCAGTGATTAAATGAACAATTATACCAGTATGTACTACAACTAGTAATACTTAGCTAAAACTTTGAATACTACAACATTTACCGCAAATACTACCAACCCTAAACTAAACCTGGACTAGACCAGGATCAGAACAGCACTAAACCAAGCCAAATTTCCATCTGGACTAAAAAGATCTCAAACCAGGACAAAATCTGCACAACAATTTTTAGTATTTATAATATTTCAACCAAAGTTACAAACCACTACTCCTTTCTTTACCTCTCACGTTGCCATTTAATATATAAAGTAATACACTTACACAAAATGCATATTATATTCGAACAGTACCCTTGCTATCCAGTTTTTATCATCTTCCTTTTGTATATGAAACTCCAAACCATAATGACACAGGCCCGCCCTATTCACATCTGTCTCGCTCTGAAGTTTCGCTCCTAATAAAGAATCCCAGCCTTATTCTGAATAACTTTGCCTGTTTGAAATTCATATCACCTGGGAAAGGAACACATTGTCGTCTTTGTCTGTGTCCACAACTTGACTCCCCAGCACAAGCTGGCGAGTTAATTAAAAAGTTGGGGGGAACAATTTCATTAGCACTATGGATAGTCAGTTGATGGCGTGCTCTATATTAAACAGGGCTTAATAACCATCTTTTTTCTCTCACTCTTCTAGTCTTCACATTAATCTAAGTACTTTATGGAATAAGTAGAAGTTATGTTTTTCAAAAATGCATACATATTACTTAAGTCAAGTCAAGTTTATTCATAAAGCACATTTAAAACAACCACAATGGTACAGTAAAGTGCTGTACAAAGGCAATACAAAATTCCATAAAACCTACACAAGGCATGCAAAAATAAGCTAAAATAACACTCAGCTTGTATTAAAAGCATGTGCAAACAAATAAGTTTACAACAAAGATTTAAAAATATTCATAGATTGAGCTGTTCTAATGCCCAGAGGAAGATAATTCCAGAGTCTGGGACCTGCTACTGCAGAAGAACTGGTCCCCTCTGGTTTTTAACCGTGACCTCAGGACATCTAAAATCATCAGGTCTGCTGATTTCGATGCTCTACTAGGAGCATGGATGTACAAAAGCTCTGAGAAATAGGATGAAGCCTGCCCATTCATACATTTGAAAACCATCCACAATATCTTAAAATCAATCCTGAAGATGCAGAGAGGCAAGCACAGGAGAAATTTGAATATATTTTCTGGTGCAGCCACATTCTGGACTAACTGCAGGCGATGGATGGAGGCCTGGCTCCAGGTCAGTGCAGTGGAGGAAGTAGGAACTTAGCATTTAATAAATCACCAAATACCACAATTTCTGTCTTTGAATTATTTAATTTCAAAAACGCTGAGAGCCATCCAGTCGCTTATATCCTGAAGGCAGTTTAACAGGGTTTTGGCAGTATCTGTGGTTGGTTTTAAGAGCAGGTAAGCCTGCACATCATCTGCAAAACAATGAAAAGAAATGTTGTGTCTTTTAAAAATCGACCACAGGGGGAGCATGTACAAAAAAAAATAATAAAGGGCCTAAAATTGAACCCTGTGGAACTCCACAACTATCGGTAAGTCGGGCCACGTTTGAACTATGAGGGCCACACAGTAAGGCAAGGCTTTTATGTGATAATTTAATGGTAAAATAAATACTTGATCAGATTTTTCCTAGTTTGATTAAGGTATACTTAAATGTGTCCTCTGTGTTTTATCCATCCAGCGGGTCAGGACTACCTTGGCTGGAGGTCTTTTCCTATTGTGCGTGTCTGTTTCCCTACCCACTCACACTTTGTTCTGTTCGTTCTGCTCTATCTATCAAATAAAACAAGGATTACATGCCAAATTTCTTATATCTGAGTAGTAGACGAAGCCTTATAATCTGGAATCTCGTATCAGGGGGTCTTCCATTTCTCCCCAAAGAGAAATATGTGGAGAATGTGCATTAAACTTTAAAGTTGGGGGTCTGATTGTGGTTTTTATTAAGTCTGCTGTTTAGCCCCGGAGAAGAGAGCAGCAGCCTTTCATTTTCTGCACTACACCAGGAGGTCCCCGCCGCTGCCCTTTCCCCTGAATGAAACTGTCCCAAGAACCTCCCCCCTTCCCTCTCCCTCTTTCTGTGCTTCTTTCTCTCTCTCTCTGTTCTCCCCCACCACTGCTCTTCTCTTTCCATCACGATAGGAAGATGTTTTTTATCTGTTATGTGTCTTTTTATATTATTAACCAGGAGATAAGCAGCTATCTCGACTCCCGTTGGAAGTAAGTAGTAGCCTTGGAAGATAATGGAATTTGATGCCACTGCTGCTGTTGGGTAAAGCTCTATATCATTGAGGGTCTCGCTGGGGTCTCGGAATGCTGCTAAAACCCACAAAATGGCCTTATAGCTTCCTGTTTTTGCGTGTGCATCTATGTGGAAATAAAACACTCCTTTGACTTGAATATTTATTTTCATACTTGTTATTAATATTTCCATTTATGAGTATCTTCTTATGATGCTTTTTGTATGAATGAATTCGCTTAATAATGTTACGTCCTGAGGCCCTATGTACACAGCAACAAGGGTCAGGATGTTTTTACATTCATACTTGATTTAATCAGCATTTAAACGTAAAAGATGAGGTGTGTAGTACGTGTAGTGTCAGAATCATCGTTATAGTACCGTGTAAACTTTTTGTTCCTTTTTAACCTTTTTTTAACCCCACTCCCTTCCAGTAGGTGGCGGTAATGGCATCTATTTAGTTGGTTGCTGACTGTAAAAGAAAAAGAAGGGCATAAACAGACTGGAGAAACAGAAGGGAATGCACTTTTATTTGACTGAGAATGAAGGGAATTTTTGGGGGTACAATTTACTCAACACAGGACACTGTAGATACTTGCATCAAGAATTAATCACAACAGTAAGCGGTGGTAATACACAAACCCTAACAGGAGAAGAAGAAGTAAGCTCTTTCCACTCATCTTTTAAATTTAATTTTAGCAAGACTTTGCCAATTCCCCATAGAGAATAAATGGAGCAGCAAGTGAAGCTCTGCATGTTTACAGCAACCCCGAACCAGCCGGGCGGTATCGTGAAAATGGCATTTTGTCCACCAAAAGGCTTTCATCATTCTGATGTGCTGCACTACACAGTAGGTAATCTTCCCTCCTGTCTACAACTTGGAGATTACTTTTAGAATGCGTGGTTTTCTGGGGCCATGCTGGTGTAAATTCAATTCAATACATTTTTGTTGAGCCCAAAATCACAACAGCAGCTACCTTACAGAGCTTCTCAAAATTGTTGCTTGAACTAACAGAAGGTTCCAAACACAAACAATGAAACAGTCATCGGTCAATAGAAACCAGTGTTCCCAGGAAAACGGAAGGAAAGGAAAACTGTCCTTATACCCTCCTTCTCTGCAAGGAAAAGGTATTTAGTATTAGTATTTATGCAAATAGCGTTAAAATATAGAAATATGAAGCCTAAAAACCTTGTATTTTGTTACAGTGTGTAAGCTGCATACTGCCTTCAGCCAATCACTGTTCAGATTGGGGCTGCACTCTCATCCTCAACTGAGTTTGTCGTCCACAAATAAAAAAATCTTCCAGCACTTTCTTTTTCAAGCTTTCAGACAGCAAGGCCTGTACAGTTACCCCCGGCATAACGTTATACTCAACATTTTTCCATTGAGATTCATATTCTGGATCACACCAATACAGCAACGCTCTGATTTGAAGAGAAATAAAGTATTTTTTTAGCCAGTGAACCCCAACCTCCTTTTTCTTTTTCGTAATTGTGGAGTCTTGATTTGGATACAAGGTTTTAGTCCACTCATCAAACAGCCAGTTGGGGATGGAACTTGGAAGAGTCTGGAACAGAGACTGGGCATAATGTTCAATTTATAGTTTAAATCCATTGACATACACTTAAGTATGGGATAAGAGTACATTTAGTAGTAAAAAGAGGGGTATAATTTATCTCCAAAATTGTTAATACTATAGATCTTTATGGAGGACTACTCCTAAATATATAAGAGATGCTGTATCCAGACATTGTCCAGAGTCTGTCAGGTGACTGTTGATTTTAATTCTTGACTATCATAAAGAGCCCTAATATTTTTTATAATTAATTTGTCTATTGGAATTTTTTTTAACACTTTAAATAAATGAGGCCAGCTAACAGATTCAAAAGCTTTCTCAGCATTTAAATAAATTATTACTGCTTCGTTCTGCTGATTTTGTATATGACTCATTATGTGTAAGGATCTTGTATTTGTCATTTGTTAATCAATCCTGTCTGATCACTGTTGATTAAATTTGAGAGTATTTGTTCCATTCTTTTGAACATAATTGAGGTGTGTATATATATGTATATATGATGATATATGATTTACATTCAGAATAGAAATGGGTCTATATGAGGCACCATCGAGTCGATCCTTCCTTAGGTATTAGAGCTATATAACTCGGAGGTCTGTGTTTTTGTAAGTGCAGTTAAAAGTTGTTGAGGGCAAAGGAGTACGTGTGTCTTTTAGAGCTTTATACCACTCTGAGGCGAACCCATGACTCCCCGTAGATTTATTGTTCTTTAGTTACTTGATTGCACCTTGTATTTCCAATACTGTTATTTCAGCTCCTAATTATGTTTTATTTTATTTTGTTCTTCTCTCATAACAAATTGAGGGTGTCCAAAAAAGAATTCATTTAATCTTCTTTAACTCCTGAGATTTTAGAAAAAAACTTTTTATAGAAGGATTCAAATGATGATTGAATTTGGTCTTGTTTGGTTAAGATTGCATTACTCTGCCTGTCTCTATTTAAAAATGTGTTCTTTCTGCTTAAGTTTCCAGGCTAATAATTTAGAAAAGTTTGATCCACATTTGTAATACCTTTTGTTGGGAAAGAGCATTTTCTTAATTATTTCCTGTGTGGTCTTGTCATCAGTTTCTCCTCTTATCTTTTATTTTCCTGTAGCATTTGAGGATTCCCTTTCTTTCCATGAGTCCTCTCCAACAATTTTAGTTTTTCTTGCAGATCATTCAACTTTTTATCCTTTTTATACTTTTTTGCCGAGGCAATGTCTAATTTTTCTTCTCAAAACTGCTTTTGCAGCATCCCAGAGAATGAGAGGATGAATGGGAAAGTTTCACCATTGTCATTCTCCACCAGATAAATCTTAATGTCGTTTGATGTTTTTTTCCTTAAAGAAAGGGCCATTAAGCTGGCTGGCATGGCATTGAACCGCCAAAGTCGTCTTTCGTCAAAGTCTACAGTAATGTAAATAGGAGTCTTCCAGCACTTTCAATAGAGTGCAGCAACAATGTCAAATTGCGGATTTGTGAAAATGTAAACATTTGCTTCATTTACATTCACTTCTGACAATAACTTAACATGCTTGAACTCTCTACTGACCCTATGTGGCTGGAGGGGGCATCTGTGTCCACAACCACACAATTTACCCTGTGCAATTTGAAATTCGTGACATTATAATATTCTGAGTCGTCCTAGCTGCTGCTCAAATTCACCGAATGGCCTTTGTTGCCAGCACCACTGACATGAATTTGTAAATGGTGCATGTTCTGAAAATAGAGAAAGCTGGATGCGATGATGACAGCTCGTTTGGGAGCATCTCACCGCCCCGCTGCAGTTCGGTGTCATGTAAGCAGGTTAGAGTGTGGAACAAGCAAGTCTCCGATAATAAGATTAGACTACCTGAGACTGCTTAATTAAAGCCCGTGGGGTGGAACATGAGCAATCCAACTCCCAATTTACGAACGAGGAGGATTTTTTACTCAGCCGTGCACCGGATTTATAAAATATTTCAGTGTCACGTCAACATCCCTGCATATGACAGTGGTGAATGTGATATCGTTATATTATAAGTCTCACTAGTACTAACATGTATAAGTGTGTGTAGCTGCATTTAAGATACCGCTTGAAATTCACGTGAGAGTTCACAAAACACTTTGAATAGAGAAAAGGGCTTCCCTGGATCTTATTGCTGAATTGGGGCAAAACTTGTGCTTTCCAACGATCCAAACGATTTTATTGCCATTTATACATGTATTTTATTCTATGTCACATGGTCAATAATGTAAGCTTCATGTAAAATGTAAATTAGACTTAGACAACAGAATTAGACAACACTGGTCTGTGATCCTTTCCTTTCTTCCCCTAAAATGAACTCTTTCAAATTAATTTTAATATAAAAGGAAGTGGCTTAAAACAATGTATTATCTCACTATATCTAAGATGCTATCATCATAATTTAAATTGGGGGATTAATAATTACTTCACAAAAATATCAGAGGACACTAAATGAAGAGGATTATTGCAGAACAGAAAAAAAGGATCAGGGAGCTGTTCGATTCATATCAATGCGTGTGTTTCCTTTACTTGGGGAGCCATGTCTTTTTGCTTATGAAATAGTCTAATGCAAGCGGTGTACCCTCCACCAGAAAAGTTACAAGATTTAAAATAGGCTCCCTTGATGCCATTTTAGTGTTTAAAATTATATAAATGATATCCAAGTGTATTCTTTTACTATCCAATAAAAGCAGAGAGTGGCATTTGAGACATCCTGGCTTCAGGGAGACTGCGTTAGCCACATCAAAGTACATGAAAAAATGGAAATGATTGGTTACAAAAGGCTGACGTACTGTTGTAGTCATATATCACTGATTCATATGAAAAAGCAAACATCTCCCCAAGCGCCCTGTGTTCCCATCAACTCAAATCAGACATCTCTTAAAACATGGTCTTTGTGCTTTTCAAAAAACATACTTGGCGTAATTTCTTACCAGATCAAAAAAAAATTTGGCTTCAAGAGAGATAAGGCAGGACTTGACCGTGTCTGAACCAGTTTTATCCATAACGTAATCTAGGTCTTAACCAGGACTAAGTAAGGGCTAAGAGAACTCAACATTGACAGAATCAAGACTAATTGGATGGAGTAAACTACAGCTGTCACCAACTTCTAACCAACGCAACACAAAACATGAGAAGCCAGGACCACACCCAAACCAGGATAACGATAAGTTTCAGAACCGCATGTTTCTTGGCGGGATCACTTTTCCCTGACAAGGCGTCTATCATTTACCACCTCATGGGCAACGATAATGACGGCGCTAATAAAACGCCATTCTCCTCCCTATCCACCATTTTAGCTTTAGCACTTTTCACCATTTAAACATAATGAGCAACAGAAGGCAAAAATCTTTCTTTCCTCTCAAACTATCAACTTTGGGGACTGGTTGTATTCTTCGCCGAATAATTAATAGCTACAGACAAATGGCGGGTGATTGAGCGACTCATCCCTCTATTCTCAATCACCATCTGCTGCGTGTTGCCTGGCAAAAAAACAACGGTAATTACCTTGAGTGTGCCCGAGACGTGGCGTATTAATTAGAACAACACAAAATGGAAACCTAAAGGAATCCCAGAGTTAAGTGTCAGTGATGATGTGTGAGCCGCGTTCGTTTGGATTTGGTTGATGGATTAGTCGAGGGGCCAAAAGGCAAGCGTTTGGTTATTTACAGGTCGGCGTTGATGTGCATTGTGGGTTTTTTTTTTTCTGGTGCCTATTGGTTCTGATTTGTTTGCTTGGAATTTCTTTCAACATATGGTATTCAAACCCCTTTAAGTGGCTGTTTATGGAATCATTGGCCCTATCTCACAATTCATGAGGAAAGGAGGCAGAAAGGGCCCTGTTGAAAAAACTGCTTGATGGTATGGAGGATTTCGGCCGGGCCAATCACGGCTGTAACTTTCACAAGGATCATGTCACGGACTGTTCATTCCTATCGTGCTTACGGTGACGCTGTCGTTCTGTCTCTGCGCGCTCATGCTACTAGCTGCGCATGCGTAAAAGATTGTTTCGGAAGCCCGGATCAAGCGTGGGTTAGTTAGCTGGTGTCCTCTTTATTCCAGCTTTGCTTGTCCATCCGCGAGCACAGACGATGGCTGAAGGTAGCAAGAGGATGGAGAAAAGCGTCTTGAAGGTTGCTGAGAAAAGGCAAAGGGCTTTATGGCTTTAATACTGTGTTTACACCCTTAATATTTCAACTAACCCAAATCTGGTTTTGTCAGTCTTGTATTGTTGTATTGTTTTGTATTGTTAATGGTGGTTTTAATACTGGATTTGGGGATTTGTTTAATTTAACTAACTGATTTTATTTAACTTCACATTTTAATTTTTTGAACCCTCTGGATTTCTGGACAAGAAATTGGTATTCTGTTCATGTGGTCTGAGGACCTCTGGGACCAGCCTCCTGCTGGTGCCCAGAGTCAGGAACTAAACATGGGGAATCTGCGTTTCAGTTTTCCAGAAGATGTGAGACAGGCCTCTTCTCTGACAATGTTCAAGATCTAGGCTAAAAACTGTTTTGTTTAGCTGTGCGGCATATGACTGAAAGGATTCTATTTGCACTCTTCTCTTTATGTCTTAAACTGTTTTGTGATGTGATGTTTTGTGTCATGTTTTGTGTCATTTGTTTTGTGTCATGTCTTTTTTGATTCTAATGTATTTTTTTCCTTTTGTGTGAAGAACTTTGAATTGCCTTGTGTACGAATTGTGCTTTACAATTAAACTTGCCTTGCTGAATGTATGTATTTACTGGCAGTAACATGCTTTCTTTCTTTTCTTTGTTTTTTCCCCCGTTCCTCCTTCTTCAAAGACTAAACCATGACAAAAAGCATCCCATTATGCATCGTTTTCATAAAAGCAAAAATATTATTAATTTTCAATTTCAATTTAGGTTTTTAATTAAATGTGCTCCAAAAGGTAACTATCACCTCAACAAAGTAAATTGGGTAAAAGTATGCATTATTTTTAATCATTTGAAAGCTACTAATCCATTAGATGTCTCTCCAACTTTGGAGCTTTAGCTAACTGCCTCTATTTGCAGGTGCCGTACGAGTGAACCTCCATCACTAATGACACCACGTGGTCAGGAAATGTGGCGCATAATGCCTAATTATTTGGCAATCATCAAGAGGCATCTATAACAATTAGCATCATTTTTTTATGACTTCAGTATTTACTGGCACCATTGAAAATAGTGACAAATAAAACGTCTCTGTGCTTATTTACTTAATATGAATAGGTAGTTTACAGTCTGTAAATGGCTGGAAATAAATGGGCATTGGGTTGCAAATAATAATATCACGACACCTGAATGGCGAATGACTCATAAGTAGTGGAGAGGATATTTTCTGATACATTAGCTTTAGCGTCGCTTTGCTATTGCTTCAGTAGACACTAGTTGGAAGAGAAAATGATTAAATTTTATACTTCCACCTGAACATTAAACATAAAAAGCATGGCTCCTAGCACATTCTACACACTGCCTCCTCCAACATTAAAACTCCTACAGCTCTGTTTGTCCCCACTTGGCCTTTTCTATGTTGTAAGATTAAATATATCTTCTTTGTTGTACTTGAAATCCATTACTCTGCTCAGATCTGGACTTCATGTGTCCATTCAAGCACTGTGAAGCTGTGTGCGGAGGAAAAGGACAGTCTTCTTTTATACTATCTGTTTTCCACTATTTACTATTTGTGTGAAAATATTTCTAGTGGTGATTGAAAAGCTATATCTAAATCCTGAGTGAGGTTAAGGTACACTTTTTTTGTTTTATTTGTGCTTTCCGCTGCATTTAAATATAGGGCTGTCAGCCTTTAGTCAACTAGTTTTTTAGTCGACCAACATGTGTATTATTCAGCCAATTTTTGTATTTAGATTAGAAAGGTTTACATGGGACAGCAGAAAGTTGAAGGCGATGGAGTGAGCCGAGTATTGGCAATTGAGTTTATCAGACCTTTTTATACAAACGTATTGTTTCTTTGCACTTCTTTTCTGTATAAACAGCTGTTTTTGCATGACCTCCTGTGCGGTTGTGGTTTTGTGAATGTAGTTTAGGTACAGATACTTCGTCCGATCATAGAGTCTACTAATTGTTCGGCACGTCGACTACAGCCCCACACTTAACCCATCCTGCAAGGCTGTCGGGTCAATGTCGTGACACTGCACCACAGTCTAGCTCTCGGCGGACACTTCTCCAGATCTTGAGTTTGGAGGAGGCCTAGATGAACCACCAGCCCCTGGGTTTGTGGGCGGATGCTCCAACAGAAAACCACTGCTGCCTCTCTGGGTCTCTGGTCTGAACTCTCCTACCAAACCGCTCCCGGGACAGTACAGACAGTTATTTTTTTCTGTGGATCCTTTATGTTGTTTTGCGGTCCAGAGCAAATGGCATCCTAATGCAATCACTCATTCTTGCCATCGTGTGCTCCTGTCCATTAGGCTAACGACGTTGTGCTGGCATCCCGGCTTCCCCTGGACAGACAGAGCAAAGAGGGACACAGATATATAAAAACTACAATATACAAATAGAACAAGCCGTACTCAAGGGAATGTGAAAAATTATCACAATATTGAATGAATGAAAGAAAATTCCAAGGCCAATGCCCTTCCTCGTCTTTTTTAATCATAAATGTTTTCATCTTAATCCCATAATACAAATTCAGCATTCTGCCCAGGGATCCCATAATTCTGGAGACAATTGCTTTTTTGTTTAGAGGAATTATGTGTAAAATTGGTTAAAAAGAATGCACTCAAAATGCACAACTCTTTTCCAAGAACAGTTCAAAAATATATGACGACAACAGTGTCCAAAACTGTGTTGGCAGAATGGCAGAAATCCTTTTAGTCCGCTGATTGAGAAATGGCATCTCCTTCTGTCCGTTCCATGTCAAATTAATTACTCGTTATCACCATATATCCTTTAATCCACATATTATGTCTGAAAATGCCAACTCTATCCCGCAGCTTTATAAAGTAGATACATTTTGAAATGGAACTTCTCTCTCTCCGCGTTTTGGATCGTCACAAATTTTCTGCCTAAATCACCGTGACTTAAATATGCCTATAATTACTGGACAAAAATACCCCGAGCCTTAATCCACATGGTAATAACGCAATTAAAGTGGTGTTTCTCCAACTTTGGTAATCTTCAGTGATAAGGCTTACAATTCAATTAACCCTGTTTTAACACTTTGTTTCAACTTCCTGCAAGGCTAATTTGCTTTAAACACAACTTCACTTGTGGTAATTATGCCTTAGGAAAATGTCCAATTCCATAATTATCTATTGTTTATGTTGGGCGGATTTTGGCGCCAGTGGGAGACGGATCCACAAGGACGACGGGCTGTGACTAAGTTTGGTGTTAGAATTACACTTGTTGCTTAGGCCTGCGAAATGCTGACCAAACCCTTCATCTTTTTTATTGTTTCCGCCATCAAGGTTTTGTATGGGTTTGTTGTGAGATTATATGGTTTGTCGTGGTCAATGGGCATGATGCTTTCTGAGGCAAGGCAAAAACTCTACGCTTTAGTAAAACAATAAGTGCATATTGATTGTGAGAAAAGGATTAAGATTCGTGATTGATCTTTACCCCAGAACTGCAAACATGGTTGAGAAGTCATTTTCAGGCTGAACTGGATGTGTAAGCTTAAATTCAAATGATTCAAGGTATTTCTGAGCATAATAAGTCTAATGCCATACTGTGGAACATTCCAGGAAAGGCCACGACATCTTCACGTAGACAAGCACCTTACTGATTGGTCAGAAGTATTTTAAAATAGCCATCCAACTTGACAATGCCCGTTCTCGTCTGATCTAAGTTAACCGGGGTTGGGCCTGGTTAGTGTCGGACGGGAGACCGTGGGGCTGTTGTTGTGTCCTTGGGCAAGGTACTTCACCTCGCCTTTTGTATTGTAAATTGGTGAATGAGACTGAGAGCCAATGTTGGACAACGGTTGAAACCTGATAACAAATAATAGCCAATAATAGACAGTAAGATAGCGTCTGAGTCAACACTAACTTTGTACTTTAGATCTTAATTATTATATTATTGTATTATATAATTATACTACCATCTAGATTTTAAGATCTAGGTTAGGTGTTAGGATTAGAACGCCATTGAGGTGTGACGACACAATCCCAGTCTTCATCGTTATTAGTCTCTAGCTCTGATTTTTGATTGATGCAGTGGGTTGAATTAGTGGGTGGGTCTCAAATCTCAAAGCTTATTCAAGTTTTAGCAATGAATCAAAAGCTGTTTCCAAACCTTTTATTTTTTTTTACATTTTGGGGAGGGAATCCTTCATACAGGTTTGACAATGGTCCAAAAAGACATTAAATGCTGGACACATGGCACGTATTGCATCCACTGATCCATGTGTCTTCCTCCATCTTGTCCTCTCTCTCTCGCTAAGCCCACGTCGCTGTTGCCTCCGACACTTTGTACTTTGTAACTTTTCCTTGTTCTTCCACGGAAGGTCACGGGGCCAGGCCTGATCCAGCCTCTGTAAGTGAGCCAAGAACATCCAGCCCCGTCATTCAGATTAGTATTAGACGCCAACGCCCGTCCTAAGCAAATCAGACAGTGTGAAGGACAAACACTTCTCCCATTCAGAAGAAGCGGAAGATGGCGGCTAAGTTTTTGGACAAAGGGAAGTTCGAGGGAAGTGTTCCAGTTTCATCAATGCTTATTTTAGAATATGACAAGTTTGTCTTGATGAAGCAATTCTTGAGCTGTCGGGACATTTTGTATAAAGGATTGGCATGTGGATATTAGAGAAAGTAGACAGTGTTAGATTTGGTTTGCTGTTAAAGATATAATGCTGATAATATGTCTTGGCAAAAGTTGTCAAAAAAAATTACATTTGAATAATAAAACAATAATAATTTTATTTTCATATTTTCTATACGAGCAGAATGTATTTGTTTAATTTGATTCTTTATGTCATATTTACAAGCTTTTGAGCGGTACCTGAAACAGAAGTTGATTTGCATTTTAAAACCACATCAGAATATTTTTTTCAAGATGATGTCCACGTTAAACAGAACTTCACACTTGACAAAAAAAAACTTATTGACATTCTGCTCCCAGCATGCAAACGCCAGGAACACATTGAGGACAACAGGATGAATGGTCGGGCGGAAGGACACATTTAAAATAGAAATGCCAGCGCTGCTTTGTGCGTCTGACTCCATTCGAGGATAAAACCTGACGTCCTGTAATTTAAGAGTTTGTCGTGAATACATTTTGGAGTTGGATTGGTATTGATTCAACATGGCGGCTCTTGGAAGGACACACTTGCACCTGGACTCAATCAGCAGCGATTGAGGAGTGGCTCTGTGCCAAGTCCAAACGGAACTCAGAGGACACAGAGGGAACCAGATCTTTTACACTCTAAATACTAAACCGGAATACTTATATTGTGACCTAACATGTTCAGTGCCATTTTAGTCTCATGGTAGAGGTTAAGGTACACCGCATAGGGAGAATTTGTCCTCTACATTCGACCTATCAGGGAGCAAAGCTTGGAGACCCACCTCCAGATCTTGAGCTCGGGGGAAACCGGAGTGCCCAGATAACAAACGACACAGGAACCGGAACCTTCTTGCCGTGAGGCGACAGTGACTCCACCAACGTGTCGCTAAGTGGTGAGAAGACTGGGTTGAAGTGGAATGTAATGTAATGTCCTTTTTACAGGTTTTTCTTCACTTAAAAAATCTGTTATGTATTTTTTTGTTATTTAGGGTTTATTGTTGTATTATTTTAGCACATCAAATTGTTTTGCAAATTTGAATAATAGTATTTTTCGTATATTACTATGTCGGTGTAATCCCTCATTCGTCCAGGAGTGTTTCATTGTCGAATTCCTTATACTATATGCAGCATTTTGGGAACAGTCTTGTTTATAACGTTTGCTTAGTAAATAAAGTAGATGGATTATTTGTTGTCAGCATTTATTTATTTACATACATACATTGTGCCTTGGAAATCCTATTATATAAAATGTCACCAGTGAGAGCATTGAGAAGGTGAATTTTGAATGTAAAACAAATCCTTAAATGTATTATTTTTGCCTGATTTATTGAATGGTGGCGCTGTCTTTGCAATAAAACCTGTTTTCTTGATGTTTTTTCCCTTTTTTTTTTTTTAAGCAAATGATGTGTTTTGTCAGTTCGTTATCTGTTTTTTGTTTATGTTTATGGTCCAGATAACAATTCCATGCAATGTCGGTCCAGATAACAATTCCATGCAACTTAAAAATAGTCAACGATTACAAAGCTAAGCAGCTGTATTCAAACTGTCTTAAACTTAGACTATATTCTGGTGATTCAGAATGCGGGAGTGAGTCGTACAAGTTGTTGCAAGCAGTGATATATTTTCATATCACATTTTAACCTCATATTTCTTGGTGACACCATCCAAAGTAAGTTTAGCCAACCCTTCCCCAAAAATTGCACTGCGTTTGTTGATGCTTGCTCCAGGTAGAAAACTGTGTGCACTTTTGCAGATTTTGAACCGTGAAATAAAAATCTGTGGACTTTTTGGAAATGATCAACATTCAACAATAGAATGGCACCTCTTTAAGATCATCGCCCAAAGACGTTGGCTTCCTGGTTAACTTTCACAAGTAACTAACATCTTCTGACACCCTAATATTAAACCCTCACTGTGTTTTTGTTATTCTTTGGATCTCTTGTCAGCCGGTTCGTTGGCATGCCGACCGGATGGCTCTCTTCTCGGATTATGTCAGCGCCTTGAGCAGATGCTATCGACGTCCATAAAGGGAGAGATGCTAGAGAGACTCGCTCGCTCCTAATGTGTGCGCTATGGCCATGGGCTACAACTTCCACATCAGGCCCATCACTCAAGCCCGCGCTGGAGCCCTCCCAAAGCTGCCGCGGCTCCTGTCAAAAGGTAAATCCTCCCTGAATGCCTCGGAAAGTTGTATTAAGCGACGTGTGAAGACCAGAGGCGCAAACACGTGTAAACAAGAGAAGGAGTTTTAATATACATCACCTTCTCCAGCGCTCAGGGCCAGGCTGTTAACAAGCAGATGTCTGAGTGATGCTGGGTTTTCATTCTTCATTCTGTTGTGAAGAAGTTTTAAGTGCAAACTGCCAGCCCACATGTTTGGAGTGCGCTTAGACATATTGTGTTTTAAGTTTGTCAAACTGATTTGTCCCCCGGTGATAAAATTCTGCGTAAAAAAAAAAGTTGCCAGGAGTTTGGGGGGGGGAAATGAATGGTTTTAAGTTAGTTCAGTGTGAGGACAAATGACACCGGTGGAACAGTCGAATTTCACTTGTAACTACTTCGCCAGCTTCATCAACGTTTGTGTAGTCCTACATTTTGTGCTAATAATCCATGATGTCTGAAATTCTTGCTTCATGCTACATATTAAATGTAACATCGAGTGACGCATACAAAGTAAAAGACAAATTGCTAATATGGAAGTCAAAAATAACTTCTACTTTTTAAACTTTTTACTTTGTCATATTGAATAGGGCAGGAGGACCTCAAAAATAACCATGTAACCAACCCAGGACCCCCACAGCCCAAAAAAATGCACGTCTGTAAAAAATTCATGATTTGATGATTAATAATAATTTTAAAAAGTACTGTACATAATACAGTGTTTTTTAAATGTATATCTCCATATCCTCTCACGATCCCCAGCTCAGTACTTGCGATCTCTCGGCGGTCCCGACCCCCTCCGGAACCACTGGAACAGGGAACAGGTCTATTTTTACTGGGAGCTCAGGACTTTGCAGAACATGTAAGGTGAATCATCCAGGAGAGTCGAGGTGGGGTCAGACCTTTTTTACAATTGGGGATCGGGCTGACGTTAATCATGCAGACAGCAAAACATTAGCTGCGTGAACCACAAACGCCTCAGAAAGGATGGAAACCCAACTGTGTGTGTGTGTGTGAGAGAGTGTGAGAGAGTGAGTGAGAGTGTGAGGAGAGGGAAAGACAGAAGGGCAGTGACACTGGGAGGACACGTGTGTTTCTGTTTGGGCACCAAGTGAAAAAAAACTATGACTTTTTAAATGAAGTCGACTTTGCTGAACGCTACTTCTCACAAAAGCTTGTCATTCTGAAATAAGCAAAAATAACTCTTTCAGTGTTTCCAGTTGCATTGATTAATTGACTGGTTGAGAGACAAAGGCAGCAAGTTGTGATTGCCTATACTGAGACGAGAGAACCAACTGGAAATAAGCTGCTTCTCACCTCGATGACGCTGTGAAAAGAAAGGGGACACAGCCACAGTTAAACAATTATCATTTAACTTCAGCTTTTCGTTGTTGTGAGGCCAGTCCATTATCCACTTTTTTCCATAATCTCTGTTTGAACGAAGAATACAACAATCAGTCATTAAATGTTTTTTGAAAAGTGGGGGAAAAAAACATCAAGTTGATCGAAACAGTGGCAAAGATGGCAGACTGTGATTGGCTGACCGAAACGGACGAGTGGGACGAGGCAGGAAATTCTGTCTTCTTGATGGAGCTGACAAATAATCTTAAAACCAGATTGTCAATCTTCTTTAGAAATAAAACTTGTTTTCCTCTTAATTGTCACAAACAGTTCATCCAGGATACATTTCTCTGCCGGATTATGGTGATATTATATATTTGTATTCTACAGCAACAGTGTTAAAACCTCTGAACTCAGATTATCATTCAGCTCTAAGGTTCATTACAAGAGAAGGAGAACTCACCACTGTGAATTATAGTCTCAAGTAGAATGGCACTCATTGGATGCAAGACGCACTGCCTTTTGTTTGTGTATAAGGCTCTAGTTGGCGTTTTGCCCGATTATATATCAAGTTTGTTGCACCTCAGGTCAAGTTTTCGCCGCTTGAGGTCTAAGGACATGTTTGTCTTACAGACCAATCGTTAGCACAGAGACAGGAAAAAAAAGCTTTCAGCAACTTTGCCTTTTACATTTGAAAGAACTGGTCAAGGACCACACACAGTGCCAGTGCTCTTATTTTGTATCATTTTATCTCATAGTGTATGTGTTTTATTTGTGTTTTTAGTATCCTCTGTTTGTTTGTTTATTCTGTGTTAGGTTTTTCATGAGTACATTGTTAAAACACTTCTCATTGGGTTTTCCTTGTATAAATAAATAAAATCCATTTAGTTTTAATTTAGATGACTGCAACTAACTGGCCACTATATTTCTTTCCTGTACTTTTCTATTGTTTATATTCATGATTAGATTTTTAGAATTTTTTTTTGCTCTTACACTTCCCTAAGGTTACGGAACAGTCCCAGCAGGTGGACTACATACTGCACATCAAACTGACATAATACCAGGGTAAACTGTATACTTGCCTTGTGCTGTACTGCGCTGAGGAACCTGAGCCTGGATGGCGGAGCAAAAACAGTGACTTGATGGCAGTGGCTGGGTGACAGAGTGACAGGTCGTTTTGACAGCTCGCAGTCAACACAGGTGGAGTGTTGTGGTGGAAGCGCCGCGTGATCTCTGCTATTTGCAATGCGGAGCGGGTTTAGCTACGGTTCTGCATGTAAACCAGACATGCAAGTGTCAAGATTGTGCGAGCAGGCCTGTCACGATGACACATTTTGAGGAGCGATACAGTATGCGACATAAAATATTACGACGAACAATTATCTTGAAGACTACTGACACTGTTTAAGCATAAAAACTATAATGTGAATAAAACATGAGAGGCAGTAAGTTAATATTTACAACTATTCATGGGGTTCAGCTTCTTGTTTTACGAAACATTTTGAGGACTTTTTCCCATTAAAAAGATATGTAGTTAATGATTGTTAATCATTGACTGAGTTTCAGGAGGTGGACCACGCCTCACACTCCTACTCCTACTTTAACCACACCTCTCATGACCCAGAAGCCCTATTTATACAGGCTTATCCCAGAATCTCTTGTGTCTACTCTCTCGACTCCACCCTCCCACCCCATGCCTCTGTCATCTTCATCTGAACACATCACCATCTATGGAAGGGGGGGGGGGTTCTGAAACGGCTGGGCTGATCACAGGAGACGGAGCCCCCATCCTGAGTCTCTACCCAGCCAAATCTAATCGATCCATCATTGATCTAACATCCATCTATCATCATCACTATTATCACTATCATTCTCTCATATTCCATTGTTGTGGCGTGGTCCTTGCTAGTGAAAACATGCATGATTAAATGTTACAGTTTTAAAGATGCACTATAACTTTTTCCTAGTAGATCTGCTTGCCTGATATGTTCCACAGTATGGCATTAAACTAGGCTGTCTTCATGGAGACAAGCAGGTAATGCCACCAGGCCAGGATAGTCCTCACTGTGGGGAAAATGCAATGTTTTTCAAGGTACATTAACAATAAAATAATTGAATAAATGTAAGATACAAAAGTTTAATGCCACACTGTGGAACATGTGCAACAGGCAAAGTAATATCATCCCCATGCATCTCCTCCCCCACCAGAAAAATTACATAGTGCTTCTTTCACACAACACAAAAAGAAAACTAATTAAAACAAGTTTGTTAATCTCTAATTTATTAAACAATGCGTTATTGTGACAGACATATTGTAATAGCTGCAGCGAAGTGTGTTCAGCAATCGCATGTGCACAAAACAATGCAGAAATGGTTGAATAATAAGCTGTCCAGTTATGTTTAGGGCCAAAAAGAAGCGACGACGGCCTTTGTGGAAATGCAATAAAAAACATGACATCCCGTTTCTTTTTTACAATTGCATCATGCGCCTTGAAAAACACAACAGGCGGGAAGCAACAGATAGCATTTGCATTGGTTCCCTGCTCCTCGACTGTCTCCCAAAGTAGGTCAGCACGAATCACTGCCTCCCAAAATAATAACAAAAGGTGAAGCCCCCTCGCCTGGCTCTCTCAGGGGTGAACGCCTGGCTGTTTTCTTTTTTGTTGTCAGATGCTTTGGAATGTGCCACATCAGCACTCTGCAGAATCTCGGAGCATTATACAGCACCGTATTAAGGCACATTGTTGCATTCAGCAGTCTTAGGCGCTCGGCAGTCATTGTAAAAGTTTAACAAGACAATGGTGAATACACAAATGCGTTGTAAATATGCAGGGTTTTGTTAGAAGGCGCTGGAGCTGAAATTGTAATGATGTCGTGCCATGAAGACCCCGCTGGGCAGGAGGCTTAGGTTTTTTTATTAGAATGGAAGAAAATGTAGTCTGTTCTATTAGTTGTGTTTTCAGTTTCCCAGTACAGTTAGTTTTATTCTTTCTTTTTTTTTTATTATAGATGTAATCAAAAGTCAGCAGTCACCTAATGCAAGATTGTCTTTGGTGGGATTAAAGCCATTTCACTCTGGGAGAAGTTAATGCAGGGTGAACTTCCATTTGTCACAGTTGTTAGAAACATGTCTTATGGCTATAAGGGTGTAACGGAAATAACTACGCTTTTGTATTTTTATAACGATCTAAAAATGCCCTCAAAATGCCATGTCATCAAAATGTTCAAAATTCCGGAATGGAGGCAAAATGAACTGGACAATAAAACACTTTCAAGTATTAACTGACATCAGATTTAAGTACTAATGATTTTAAGTCCTTTTACAATCAGTTAATAGAAAACATACAATTCTCTAGCTTCATAACGGTGTGAGCTTCACAAAAAGTATAATTTGTGTGTAAAAGTATCAGTATTTTGTGATAATACAAACGGTTGTGGGTTTTTGTCAAGTAGAAGAACCTATAAACAAATTTTGCCATCATCCAAAATGTGATCCTAGTTTTTCTCTTGCAGTTACATTATGTTCCACTTCACTTTTGCCTCCATTCTTAATTTACATTGGATTAAAGGGTTTATTGTCTGACAAATAAGCCTGACTCATTCTCAAAAACAATTTGAACATTATGCATTAAGGCTTTGTTGGTATCATTGAGTTGTACTTGTTAAACTTTTCTTTCCCAATCCACATGAAGATGCCACAGTGTTGCATTATTATATATCTAAATTTTTTTTGTTAATCACAGGTGCTTTTTTTCCCCCTCAAATCCCTTGAAAAACCATGCTTTTTTTTTACTATAAGCGTAATAATATAACATGTCCACACACCTTGGACCTCTTATTTACTCTAACTAGTCACATCACCATGGAGACCAGAAAATGTGCACTGTGTAACTTTAAATCTATACCCACCTATTTTGTTCTGTAGCAAAGTTTAAGAGAATAGTCTTTCCTTGACGACTGAGGTTTCTCCCACCATCTATTATTTTATTTTACTATATTTTATTCATATATTTAAATCATATTATGCAGTATACTTAGACAGATGCAGACACTTGCTATAGTAGTCGCCCGTCTGCATATATTACAGCATATTACAGCTTCACGACCACGATCGCTTATTCCAGACTTTACACGAAGTTGCACGTGGAACATGTTACGTGATCATTGTAGTAGCATGAATATTTTTTTTACTTTACTTTCTGCCTCTGCTGGGCTCTAAATCAGATGCCAGTGTTTCAAACTTCTGAATCATTGGAAAAGTTGCGGTGTGTTGAGAACAATGGTGTTTCTGGCTGACCCTCGCAGCTTCTTCAGGTCATTACAAACGGCTGGAGTAATCCTGAGACACAGCTTGATGTTTTTCAATTTACTTCTACGTTTTAAGCATTAGAGGATACAGACAAGCACCATTTTACAATTCCCTTTGTTCGCCATCCACAAATGCTCCATGAGAAGAAATAAGTATGTTGCACCTTCTAATGTAATGCTTTTTAATTGGCCATTAGATGATTACAGTTGTGAGCGATGGTATAACCTCTTGTACCACATTACACAAGGTGCAGGAAAAACACTCCCTCTCGCTGAAATCAATAGAGTTCATTGGTCACAGCAATTATCAAATTCATCAATGATTTAGTGATGGTCTTCCTCATACAGTGTGGTGCACAGACGGTGCCAGTTGTTTCTGGGGAGAAATATGAATCCCGCTGAAACTGGTAAGAAGCATCTCAGTATTTGCGCTAATGTGTTTACTTTGGTCTACTTAAGATTTTGTTCATGTATGGAGTATGTTATGTAGTTTGGTTTTTCTTTGGGACATTTTTTATTGGTTAAACTCAAGCAACGATTTTGTGTTTGAATCTAAAATAACTGTTGCTTGATAATTCAAGATTTAAAGAATGATGAGACTTTGGCATTGCATTTGGTTTACCAGAGAGCTCTTTACTAGCTCCCTTTTTATTATTTATTTTACTTTAGCCAGAAGGACCAGGAGAGTTTGGTATAAAGAAGGTAGTATGAATTGAAAAACATTTTCCTAAAAGTATTTGTAAATGAAAACATATTTTACCAATCCATTTAATAAATTGTGTTTTAATAAATTTAAGTTTTTGTTAATTAAATAGTATTTTAAAATCTCTTTTTAATAAAAAGCGTGTGTTAATTTGTTTATCAAATCAAATATTAAAAATGTGTTTAATTTAAAGTTTTGCAAATGTTTTTTAATACATTGTCATAAAAAGCTCAAAGCATTTGTGAATTTATGTATTCAGGATTCTGTTAAAGACTCTTAAAGGCTCTCAGGGTCCTTTATATTTGACATGGACGTACTAAAAACAACCCCTCAAACCAAACAGAAAGTACTTTCACTTTGCAATCCAGTCCAAAAATGTTGTAATGTTGGAAAAGTAAAAAGCATACACTGTAAAATGTTCCTGAGTAATGTAAAGCTACTTTAAAAAATGTACTTTTTCCTTTGTACTAAGCTGCTTTCCACCACTGAGTTTAAAAGGCATTTCCTAAATAAAGACTAGGAATGTCACACATTTTAGTGTCACGATTATTGGGAGAAGAACCGCCATGATATAACAATTATTCATTATTACTGACACAAAACAAAGTGAAATCCTTAAGTTTCTTTCATTCTAAAACAGCTTTCTGATCTCAAACTTTCTGAATGCAAATATATATCAACGTTTTTGTGATGTAAAAAGCACTGCACACTTACTTGTCCTTTTTGGAGTGCAGACTGAATTGGAAAGACCTAATTTAGCGTCTAAAATGGTCGCAGTTATTAGTTTTTAGTTCTTCTGATTATACTGTGACCTGAACAATCACGATTATCGATTGACCGAATAATCTTGACATCCTTAAAGACGGGAACACTTGCTCCGTCTCAACTTTATCCAAATCGTCTATTTTCAGGTTTAACTATTAATGACATAAGCAGAAAATCTACATACGACTTCAGCACATTTTCAATATAGCAGGATACCAATTATATATAAGTATAATATATATAAGCACCTCTCCTTGAACACATCTTCTGCTTGGATATAGATTCCAGCACGTCTTTCGTTCCAATTACAAATCCGTTCTCATGTCTTTTTTTTATTGCGTACTATAAAGATGGCCGACATTTCAAAAGGGAATGAAGATCCGGGATTTCCATTGCCATCTCTGCAGGGGCCGACTTGGGTCTAAATGCGGTGCGGGCTTTGTAGGCTCTTGTGAGAGACAATTTGGTGAAGGATGTCATTTGAAGGAGCCCAGTTTTCTGCAGTTATGACAGGCCTCGAGCACTCGCCGCTCCCCCCTGTACACTATGGATGCTGCCGTCTCTCCTTTCTATTTCCCCTTTACACGTTCACTCGTACCTTTCCTCCCTCAGCTCCTTTTATTGGGTCGCGTTAAAGCCAGATGTTCCGCCAAAAGGGAGGGGCTGCCCAAATGACTTGTAGCTTCGGAGTAGCTCATTTTCTACAGTGTTGTGTGGAAATCAAGATGGTAAATAATGCCATCGGTACAATAGAATCATGGTTACATTTAAATCCTTCAGAGGTTTTATTTGAACGTTAAGTGCATACAAAAGGTTCTTGTGTTATTCTTAGTTACTTAGATTGAACCTTTGGTAAATATTTACATCAGTTTTACATCAGTCAAGTAGCAGTTTGTGAATAAAAATGATACAGAAATTGAAGCTGAGTTTTAGAACAGGATCCTTCTGTCTATGTCATCAATAAGCACAATTTTAAAATTTTATCAAATGCAGTGACAATTTAAATGCAACTGACCACTTTTTTTTTTTTTTTTTTTTGGAGCGTTTAAACAATCATTTAACGTTTGAATGTGTTATCAGGTGTTATAACTCTGAACAGTTGTGTAAGCTTCGATGCACTTCTACTTTCACTGATTAGCAAATGTCTTTAAGTATACAACTATTTTTTTTTTTTTTTAGGGTACTTCGTCCACACAAATGTTTACCTCCATTGAATTAGAAGCTTAAAATAAAAAAGCAGGAAACTTTGCTTAGTGGCGATCGGAAAGGGTGTATCCTATCGAAGACTATGTTAACACTACAGGGTATGAGGCCCAATTTGGATTTTTGGTTTAAATCAGATTTTTTTATGTGGTAGTTCACGTTACCCACGTTACCAAAAAAATGCGACTGTCATGTGTGTCTGGTGTGAACGGAATGGCAAGTCAATGGCAGCTGCTCACTGGCGCATGTCGCCGGTTAGCCTTTAGCATTTTGGACACTGCGACCCGGAAGTTACGCAGGTTCGCATACCATGTGATCGCTCTGACCAATCACAACCTCTGCGCAGAGGCCAGTGCGAGAAAAAGGGAAATGTTGAACTGGTTTTAAGAAAACTGAAGGATTTTGAACCGGAAAAAAGTGAATGACCTGATGAAAGTCGTTATCTTAGTCGCTCCGTGGTAAGATAACGACTTTTCAGGAATGGGCCCGCTGTCATTGCGTAATCATAAATCAAGCTGGTTCACCCATGGATCTATAAAATATCGGGTTTACCTTAAAGCCTAGCTCAGGGTCTGGCATTATGCTGTTGTGCCCACAGCCCTCAGATCCACGGCTCCAGTTTTTTGTTATATTGCGCTCTAGGGAAAAAAAAGCTTTCTGGGATGCACGATTTTTTTTCGCTGCAGTACCAATGGATTGGCCACTGGGGCCGCAATACCCTATCCAGTTATTATAATAGATCCATGCACGTAGCGCACTGTGTTTACGGAAGTAAAAAAAGCACGTTACCCGGACGCTCCCTTTTTATTGATGTCCTTAGTTACTTTTGCAGCCTGGAACGGCTTAATCCCTTGCTCAGCCAACTCCTTCACAATCTCCTCAAATACCGCCCGGTTACAGTACGAACCCTCTGTTTTTGCCTGAATTGATTTGTCACCCTGTGTATTGATTAGTTCGCAAACTTCGTCCGTCTTCCACTGACAGTTTTTGGCTCCTTCGTCTGCCATTTCTCTCCACTTTGACTCAGAATTGGGACGTTTATCCCGGAAATGTTGCCTATTGATGACGTTCAGATCGGATCTGGGGACGTGAGCCTTCAGATTGAAGTCGCATTCTAAAAGTGCGGATACGTATCGGATTTACTGTATTTCCACATTCGGAAGTGGCCTGGGTCGGATTTGAGAAAATCGGATGTGTTCTGTTCACACCGCCCTGAAAAAATCGGATACAGGTCACATATGGGTAAAAACAAAAAAAGAATTGACCTGCGGTCTGAACGCAGCCTAAAGGGGAGTTCACACCGCGGCGTCAAAGCGTCCAGTTTACATTCAAAGTCGCACATCCTGGGAATCCAGTGTTTTTGCAGCACCTTTTTGAGAGTTTTTGCAGCGAGGATCCTGCGTTTTGAGCGTTGGACGCTTTTTTCTGGACACACGTCCAGAGCGGCCAAAGCAGCCAGAGCGTCCGGCGAAGAAAAGTTGGACAAAGCTGAACTTCTTTGCGGCAGATTCGGCGCAGCAACAAATCAGAGATTACGCTCCAGTGACGTACCTACGCACTACCCGGAAACCCGGACCGATGAATAAATCGGCCAGACGCAACTTTTGGAGCAAATACTGATATTTACTGCTCACCTCTGAAGTATCCGCGGGATGCAGACAAGCCGATCGCCTCCGGTTTTGGACTTTGTAAAGTAAATACACCAAAGCCATTCTCTTAACCTGAACTGTCCATAGGACACAACCCCTCTACCGCGCATGTGCGATGGACGCCTCGTCCACGCGTCTGCTGTGGAGAGTTTAATTTTGGGACGCGCGTCCAGGGCGTCTGCCTTCAAATGTACAGGCGTCCAACTCGGGCGTCAAGCGTGAATTTGGACGCCGTGGTGTGAACGCAGTGTCCAGTTTACATTCAAATTCTATGTGGACGCATGTCCTGGTAATCCAACATTTTTGTGGTGCGTTTTGAGCGTTTTTGCTTCTCGAATCCTGCGTTTTTTGCGGCAGATGCGGCGCAGCAACCAATCAGCGATTACGCTCCAGTGACGTACCTACGCACTCCCCGGAAGACAGTAACGTACCTACGCACTAAAGAAGAACCAAAACAAACCCTGCGGCAATAAAAAAATCAGCCAGACGTTGCTCTTGGAGCAAATAATGATCACTTAACTCAACTCACCTCTGAAGTATCTGCAGGACCCAGACAAGCTGCCGAGCCTATCGCATCTGTTTTTGGACTTTGTAAAGTAAATACACCAAATCCACTTCCTCAACCTGAGGACAGCAACACCGGGAAACACAGCTCCTCCACTGTGCATGTGCACTGGACGCCTCGGAAGCACGGCTACTGGTGAATTTATTTTTGGGTGTCTGCCTTCAAATGTACAGGCGTCCAACTCGGGCGTGAATTTGGACGCCACGGTGTGAACATAGCTTTATGTCCAACAGTTGGCTTATATCGGGATATGTTCCTAAAGGCCCCTCCACGGCCTCTGCTCCCACGATAAGGAACTGGCGACCCCTTTATTCATCTAAATCAGGGGTTTCCAAACTATGGCCAAATGGGGCCCTCAGATCAATTCTTGCAAAATGTATAATTTTACTGTAAAATGATACTTTTCTGGTGTCATAACCTAAATAACAAACATTTTGTTGTGATACAGACCTAACATTAATGTTTCAAGCCTTAATAAAGGTGTGGTGGCTCATCAAATCTACATCCAATGCAAGATTTTGAATGGTTCACTTCATTCTCATGTAGTCTGTGGCCCTCCGCTCTGTATATGTTTCAAAATGTGGCCCTTGATGAAAAAAAACCTTTGGACATTGCTGATCTAAATAGTGACAAAACAAGTTACAAAACAACAATAATTTAAATCCAGCATTAAATACAATTTAAAATAGGAATGTTTGTCAAACCTGTAGAAAAATTGGGAAGTAATGGACAAAAAGTTTTTTAGTAATTTATTTTAGGCTGATATGAATCAAAACAGTTTTAGGTCACATCTTCATGTCATTTTTGAAGTTAATAGAAGTTTTAGTCCTTGGTGGGATTTGGGATTTGCGTTGGGGACACATTACTTCCAATCTGTTTGAAGCCTAGAATTATTCATGGCGTGGCTTGCTAAAGTTCAGTCCACTGCGGCTCGAGTGCAGACAATTACAGAGGACCGTGTGCGCTTGTGGGAATCTGATTTTACAAAGGCATTATGCTGGTTTGAAAACAGGGACAAGTCACTGGGATGGCACCTCATGTTGAATTTTCCGACGTTCCAAATCAAACTGTTGGTTTTAAAACTAGGTCGCTGTGTTATGTGACAGCTCGAGTGACGGTGGAGGAGGGGGAAGTTTGCAACAGTCATTCCATTTTCCCCATTTCTCGCTCAAAACAAAAGGAGTGAATATGTTGTAACAAAGGGTGGGCGATTACCCGATAACGGCCGTCAGACGATATTATGTTAATCCAACAGAAATGTGTTAAAAAGTGTCTTTATACTTATCAGTTGTTGTTTAATTTACAGACAAATGTGACATGTCTGTAAATGTTATCGCAAAAGTGCAGAAATATCACATTATTTGAACGTTTACAAACTTTTTTTTTTACCATAAACTATATATATGTGTGTGCATGTGTATATGTGATATATTGCCCACATCTAGTATTTGAATCATGCTGCGTTTTGTTTAAATTCCAGTTAGGGTTGAAGAATATAGCACAAAAAATATCTATAGTCTATCCCATATTGGGATACACAATATCCAAATCGCCCTGTTTTCTCAATTATTTGTTTTTTATTTGTTGTGACAATTAGTATTTTGATTGTCATTTAACTGATCTTGCTATATTAAACCCATTTATTGAATATCTTTTTCTTTTCCAATACTGTGCATAGTAATTGCAGTCATATCGATAGCCGTTTGACTCATCATAGAAGCTAGTTTGGTGAAGTGTCTTGGAAAAGGACACAATGGCAGCATCAACTGAAGTGTAAGGCGCACACTGACGGAGTCAAGCACCTTTTTAACCTCAATCTTTAAAATTCTGTGGAAATATCTTATTAACATCAACCTGCTTTATACAGTACAAATGGAAACGTTTTTTGTTTTTTTTCTCTTCTTCAAATCCCAAAAGTTCGAAACTTACCCGCGTTTCCTCGCCTCCTATTCTTGCCTATATAATCAACGCAGCTTCTATGTTTGCAGATTATACAGACATCGGTGTAAAAGAGAGGAATAAAAATTGCAGCCACGCCGAGTTTACGCCTGACAAACAACATCCACGCGGAGATCTGACACTGCAATTTGCACTTACACACAGAGGCAAATCCTAGCCCTATTCCGATACATTCCACTACAGGCCTATTTTGCAAATCAATCATGCGGCACAAAATAGTGCGTCGAGGCTTATATTTTTCCAACTGCCCAAAGTCAGAGGAGAGAGGGGGAAATAAGCTTGAGATGTGACTGGTGTTTATGGAGAATATGAATGAAGGTAGCATGCAGCTTTTATGCTTTCTAATAAGCCCCTAAGGCCAGGAGAACATTACGACGCTACAGTTTTACAACCAATGCTCAGAGATGTACATTTTGTCTCTCCTGGGCGTGTAAGGGCGTTAATATGTAGTCATGAATCAGGCCACCAGACCATGTGCAGAAGAAAGTGGCTCTGTGTTTCATGCTGCTCTTGATAAAGCCCCAGATTTGGAGTTTGTGTGCCTTCATTTTCTTGTCTTTGGATGCCCCCTCTTTTATTTTTTTATTTTCATAATTTGTTTGTTTTTGTTGTTTTTAAAAGAAAAAAAATATAATCATTTCAAAAAGGTATGAAAATAAAGTAGAATATTTAGTTTAAATTTACTGTAACACAAAAAACAAAAGTAGCTCCTTTTAAATGGTTTGTTGTCATAGTAATCTGTACTGAGTCAGTCAGTTTGAAAATCGGATTGGAAATGACTAGGATGGCACCGGCGTGATATCCTGGATTTGGGTACATAAAAATCCTTATAATTAGACGCAGACAGCACAAAGCAACCTCATTTTGATCATAAGAGCTGCTTTTAGATTATACTATATATGCAAAATTGACTTTCTGAGCTTTTAACCATGCTCTAACATTTTTCCCTCTTCAAAAACATACCTGGAGTTGCATTTAGCTTCATTCACGCTAGTTTGATGAATCCTGGTTAGAAAGTCTGCCCCCACTCCTCGATAACTGACCTTTTCTCGATCTGTGACGTGGCTCTGAATCGTCTCTGCTGTTTTAAAGTCCATAAATCATCGCCAGACTCCTTCTGTGAATTAACTAATCACGATCAATACGACTGCGTGCTAAGACCGAAGTTAGAGACCATTGAAACTTGACATTTTTATCTTAAACTGTGTGTAAACAGCAGAGATCCAAATGTAATTTTGTTTATTTATTCATAATCATAATTATAAAATGAGCATTTAAAAGTGAAGAGTGCAGATAAAATCCTTTCCTTCAATCATCTAAACGAAACTGAACAATCATAAGTGAACCAGGGCTGCATTGGCTATATTATACTGAGAACCTTTTGGGTTGTAAACTTGTTGGCTGGAGGATCTGAAAACCCTCTCTTTCTGCTTCTGATAAATCATGTAATATGTTATTTTAATGCGAGTATTATGCTTAAGTCGGTGGCACTTAAAAACATATCCTTTTGATGTGACTCTAGACGTCCTCCTCTTCACATGCAAGGAGAAAGTTGTCTCAGATATTGTGGGTGGTACAGCAGAAGTGGCCTGGATATAGTCGACATGATGCAACAGTTGCAGTTGTTTGTCTGTAAGGTTAAGGCAAGGCAGCAAGGCAAGGCAAGTTTATTTGTAGAGCACAGGACTAATGTGATCGTACTTCCTGGTTCTAGTCAGGACCCGAGCAGCAGCGTTCTGGATGTACTGCAGCTGTTTTACAGCTCGTTTGGAGAGGCCAGTGAGCAGGCCGTTACAGTAGTCTAATCTACTAGAGACAAACGCATGGATAAGTCTCTCCAGGTCTGGTTTAGACACTATACTTTTGATTTTGGCAATGTTTTTTAGATGGTAAAAAGCTGCTGATGTGATTGATCTGACGTGGCTGTTAAAATTCAAATCTGAGTCCATTATTACCCCAGATTTCTAACTTGATTTGTAGGTTTTAGAGCGAGACTCTGGAGGTGACTGCTTAACACTTTCTCTTTGTTTCTGTGGGCCAAAGACGATGATTTCAGTCTTGTCTGAGTTCAGCTGGAGAAAGTTGTTTTGCATCCACACACTGATCTGTTGGATGCAGTGACAGAGTGAATCCACTGGTCCATATTCACCTGCCGTCAGTGAAACATAGATCTGAGTGTCGTCTGCGTAATTGTGATAGGACACATTCTCGCTGCGTATCAACTGACCTAACGGCAGCATGTAGAGGTTGAACAGAAGGGTCCCAGGATTGACCCTTGGGGCACCCCACAGGTCAGGGGCATCTGGTCTGAGACACAGTTACCAATTTCGATAAAGAATTTCCTGTCTTCCAGATAGGACTTTAACCAGTTTAGAGCAGTGCCAGTGATGCCCACCCAGTCCTCTAGTCTCTGTAAGAGGATCCCATGATCGACAGTGTCAAAAGCAGCACTCAGATCTAACAGAATTAAGACTGAGGCTTTGCCCGCGTCAGTGTTCAGGTGGATGTCATTTGTCACCTTGACAAGAGCAGTCTCAGTGCTGTGATGAGGTCTAAAACCTGACTGGAAAACATCAAATGAGTTGTTTATTAAGAGGAAATCAGTGAGCTGTTGGTAAACAACCTTTTCAAGGACTTTGCCCCAAAATGGCAGATTAGAGATGGGCCGGTAATTACTCAGTACTGCGGCATCAAGACTGCTCTTCTTTAGGAGAGGCTTTATGACCGCAGTTTTCAAAGACATTGGGAATGTTCCAGATTGAAGCGACATGTTAACTATTTGAGTGAGTGGTGCTAACAAACTGTTCAGCACAGACTTTAGAAATCTGGGTAACACATCGAGGCAGCATGTAGATGAACTCAGGCTGGTGATGATCTCCTGGACAGTTTTGTCAGTTACAGGTGCAAAGTGAGTCAGCTCTAAGTGTGTAGGTGGTTTGAGGGTTATATTTTTGCATTGTAGAATTGATAGCATTTTTAATGCCCTGAACTTTGTCATTAAAGAATAATGCAAACTCATTACACTTGGATGTGGAAATGAGTTCTAACGGCAGCTGAGCTGGAGGGTTTGTTAATCTGTTTACTGTGGCAAACAGGACACGCGAGTTGTTACTGCAGCTTCCAATTATTTCAGAAAAAATATCCTTCCCTAGTTCTACATAAAATGAGGTTGTACATGTACAACTTCTCTCTGTAAATCTCTTTCTGAACCTGGAGCTTCGACTTGCGCCATTTTCGTTCGGCCCGACGGCACTCCCTTTTCTGTGCCCTGACCGAATCATCATTTCTCCATGGCGCCTTCTGCTTATTTTTAACAATTTTAGCCTTCATAGGGGCAATGGTGTCGAGAACATTCAAAACACTAGATGTAACAGAGTTCAACAAATCATTTACATTAGAACATGAGACATTTTCAAAGTTTATCATTTCCATAAACAGTTTTCCCGTGCTGTCATTTATGTGTCTCCTCCGGACAATTGCAGGACCAGCTGGTGGTTTGGGAAAAACAGACAGGTCAAAGAAGACACAGAAATGATCAGACAGAGCAACATCGACCACATTGACGTTTGAAATATTAACCCCTTTTGTAATTAGAAGATCTAGAGTGTGCCCTCTGCTGTGGGTGGGGCCACTCACGCGCTGAGTAAGACCGAAAGTTTCAAGGACAGCATGAAGCTCTTTAGCGTTTCTGTCACAAATATTATCAACATGAACATTGAAATCACCTGTTATAACCAAACCATCAAAGTCTGTGCATACGACTGAAAGCATCTCAGTAAAATCATCAATAAAACTTTTGCAGTGCTGAGGAGGCTTGTATAAAACAATGAAGAGAATGGATGGAGACTGTTTTAGCTCAATTTTAAAGGCTACATACTCAAATGTTGAAAACACCCCAAAGGACAACCTGTGGGTAACTATTTCATCTCTAACAAAAGCACACACACCTCCTCCCTTTTTGTTTTCTCGTGTTTCAGATTCAAACATAAAGTTGGGTGGAGCAGACTCTATTAGAACTAAATTTCCTGTGTTTTTGTCAAGCCATGTTTCAGTTAAAAACATAAAATCAAGATTATAAGAAGAAATAAAATTATTAATTAAGAATGATTTGTTACATAAGGATCTGACATTTAGTACAGCAAGTTTCAGACTAGTTTCAGTGAGACTGGGGCGTTATCTTTTTACAGGGAATATGAATCAAATTTCTCAGATTGGGAAGTCTGACTCGCATTTTGTTTTTCCCATCTGTGTGATGTTACTACAGAAATAGCACTAGGGGAGGCTGTTTTTACACAGGCCCCGGGTTGGTTTGATTTTTAATATGACTATAAGTCCCGGCAACGCTGAGACCCAGTGCATCCTAGCTATGGGAGATACCAGGTGAAAGGCGAGGGGGGATAGGTGGGGGGACTTTTGTTGGTGTAGTGGGAGCCGGTGAGCGTTTGGGACCAGGTGAAAGGCGGGTGGGTTTTGGTGGGTGATTTTTGTCTGTGTAGCAACAGTCAGGGGAGAGTTCATCATCGTTGATATCAGAACTCTTGCTAAATTAGGCGTGAGTGGAGCCATCTTAATGCCTGATTTGATCAGATGTTCAAGATGGCTGGGGAAGGCCCCTGGGTGAGAGTGGAGATGGAAAGGAGGAGTGAGGAATCTGTAGTGGGAGTAGATGTTGCAGGGGGGATCCAGGGCTGCTCTGAGGGCAGGGGCGATGGCGGGGATACTGCCAGGCCCGCCACAGATGGGTCCAAGGCCTTTGATGAGGACCGTGCAGGAAAGAACTGAAATGACTCCTGCGCTAGCCGTGGTGAAGATTGTTGTGGTGCTGCTGCAGATGAGTCCTTTGCTGGAGGTAGTGGAGGTGATCGTGGAGCAGTTGGAGTTGAATTCTTTGCTGCAGGTGGTGGAGCGGCTGCTAATAAATCCTTTGGTGGAGGCTTGTTTGCGGTGCTGCTGATGCTTGAAACTTTGGCTCGGTCTCTGGTTGATGGAGCAGGAATTTTTCTCTCATTCCTCTCTTCTCTAACTATAGCAGGAATTTTCTCTCATTCCTCTCTTCTCTAACTATCTGCTCAGGACCCTGTCCAGGCCCAGCCTGTCCAGGCCCAGTCCAATGCCTCAGAGCGTGGAGCAGGTTCTCTGTCAGCACCCTCACTCCACCTCTGCATAGGTGTGTTAAGCACGATCTCTAATCGTGTCACTCCTTGTCAAGTTTGTTGTGGGTGCGTCGTTGTCATGGTCCGTGCGTGACTGCGTGGCGAAGGGTCACCAGTCAGCAGAGCCACCGAGGGGAACTGATGCAAGCATGTAAAGGCGGTCAAGGGAGTTCTGTCAACCACAGAGGGAAAATGAGCCTCGCTGTCAAGCAAATTTGGCATCATTCTCTTTGAAAGCAGATTTAGTTCATATAGTGTTTATTTTTTAACTTTTATATCGATAATTCATTGCTATTCTGAGTTGGTGTAGTTTAAAGCTATGGAATGTTTTTGATCGCTTTTATTTGTTTGTTTATATAAATTACCTAAAATGTTCCACTGTATGTCAATAAATGTTTTTTGTTTTTTTTTGCAAAAGTACCTTTTATGAATTCTTAGTGTGAGGTTACCTCTCCACAGATCTAACTTGTACATGGCCTGTCAACTGTTTGTCTCCATGAAGATAAGTAAGATAAGTTAAATACCATTGTGGAACATTCCTTGCAAAGCAAAGACCTCTCTTTGGTGACAAAGTCTCCATGGCCTTGTAAACAAACAATAATACAGGGTGGGGCCATAAGATTCCGTACATGGGAAAAATAAACATGTTATGTTGGACAGATGTTTTATTCATAAAATGTGCTCTACATGATTTTGAAAACACATATGTGTTTTCTACTGTTGATGATTTCATTAGCACAGTTAGAGTTAGGCTTGTAATCGCGCAAATGACAGGTTCCTTGAGATGATTTATGTCTCGTATCTTTACCTGATACACCATGGCCTTCAAGTGTCCCCATTGATGGAAATCAAGAGGGGAGAGATCTGGGGATCTGGGTGACCCCTCCACGGGACCACCCCGACCAATCCTATGTATGGAAACGTATGGCCCACCCACCCTGTAGAAAAGTGCAAGCCTGGACGAATATAAACCTGACATTTGACAAATGAATATGCAAATTACAACTTGTATCTGTTGGTGTAGTGATAAACCCAAAAGTGATGCATACCTGTTTATTGGCCTAAATCATCATTGTATCTATGCAGAAAACCCCTGCGAAAGTCTAAGAAATGGCAATCCTGAATTAGAAAACTGTTGGACTTGAGGAAAAATCCTTATCTAACCCTGCCTTCTAGCCGGCCCACTTCAAAGCTGCTGAATGCATTGGTTTTAGGGGGTGTTATTCAAATGTGTTGATCCCTTTTGGCCCTTCATAAGCATATTAATAGTATTTTTGTCACACAAATGGCTCGTGGTCATTGAGGCATAATCAAACAATGAGCCTGCGTGTGCCACTATAAACGGTTTAAAGCCAGGACCAAAAACTGTAATATTTCTGTTTTAGAGCCATTGTTCTGGCCCCATTGTAACAAATGTCTATTTTTATACTCTGCGCTGGGTGCAAATGTCAAATTATTATTATGCCTTTATATCCAAGTACTAGGCTTTATGCTTTTCTTGATAAAATATTCTTTCTTGTAAAATATACTTACGTTTATGAATACTTCAGAATCTAACACAGCTATTAAAATGAACCTTTTGCTTTTATCATATGGGCTGAATTAATAATGCTTTGGTAAGGGACAGTCAAAAAAGTGAAGAAAATACTCCACAACTACTAGCCTATTAAACATCCTTTTTTTTTATTGTCAGGCAAGTGCAAAACCTAAACCCTCCTTTGTAATCAACAATCTGAAGAAAACAGTTTTGTGTTTTGTGTTTTTGTCTTGGGAGAAGATAGGCTTTTTTCGGGTATTTAGTATTAAACCTTAACATGTCTAGATAATCATTTTGCATTTTGGTCATTGAAAAGTGCAGTATTGAACTGTAGGGCTCGTGGAATAATTAGATTTATAGTTTGGATAATTTGCTGACTGAATATGGCATGAGACAATTTTAATTCGATTTATTATAAGCATAAAGGTCATAGTTAACTGATAAAGTCCTAGATGTGTCCAGTGTAGTTACCTGGCAGTCACACTTCCAAAATGATGAAGTGAAGTGCAAACAAGCCAGTGTACTTTACCTCAACAGAGGGCGGGGAAATAAGAAACAAGGGGATACAATACATTGCACTTATACAATACACTTGAAAACGTTTGACCGCAGCGCGCCACCCAAACATGCAGAGAAAAACCCAGCGCCGAGCCACGGATGCTTAAAAACTCAACATTAGACCCACACAGAAAGAAAATTGCCCACTTACCCCCACGATGCCCGCACAGCTCTCCACAATTACTGCACCTGACACCTTGCTACAGCAATCTTAGTGCGTCTAATCGCGGTCCACTCGAGGCCTCGGATCCCACAGCCATGACAGCGTGACTCCGCCCAGCGTGTGACGTCACAGTTCAAGAGGGCGGGACGAGCACACGTTTAGCACACTTTTATCGGCGCAACAGATTTTCATTGACCAGTTTTTAGTTTTTAAACCCTGTGTGTAGTTTTCAAAAATAGCAAAGTGGGGCTCAAATGCAGCGATAAATGCAAAATACAATTATGATTAAACATATTTAAAAAATTTAGTTAAATCCTAATAAAAGTCAATTTTATTAAAAGTCAAAATATGCTGTATTCTCCCCTCTTTAGATTCTTCACAGCACACACATACCAGACCCACATACCATTTACATTTGTGCAATTACAGCATGAGCATTATTACCTCGTTGGGAAATTCTCCAACTGGATCCATTCTTTATGTGCTTTAATGTCGCTTAGTGCTCATTTGCAGGAGTTTCATTAAAAAGGCAACAATACATTAATGGCTCAGAAAGATCAATTTCTCCATGCATTTATTTACACTATTTACCCGTGTGATTGTGTCTAGTGTGAGGCAGCCACATCCACCTGCTGCTGCTGTGTGAACTGTTTGTTGGTGATGAGAAATATGGAGGCAATCAGTCAAAGCAATAATAGGCTCTTGTTCATATTATGATGGTTTGGTGAATTGGATGCAAGTTATATTAGCGGTATTTAGTGTTTGAAAATTGCGAATTCAAATCATTTTGAATTTCAAATGTCCTATCTCTTACTAGGAAAAAGCTGTGCATGATTTTTTGTACTATTTTTCTCTACATTTCTGTGCTTCATATGAATTCATCCAACAATTGCAACACTAAAGCCTTGAATCCCTAGAGGCTGGAAACGGCATTCTTCAACAGTGTCTGTTTATTGTCATATAAAAAAATTAAATGGCTGTAATGGCAGGTGAATTCACATCGACGCATTTGTGTTGTCTTGTAAGAACGTTACATTTGACCCACCTTTCAATGTTGTCAATGTGACAAGTCAGGAGCTTCAGAAGCATAGACTGTATATAAAAACCTGCTGGCCGTCGCGTTTTAAGTAGGAACCATTCATTGCACTGTTCATTTTTTGCACTATTCTGACCATTATGGTTATTTTGTTATAATTATTTTATTTGTAAATTCTAAATCGTATGCAGGCCCTTTTTGATATATTTTGCTCCTATTATTATTCATTGTTGTATGTTGCACCTTAATGCCAAAACAAGTTCCTAGTTTGTGAATTATTTTCTCCTTTCTGATTCTGAAATTGAAAACCCTGGCTCCAATTCACCTTCTATTGAAACGTTGGTGCCCATTTCTTTGTTACTGCTGTTGCCATGCTAATCATAGACTTAAAATGTTTGGTATAAAATGCTCTACATGACCCTGGTGTTTTATTTTGCTATTGTCATTGTAAATCAAGATATCATCTAAAATAACAGACCAATCGGTTGCCTTCTTTTGCAGAGCTCCGCTCCAGCTTGCGTTAGCAACAGGTTTGATTGACAGCTAGCATGGCTCGTTGCTAAGTGCCCGCCTCATGGAAACCAGCAGCACGGGCGGGAAGGAGCCGGTTGTACCTTCTACAACCGGCTCTGTGGTTGCTATGAAATGTGCACTTGGATTTCCAAATATGGTATTCAGCTGCACATTAGCCGCTAAAACTGCTAGCTGCGATTGGCTCCAGCCGAACAGTATGGCGGCCCTTCATCCAGTTCTGTATACGCTCTACGGTCAGAAGTAGCCTGGCAGTCGCACTGGAGCTCTCTGTATGTACAGGGCAGTGTCAGTCTGGTCACTACGCCCTCCCCGTCACCTCAGTCCGAACTCCGACAGAGCCGTGCAATTGATCTATTTCTGTGACGTAAGGTAAATCAACAAGCTCATTGGTCAGCTGTCATTTAAAACGTAATCGGATTTATTTTTCCTCATAAAAGTTTTTAGTGCTTCACTCACTGATTTTTCTGGGATATTTTCAGTCCTATGTCTTTTTACTTTGACTCAAATGAAGACAGACCGAGCGTCACTCTGATGAATGGACTGTATATGTGTCTTTGTATTGTTTTAGTTTGGTTCGGTCAGGAGTAACAAGCTAGATTTTTACATGCTTTTTGTGTATGTTTAAAACGATAGGGCAAAACCAAACCACTTTTTAACCTCAGTAAGTATGGAATCATTTTTTTTACCCAATGGCCTCAGATCTAAAATGAAATTGTTGCACTAGCATTAACTCATTACACAAATAGCTAATCCATTTGTACTTAGACAGGTATACGATTAAATTATTTACAAGAGGCCATTGATGAGCTCTTAATCCAGCCATGATTCTGAAATACAACCCTTTCCTTCAGCCTCCTCCTGCTGTCACACACACACACACACACATCCATGCATGCATCTCTGGTATATTTTCTATAAACACCACGGTCACATGGCGCTTCCCAGAACAATAATCAATTGCTTTCTAAAAATATTTGGACTGGCAGATCGATGAGAGAGATACTGTATGTATACACAAATAGAGCATTGACGGTATTGAGTGGTCTCAGGCTGAATGCTGTCGGAGTCCACCACTATATCCGTCTCCTGTTCCCCCGGCGCGCACTCTTTTACATCCCATAATGCACGCGTTAGCTCGTCTAGCGCGACACAAAAGCTCTGGAGCTGAAAAAGAATGGTAAAAGACAATACGATGCTCGGGCCTGGGCTCAACCGAGGATCTTCTAGTTCAGGGGTAGATGCTTCATTTGTGCTCATGTCATTCAAGAAAATAATATTGTGTCTTAATTTCAGATGGGAGATTCACCCACCCAAGCGCAGCCAATCAGAGCGCTGCTTTCAGCTCCCACTTCCAGCTTTTACAAAATACTCTTTGAGGGAAAGCACAAAATGTACTCGAGTTTTGTTTGGACAGGACAGAGCAGCATAAAAGGGGAATGAGAGGGGGAAGGACATTCAGCATCTTCGGGGCCAGAATCGAACTGCGCAGCTGCACATGGAGCCTGGCATAATGAGCTGTCCACATGGTTACCGAGTGCCCCAGCTGAAATAAAGTTATACAAAATTGACCTTATCTTATTTGTGCTGACAGAAATTATGTTAAACTGTCAAAGGGGAAATTCTTCCACACAATTCTGACTTTCCATCCAACAAAATTGTATTTAACAATTGCAATTGAAACAAAATGTAAATGGGGTGCATTGTCAATAGATTTATTAAAATGTTGCATTTTGGGGAGTTTTTGAAGTAAAGCCGAAACCTTTTTCTGCTCTGAGAATGAAATGTTTTCGAGAACGTTACATTGGAACAGCATGACCTGATTTTCACTCGAGCATGTGATCTCTCTAATGCACTTAATAAGATAATGGGAAGCTTTATTACCTACCACCATTCTTTTTATAGGATGTCACACAAAATGCTGTCATTGGCCATTTCCTGCTCCGTGCTAATTGAGAGTGGAAATACCGGAGTAACTCACTACTACATATATGATGGCATAAATTTGAGGAGAAAGTCCTGATCCAGCAATTCTGAGCAGACAACAGTGGCTTTTATGCAGAGCATCAAGCTTCTCTCGAGTAAGTGGCTGCGCCAATAGACAATAATTGGTTGATATTAAAAAACGTAAGGTATGGTGTAACATATGTGCTACAAAAGTGCCACCAAATATTTATCATATAAGATTTGAAAATTTCTCACGCTATTTCATAATAATAAAATGGGCATCTGGTGGCTGAGCGGTTGCCATTCTTCCCTCACAACAAGAAGGTCCCGTTCAATTCTTGGTTCAAATTTAGTATGACACTTTTTTACGTTTTCTGTGGTGAGATAATACCTGTAAATATGAATGTAAGTTTCAAGTGGCAGTTTGTGACGAAGAATGATGTAGAAAAAGCGACACAAAATTCACTAGTCCTACTGAGTAAAGATCAGCACAATTCCTTATCAAAATCGCTACTGTTAAAGCTTTAACAGTTCACAAAATCAAGGTAAAATACTTTCTCTTAAAGTAAATGTTTAAGCTGGTACATCAACACTTTTACTTCAGTAGAATTTTCTATGTTCTTTTACTTTTACTTAAAGCTCCTGTAGCTGTACTTTAACTTTAAGTACAGCTAACTTCACTGAAGAGACTATTTCAATGGTAAAGAAAAAGATTTGGGATTAAAGTTGGATGAGGCTTTTGGAAAAGAAAAGTTGATACGTTCACAATATTGTTGAACGTACAAGCGAAGCCAGGTCATGTTTGATTTAACTGTACACACAACCTAGAGTACAACGGTAAACGTCCCTGGCTGCTAAACCGCATTCGTCGTCTCCTTCATCTTCAGCCCGTCACTGGTTTTCTCGCTAACCGGATTTGCCCAGCTCTCTCGGCTAATGTGCCTTCATCAGCAGGTCGGAAACTTAAAGATCATGTGGACTGACAGAGGATATATGGGGGGGCATTACAGGCGCGAATCCGGCAGTGGAAGTAGCCCCAGTCCATATAGCAGGTTTCCCAACGCCCAGCTGACCCCTGTAATGTGGTTACCAAGCAACAAGAGCGAGAGAGGCGGGGTCGGACCGATGTTACAATCTAAATAATTTCATTGGTGAGGAGCTGTACCGAAATGATGTGCGATGGTTGGCGAAACATTGATATAATTTAACCTGGTGGATCTTATTATTTGTTCCTCTTGTAGGCGGAGTTTCGCTTTCCACAATTGGTTATGAAAAATTGTTCATGAGAGTGTAATTTTACTTTTAGTCATAGCAATAATTGGGCTGGACATTTTCCTTTTGACATGAAAACAGGTTTAGGGGGGGAAAAAATGCAATATTGTGATAATTCTGCTCAAAATGTGTGCAGAAAAAGCGTGACGTGAAAATGATGTTTTGGCATACCCCATTGCTCCATTTGCTCTCCTCCATTACATTCCCCCATATTCACTCATGTAGGACACCATTTCTAATTGCCGTATTTAACATGTTAATGATTTAATTATTCTTTTAATTAATTTGTTACGACTAAATGATTGGCTTAATATGAGGGCTCTTGGCTTGTCTTCGAGGAGGATGTGGTGTGAGCAGATGTGTCGCAGGATTTGATTTTCCTGGGGACAAAATTAAGCAGACTGGGGTTACGATTTTGATTTAAATTTTAGGAAAGAAGAAAAGCCTGCTTTTCAAGACCAATTATACATTTTGTGTCAAGGAAAGAATGAACTCTTAAGTAAACAGAGAAGCATATGGGTAATCTGAAAAACAGATTTGTTAACAAATTAGACTTCATAGGTTTTGAAAAGTGTTTTTGGTCATTTTGCAAATTGCGAAAAAGTGTATTGACGGTAATGTAAAAGTGTAGTTGATTAGTATGCAGAGGAAAGGGCTGCATAGGACACATTTTTATCTCCACCCTGTAAGTGCTTTACTTATATGTGCCACTTTATCAGCAAATGTAAAGGATTATTTGACTCACAATTACTTACTGCGGCATTTATCAAAGTGTAGAGTGCATAACATTAACATGGTTCTTGACAACATGGTTCTTGGTACAATCTGGTGACGCCTTTGATAAGACCAGAACAGGAGCAGCCTAAGGTTGGACATATTGACAAAAGTTCAAATGCTGTCCATGTGTTGCATACTGTGTTTGTGTACTTGTGCAAACTGTTTCTAAAAATGTGTGTATGAATGCATGTGTCTCTACAGACAATAAATTGTGCAATAAATGTAAATCATGATGACATAAATCATGATTTTTTCTTTACACTATAATCAACCTGTTTGAAATAAAAATGTTAGTTCACACTGTAAGAAAAAAGATGTCTCTGCAGGACGTGTCCAAAGTCAGTGTTCCAGATTTGCTGTCAGACATTTTACAGCAGTTTAATATGAGCTGGTATTACCCCTTGTGTGTCTTACAGTGATCCCCTGCACCCAGCTCTGACTGGCTGATGGAGAGGCCCAGGATGTAATCTGGGATTAATTACTGGAATTCTCTTGTGCAGAGGCTTCGAGGGCTCCGCTGGTGTTCGGGCTAATCTGGGTGACAGTGGATTTATGCTGCAGCTGGAAGACGCAGGTAGGACTTTGTTTTATTTATCTGAACTTGCTCTGGACATTTGCAGTTGGTAGAGCTATGGTCTTAGCGTCAAGGCTAATTGCACGATTGTACGCCAGGTTTTTACTTGTTTGTCTTGTGTCGTGAATGCAGCGAGCGGTCTCAAAGATGTTTGTGCCCATCATTTTGGAAAGTATGTTACTTTGTGATTTGCATTTGTGATCTGTTTGAACTAGAAGTGAAACATCTGTATGAAATGAGCTGTTTTATGCCAAAATTCTTCTTTTAACAGACACCATGTTTTTTATTTTGTTTTATTTTGGGGCTTGCTTGACTATTAGGGTGCTTTCTTATCCTGTCCTTTTCTAGTCCTGATTTAGACCTGGTAAAGCCCAGGTTTTAGCTTCTGTAGTCCCAGTTTAGACCCAGTTTTTAATATGGTGTTTGCAAGTTTGAATATTGCATTAAACTGATGTTGCTCCATTTAATCTTAGTGGATTTAATGACTGTCCATAATCTCTTTGTGGTCTTGGTTCTCCCTGGTTTTGGACAGGTGTAGGACTTGGTTAGTCCCGTCTTGACTTGGCTCTTGCTGCTGGAGTGCTGAGAGTGCCGACAGTCCTTGTGAGAGGCGCAGCACAGAGCCGGCTGACAGGAGCCCACGCATCCTGTCGAGCGCGCTGTTTACAGTTAAAATATTTGCCTGTCTGGAGGATCTGAGGAGCCACAGATAAGGCGCTGTCAGGAGCAGAACTGTCTGTCTCCCCTCCCACCTGACTCCTCTTTATTAAAAGCACATTGATTTGTTGTAGCGTTTGATAATCCCCCCACCAGAGTCTAATCAAAACACATCAAAATGTTTGCCACCAAGGACAACCAAGTCAGAAAAATTCCCTGCTCACTGCGCGCCTTGTTTTGGAGCAGTGCTTTTTTTGTGTTGGGCGTTGATGCAATATGAATAATACGATAAAGGGTCTTCTGCTCTTAAAATAGCAGGTTGGCATTCAAAGACGCCTTGTGTTTTACAAAGCGAATGAAGAGTATAAACAAATCAGAAAATGTTCCCATCTAAAGTCAGGAATTTTTAAAAGACAGACACAGATGTAGGTTTTTAAATACATGCTGTTTATTTAGTTTGTTTTGGATTACTTTAAAATGTTTGAATGTTTGTTATAAACCACATCATAAAATAAAATATACATAAAATAGACGGTATAACATTACAGTCCCTTCAGACTTGCAGAATTTGACAACTCTGAAAACTGACCAGTTGTCCAGTGTGTTCCCTCAAGTTCCCTGATGGATATAAGCTGAAGGTGGGTGACTGTATGAACATGTGGCTGTTCTTCCACCCCTGGAGAGCGGGTGGTCCAGACTGAGTGTGGGGTTAAATCGGAAGCCTAAACAGGCATCTGGGCTTGTCTCCCAGTCACTGAGCTGGGCCCCTCCTGGGCCTCGTCATGAGCCAAATTATTTTTAATGGATCTTCATAAAACCATCTGTATCAGCACACCTGCACACTGCAAGGCTATTGACAAAATGGTTATGACTGCGGGACCCAGAAATGGCACTAAAATGTGTAATCATTCTGTTTGCTGTACCTGGCACCACCTCCTCTTTCATGTATCTGTTTTCTTTGGGCCTAGTTCAACAAAAGAATGCTATTTCCTTCCTCCTGGGTCCATGGCCTGAGCGATTTCCATTTAGATTTGGGCTCTGTTTTAAGGTATACAGAGTCCAGAGAATGCATCCAGCAATGCTTGATGGTAAATTCCATGCAAATGGGCTGTCTAACCTGGCCAGAGGTGCATTGTCTGCACAAAAGAAAGGTTAATTATGGATGTTAATTTCCACAGATTGTGGCTTTAATGAATCTGATTAGCTATTCAGGTTTGGAAATTTGCAACTATTTTTCAAAGCAGTGGTTGGCAAGCCTCCTGGCAGTGCAGTGCTTATCATTGTATTACTGATATATGACTGGGAATGCTGGAACAATATGTCTTATAATTTTTCATCTCCATAAATCACATCCGTCTGTGGCTTTGTCATCATTTCCGATGCTAAAGGGAGTCATACGACGCTCGCTGACAGCTCAACACTTCTCCTGCTCACTCCTCTGTTTCTTCTCATCAAATTTGATTTGTATGAAGATATAACTGATGTTTTATTTATTTGTGCCTTGGGAGACAACCTGCAGCTGCCCTGGGGGTGTCATCATTTATATGTAGAGAACAAAACAAAAGTGAGAAAATCAAAGGCTGCCACTGTCCTTGCACCTAGTGGCATAGACTTGAATGAAATTCAGTGAGATGAAGTTTACCACATTCTCTATTGAGATTGTCCATATCATTCTGAAGTGCTTCATTATAACAGCAGTGGAGACCTGTGGGACGTCTGAGTTTGGGAAGTGGAATGTCTCATTTATCAGGGTAAGAAAATCACTCAAGTTCCACGGCATTTAGGTCTAGACAGTGTTTACTCTCATTTAGCAACGGTTCCCACTGCACTACATGTATTAAAGTTAAACACTCTAGTTAGGGAAAATGCAATTAGACACTCAGGCACTTTGGATCTTAGATCTTTTTTTTTTTCTGTTTTAAATTTGGGATTTGATTTGGTTCATTGAATACAATGCATATTGTTTTTTGGGGTTTAAAGATTTTCAAAGAAGACATACCTTATGTTTAAATTGTAAGTAATACAAGAAAGTGGGCGGGAATAGGGGAGAGGTGAAAACTGAACATTTGTGAGCACTAAATCTTTGCATGTAGGATAATACAGGATTCCTCAAACAAGTTTATACATTTCATACACATGTTCGACTTAAAACCATCCAAATGGCAACATCAATTTTCTCGATAAACGTTTCAAACAGAAAAACCTTTTGCAATGGTTTATTATTCAACAAAACGCAAGTAAAAAAACAACAGGTGCACATTAAATAGTTGTGTAAATTTACAGCTGTACACTGCATTGCTGATCCCATGGGCGCAATTGGAAAACTTCTGTAAAACTATGGATGAGAAAAAATAAAGCCCGGCACTTTTATTACTTTTGGGCGCCAGATGTTCGAGTGATTGGGAGTGAGGAAGAGTTGACTGAGAGGAGACCACGACCACATAATGAAGATGACACAAGCCCTCTTTTCCAGTTGAGGCCCCCAGTTGAGGCCCTCTTTTTTTTTTTTGTTGCTCCGTCTACCTCTCCAAATTGTCACTATCTCCTCTGATTTTTCCCCGCCCCGGCATCATGCTGCTCTGATGGGGAGGCAGATGCTCGGAGGGGGCCCAGAAGGAGAGAGTCTCTGATATGAAAGGGTGTAATGAATGGTGCCGCCTGTTTGTGTGCCTGCCGCCAAGTAGCGTAGCTGCATCAGCACTGGATCGCACGGAACAAAAAACCAAAATGCTTACCCGACCCGTCCAGTGAATCAGGGATATTTGCACATGCATTTGTATCTCGCACGTAAACGACACACGACCAAGCAAAGGCGTGACGCTGGTTGGACGTTTCAGTGGATGGAGGACGATCGAAAGACAAGGGTGAACTCAAAAGCTCCAAACTGGGCAAATATTTGAACTGTAGATGGATCTGAAGGTGCTTGCAAGACCAACAATGATGCCATAATTGTACCGCGCGTTTTATAACCATTGCTAAAGGGCTGCAGCTAATGATGTTTCAGTTGATTATCAATTGATCTTTTGATTAACTGATTAGGTTTGGATTGCTGCAGGCTCATGAATGTGATACTTTTAGATTTAGGATTTGATCAAGATTAAACATGACACATGCCGCTGGAGAATATTCGTAATATTAAAATACAAAATTGGGTTTTGTACAATTATTGTGTCGTCATCTGTGAGTCTTGCTTTGTCTGGGAGGTGAGGCTGCTTCTGGCATGGCATGTTTTGGAGTCGAAGTATAGTTCAGAATAAGATTAATCATTTGGTTGCCATGGAATTGATTTTTACAGCAATGCTATATCAGAATGTAAAACATTGTATGCCCTGCCTTACAAACAAACAAGCTACTCTTTGTTATTGAAATAAATAAAATAAATTACTAATCACAAAGAGAAAACAATTCACTCAGGATTGGTGCGAGAGAGAGTTTGACACGTTGGCTTTATATTGAACATTTTCAGTATATTTTAACACAAAGCGTATTGGTTTGTAGATGGATTTTTGCAAGATCTTGTGGCACGAGATCTTGTCCCGTCTGTGTTTTTTGTTTGGTTGACAAATAGTCTATACGGTAGTGTTTGATTTGCACTAGTAGTAACCGCGCAAAACTTTCCATCTGAGTGTTTAATTTAACGTTGCTTTCGAAAAAAAAACAATAAATGCAGTTCTTGTAACTTTGCTGTGCTTTTGTCCCCGTTGTTGAAGCCGCACACATCATTTTCAGCTCTGCCTGATGGAACCGAGGGGAAGCGGCTGGGCACGGACTTCTCGCTGTGCTCTAGTGCTATTTTCGGGTTAATTACTGCTAATGAATTGGAGTATCCTTATTGTCCTCTAGAGCACTGAAGAGCGGTCTCCTGTTACAAAAAGTCTGTCAGTTCCTAATCAATCGCTTCACTCTTGATTGAGATCATTGGCATATTTTTCACACGTTTCTTTGCAGCGAGGCAAGGGACATATTGTTGTTTTTTTTTTGTTGATTACGTTATCTTAAAGCTGTGTTGGGGGTGTAATGGAAAGCCTTAAAGAACAGGTGATGGGGCTAATTAGTCATTAGCAAAGAGATTAGGGTCCCAAATGACAAGTGCATGCTTTACAAGGTCATAATTTGATTAAAGTCACTGCCAGCCAGTTTTGATGGAAGAAGCTTCTCTAAGATGATTAAGTCTTGCCATCATCTTCTCACCACATGATACGGGAAATTTAAATGTCTCAATTTGGTCACCCAAGTAGTCATTTTTGTCAGGCCAAATGACACGATGCACTGGACCAAAGGCAGGGTTTGGTCAATGTCGCTAAGAGAAGTTCCAAGTTCATGCGACTCAAAGAATAGTCTGACTAGTGGCCCTTCGTGAATGCTCCTGAAGAATGAATATTGATAGTTTTGTTGAAGTACTCTCAATGCAACGTGATTTAAAATGTATTTATTAATAGTTTATGTGGCGTACAATACTTAAATAAATAAAATATCTGATTGCGATTTTTCCGAGACACTTAACCTCTCCTCCAGTGTCAGCGTACATTGGTGTGTGAATGTGTGTGAATGTGTGTGAATGTGTGTGAATGTGTGTGAATGTGTGTGAATGTGTGTGAATGTGTGTGAATGGGTGAGTGATTCCTTAATGTAACGCTTTGAGTGCCTTGAATGTAGAAAAGCGTTCTATGAATGTGACCATTTACCATTTAAAATAAGAAAATAAATGTGCCAGTGGTGTAGTAAGTAGTTTAATTAAATAGTTTAATTGTTTCATTAATTTCATTAATATCAGACAGTAGGTCATAGATTATGTAAATAAAATGTTCTCACCCCACTGGCAAATAATTTAGATTGAAATAAAAAGCAATGTACTGAAACAAGCCATTACCTTTGGAGATTGTTTAACTCCTGTTGATATATTGTCTTAGTTGTGGCGTGGAACTGGCGACGCTCTAGGGGTGATGATGATTATGATGATAATGATGGTGCATTTGATTTATGTAGTCATTTTTGGACACTCAAGGACACTTTATTATACATTCACTCCACACCTGTTGATGATAAGCAGCTATTGAAGCCACAGTTGCCCTAGGGCAGACTGATAGACTGATGGAAGTGAGCCTACCAATCTACACCATCAGGCCCTCCAACAACCACCAATCATTCACGCACAACAGAGTCATACTAGCCAAGGTGGGTGACATGTTTTGCCTAAAGATACAACAACAGTGCACTAGAGCCTGGGCCAGACCTTATACAGAGACTTGTGCATGTTTTCCTTGTAAACATATTAAAAGATGCCGCGATTTGCTTAAAATGCAAACACTCTCTTTGAACATGTGTCATAGGTTGACTGTTCTGCGTTCATAGTGTGTTAATAAAGTTATTTACAGATCACAAATGCAAAGCACAAAGCTGTTATGGAATACATGGAAAGCATCGAGGCAGATGAGTTTCACATCTGAATGAACACAGAACTGTGAGATCATCAACTATTCAAGGGTCAAAGGGTGAAGGAAGCCTAGAGGCAGTGAACTTCTCTCTGGAGTCGGGCTTTCACTTGATGTTCCAATGTTGTGGACCTCTTCGGGTTCAAGACGAGTACAAATCTGAACTGACTGGCCCCTAAAAGAACAATGTGACACACGTCTGATCAATTACTGTCCGGACACATGATTGACAGCAAGATTTTTCTCTTCCGCTGGCATATATTTGTAAGAGCAGAGATGGTTAGTTTGATCCTGAGGGAAGCCAATTATCATAACTTGCTAATCTATATTGCGCATGGGAAATTAATATTAAAGTAATGTCAGGCCTGTGATTTATGTTCATTGTCGCGGGTGTGCTCCGCCTAAAGACCAAAGTCTATGCATTCGGAATGAAGAAAAACGTCCATGTTCACAATGGCACTTGGGAAAGAGTCTTAATGTGATGTGGCGGCGCTGCTTGGCCTTATTCAAATAGGGTTTTCCTTCCTTCCTCCAAATCCAATCCAACCATTGTTACAACGTGTATGTTGTGACCCACATCACTGCTGAATTAGAAACACAAATATAGGCGGACTTTGTAATACTTTTCATAAGAGGGCCCGCCACCTGCTTGTCTCCGTGGAGATGTTAAAACCTTCGTTCAATAATACCTTGAAAAACATACATTCTTACTGTGAGCCGAGATAGAGCTATGCGTTTAACGCCATTCTGTGGCTGTTTGGAAGAAAGTAATAACTGTGAATATTCTTTGCAAAGAAAGAAAAGCCATGGACAGAAAAGAACAGGAGGATGGTCGGGATGCGGTGAAGTGGTTAAGTGTGGAAAAAGAAAAAGAAGCCACACACGAGATATTGAGTCCCCCTCATTTATTGTTAATACACACATGGATGAAGAGTCAAATTGCAGTTGTGGGGTCAAACTCAGCAGGTCAATGGTATCATAAAAAAACATTAAAAAAAGAAAAACCCATGAAAAGATAAAAGGAGTGCATACAGTATGTGTTGCCCGTGTATGTGCCAAGCGTGTGAGGAAATAGGCTGGCGGGATCATCTCAGTTCAAGTGCACGTTTGCCTCCATATGTTCCATGTTTAGCTGTTTTTGTGATGTGGAGCTTTGCTTTGAGATGCTCATTTTAGCGGTTTCTCGGGGGTTTAGGGCTGCAGAACCTTGACAGATGAGCAGCGCTGGATTTTGAATGAGGTATGGCACACGGGCCACAAAAGCAGATGTTCATAAGCATATTAGGTAAACATCATTTTCAGAACCTAAAGACGAACGTTAATGCACATTATTGAGTCTTCATTGTTTACAAGCGTGATTCATGCGAGTTGTATTTTGTTGATGGTTGTAAATTAGTTTTTGATTTATGCTTTAATTTCTGCTTTCCAAAATCAACGAATATTGTCACACAAAATTAGTTGCAATTGTTCAAAAAAATAAAATACAAGCAAATCTGGGATGTAACAATAGCCGAATTGTAATGATTAGAATTCTGTAACGAATTCTAACCTCTTGTTTTTACATTAATTTTGTTGCAGCTAAAAAACATAAGGCACTACAAAGACCATGATCCCTTGTTCCATTTCAGTGCAGACAATATGAATAAATAGCTTTTATATCTTAAATAATTTGGAATGATTCACAAAAAATATTGTTGAGGCATTTTTAAAGTTAAAAAGTTTCTACAATTCTGTCTGCCTCTCACAATATCGTAATAAATATTGTACCGTGAAATGAATATCGTGATAATATTGTACCATGATATTTGCATATCGTTACGTCCCTAAAAAGAATGTAGCCTATTTATTTGCATAAACATCTGTGTTCTGTAAGATTACGGTTGTAATTAAACTGTAGTAAATGTAAATGTTAAACAAAACTTTAAAGAGTTACGTTTACTCGTCCAGCAAAGAATGAACTTGTCTTCAAAAGCCTGGATTTAATTCAAGTACCAGTACGAAGAGTTCACAGAGGACTTCTTCAGTCCCGTGTGGTTTTCTCAGGGCAATACCACCTTCTGCTTATTTTAGACAGCGCTCGCTTCCACAGTACAAGGCGGGCTCACTTTACATGCAGGATCAAACCATGAAACCCTATCCGCTCTCATGAAATAAGAATTCGGCTAAGTGAAGGCAAGCTCTCTCCCGCAGCTTTTGTAGCCTCTATCCAGCCTTTAGTGATCCCACATCGCAGAGTGTACCAGAAATAGTGCACTAGATTCTGAGGCCATTTAGGAGTTTCCAAGCATGGACGACTGCATAGCCGGTCTCACAAGTCAAATAAATACTTGCATGTCAGTACTTAATCGTACCCAAACGTCCAACAAGGTAAGGTCAGTGCGAAATGCTTCTATTTGTATTGGTTTGGGAGATAAGGGCTCAGTGGTTCATAAACAGTGGCTGGTGGTTTGATCTCTGTTCTGATCACTGCAGTTTGTCATTGTGCCCTTGGATCGGAGGGGCCGTAGGAATATTTGGGCGGCCAAAACTTCTGTCCGTCTTTCCCAGGGCACATGTGGCACCGACAAGTGTGACTGAGTAATAAATGAATGATGGCTCACGTTGTAAAGTGCTCTTGTGTGTCTCAACAGTGCCGTCGTCTTGCTGTTATTGTTGTCGTCGTTGTTGTACTCAGTGTTATGTGTGGTACTGCACTTTAAAATGGGATATTATTAAGCTGATGAGAGAAAAACATTCATTCCCTGAAGTTTAATGCAACAAGAATTTTTAAGTTCTTCCATGCGTGTGCACATTTTGACAAACTTACTGAGTTGTAATGAAGGCTGTGGTGTGATAACTTGAAGAGCACAATCAATTCCATGCTTAAGATAAAAGATTAAAAAAAGACTCACTTAAAATAGGCAGTATTTTCCAACTCTTGGTGCAAAGTTAGTTAATCTGTTAAATTGACACTTGATGAGCTCTTTTTCTAATCTGCTGCTAAATGCTTCATTAGATGGAGAAAGCAAAACACGCTGATGAGCGCCGCAGACGAATTGAAAGAGTCTGTTTTTGTCGTTCTGCACAAAAACAACAACAACAACGCAGTGTGATAAATGGTTTAAAACCACTGAACAAACCATGTAATTCTCCAAGACTTTTCGGTTCTGGTGGTGAGGGGAGAAAATAAACAGAAAGAGCTGCATTGGAAGATGACAAGAGAATAAAGAAGGAACAACTGCAATAGTTAGACACTCCCCATCTCCAGCCATTTCTTGTGAGAAAATGGAATTGGGGAAAACAACCTCTATTTCTATCTATTGGACCAGCCAAAGGCACATCAACTATTTTCTCTCCCCATCGTCACTGAAAGCAATCATTTTAGAATTGATTTTCATGGCTCACAGAGAAATAATGGGAATTCTTTCTAATGTAGAAATGTATGTGTTCCTTTTGGTTAACCAGAATAGACCATATTTCAAGCTTGTCAGTTAGAGAAGTAAAAATACCTCTCATCTCTCCAGCTCAAGTTTTTCCAAAGCTCCTATTCCCAGCGTCTAAAGTGACAAGTCATCATCTCCCCAAAAAAATCAATCATAGACTTCTATATTCTTTGGGTGATTTTGAAGGCGCTCCTCCTTGGGTCCACATTTGTCTATGTTTTGAGGAGATAAAACGTCAAAGCAGCACGGCAAATCATTCTTCCCTGGTGAGGGCTGCATGGGGAAAAGGGGAATGACAATTGCCTTAACATGCCCCAGTTAACACTCACTCAATTTCTATTCATCCCCTTTTAAACCACGTCTACAATGCTCGAGTTCAGAGGAGCCCACTTTTACCTATTCACTGGACTAAAAGTTTCCAAGTACAAAAATTAATAACTTCAGATCCATCCAAAAGCAGCTGAATGTTTTCTGTGGCTTGATGCCAAATCTGCCAGCTACAATGTAAAACTGTAAACTGACAGAATGGCTCTCAATTGTCAGTTGATTTATTTCTGTTGTACATTGAGACCGGTAAATACCATACATTATTAACCAAATAAAGGTGGAATGAATGAGTGAATGAAGGCTTCTAGAGAATATTAATGAATGAAAGTGTATTGCTCATGAAAATCAGACGTTTTGAATGAATGATGCCACTGTCTTTGTTATAAAAGGTTCTTTTGGCATGTGTGAGTCTGTATAGTCCAGATAACAACTACAGTGATCAAAATACAAATATTTATCATTATTATTACTATATTTGTAGAGGCAACTTGTCATAACCACTGGATTATTGCAGCACCTATTTGTTATCCAACCTAAAGGTTCTGAAAGTAATGCATTTTACTAAAAACAAGAACAAGAATATTTTTGCTATATATGAATTATTACTACAGGTAAAATAATAATAATAATAATAATAATAATAATAATAATAATAATAATAATAATAATACAAATGTGCTTGTAAATATTATGACCTTACCAAGTTTGTTTACATTACTGACATGCCCCAAATGACATAATATTCTTTTTTAGGTCATGATATTAAATTACACAATCATACCAAACTGTAAATTATGCAGATATTGTCCTACTGACACATTTATCTAGTCCACCCAAGTCCACTCAACTGTAATGTACTAAGAGTGTTGACTCTTTTTTTTCCAAACATATTCAACATCTCCAAAGAGCCCAAATTTGATCCAAAAGCTGCAGGCCCACTCTCTTCCTCGCTTTCCTTTTTGAGGCAAAATCTATTTACCCTGGGTTTATCCATCAGAAGCTGTCCAGTGCCTAACAGCCAGCCCAGGTGCCATTACTGTACCATTACATACCAGATTCCTCCAGTTTATTACCACTATGGAGCGTGTCAGATATTATTAATGATACCTCAAGCCCTGCCGATGAGAGCACTATTGATTGACAGAGTAAGGGGCGAGGAGTTTGGGGATTGCCCAGACATAACCTGCATTTTTTTTTCTTCTCCTTCTTCAAACTGGATTTAAGGAGATACTTGAAGTACTGCTGCAGTGTTGTGCAAAGTAGGACAAAGTGTACTCTGCAAAAGTAAGATTTTCACTGCTGAGATTCAGGTCAACAACATCCAACACGACATTCTTCACCAAATCAGACGGCACAGATGGGGAAAGTGGGCCGGAAAACATGACATATTGGAAATGAAATGCAACAAATGTCGGCTAGTGCACTACTTACAATTTACTTATTCAAGGTGTAACACTTCAAAACGTGTTATATGGGATATAGGCCCTACATCATTTGTTGATTTATATAAGCAACTTGAAACAATTCAGCTGAGTTAGTTTATTTGTTTTGCATCGATGTTCAGGCATCAAAGCGCAATCAGTAACGTGACAGACACATAATCAAACAGACATACACGTTGGCTCACAGAGTTTCCAACAGACAAAGATGCATTTTTAATCAATTATTTGACCAAGTGTCGTCCAAGATAGAAAAGGTTTCAAAAATAGTCATCTTGGAATCTTGATATTAAGACGTTTCAACTGCCAATCCGGAATACAATTTGAATCGGGTAAATAAGATTAACAGATTGAAAATGTTTGATTCCAGTCATTTCAGTTGCAAATCTATAATCACCTCTGATGCATGTAGTGCCAAAAACATCCAACACTGCTTTATGTTTTAAAAGAGACACATCATCACAATTTACTTTTTTTGAGCTTTTAACCAGTGATTACAGTGTTCTCTCATCAAAACATACCTGGAGTTGTATTTAGCTGCTTCACGCAAGCTTGATGAATACTCTTTGTAGATTCCCTCCCTCTGGGCGTCATAAACACTCCATTCTGAGAAACGGTCTCTACTCCTATGAACGGTTCTTCATCGGCCTCGAAAATTGGTTCTCTCTCCTGAGTGGGTCTAGCTCCACCGTTCTGCAAGTTGAGGCGCGTCCGCCTGTCCGTCCGAGGGAGTCGGATTCTCTTTCACCGTGGAACTCCTACAGGTTCTACTTTTTTCCAAAGAGGTTTGGTAGTTTTTCCTGGTCGAGAAGGAGGTCTAAGGACAGGGGAGCTTGGGACATCTGTCTAAGGACACGGGACGCTGGGACATTACCAAGTCTCTGTGAACACTGTTTATTCTGTTTTTATTCTGTTTTTTCCACTGTAGCCCTCGAGGAACCACTGTTGTGATTTTGGGCAAACAAAAATAAATTGAATTGAATTTCCCTGACTGTGGATGTCATTGTACCTATGACAAGATGTCATTGTACCTATGACACTGTTTTAAGTCCATAAATCATCACCAGATTTGTTCTGAGCATTTCTGCCGTCAAATCACAATCATTACAACTGCGTGGCTACATTAGTATGTGTGAGGAAAGCTAGCATTTGTTTCTCTCTCCTATGTAATTGCCTCTGCAACCAGTAGATGGACCCCAAAGATAATTCCTGCAGTGGAAACTCCAGCATGATATGAAGTTATTTGCTTTTTGTTTTTTGTTGTTGTTCGACATGCCAAAGTAAAGGATCTCAAGAGCATGTTTAAAAGCCAGTAACAGTACATTCATTCATTCATTCATTCATTTTCTACCGCTTGTTCTCGTTAGGGGTCGCGGGTGACTGGAGCCTATCCCAGTGCCTTTGGGCCTTAGGCGGGGTACACCCTGGACAGTGGCCAAATCGTCGCAGGGTTAAGTAAACAGTACAAATATTGGAAGATATTAATGGTCGCAGATATTTTCTTTCATGACGTAATGCAACAGTGTGGCCTCCCCATCAATTCCCTCCCAGAATAAATAAAAATGTATATAAAGAATACGATACTATACAATAATTTATCAAAAGCCACCATAGGCAAAACATGTTTAATTTAGTATTTGGGTTGTCTTATTGGTACAAATACAGTGGTTAGACAGTTTTGGCAAATCTCCCCTGGTCTTGTTTCAAAATGTCCAAAGAATGTCGCTGACGATGCTTTTTTAATTATAATATCAGTGTATAGTTGTGTTAAAGTTAATTACAAAGATGTATTTTGTTCCTTTTATATATTGTAAAGTTAATTCATGCTAAGGTCACTTTGAGTTAATTAGGTTGGCACTATGAGCCTTATGGACTTTTTCACTTGAGTATAACCTTGTGGAAGCCAGTTGGACACGACACCTGTTGTCTTAGTGTAAGCAATCCTAACACTTTATCAAAATGATGTATGCTTTCTCAGACGCAATTTAATCAGTGTCAGTCTTAAGGTACATATCCCATAATAATTCATTAGAGTTATTTAAAATTACAACAGCCTTCTTTGACACTTTGTGCAATAAACAAAGATGTCAGTGCCAATTAGCGAGGAGGATATTCTTTGATACAAAAATAAAATCCATGCTTTGTCTGCCTTTCAAACGCTAAAGCCAAAACCCCAAGGAGCGGGAGTCCATTGGTTGAAGTGTTGACCAGTGGAATATCAATGAGTGTATGAACAAGAGGAAAATAAACGTGTTGAGGCAAACAGAATGTACTCCTCAATGTCCATAGCCTTGTATCTTGTCTATTATGAAGTGAAAAATATGTAAAAGCAAAAATATCATGCATCCACTTTTCACATTTTAGCCATCTTGACGCAACCCTCTTTAAGCTTGAGACGAGCGCAAAGACGATGCTAGCTCTCTTTTTTTTAATGTACCGACATAAAGCGACACATTTCATTTTTACCGATGTATTTGTAAACCTTATTGGTCTTGCATTATCTGTAGAGGACAAAAAAGATGTAACTAGAAAACAGAGACCTCATTCTGGGCCTGGAGCAGTTTGGTGACAAGCTAGTCCTATATCCGACAAGCAACCCCTCCGATAAGAAGAACAAGTCGTTATTAAATTGTTAAAGACTGGAGAAGCTTTGCGCTGAGGACAGCAAAGAGTCCACAGTACTATTCCTCTATTAAAAGGCACACGAGATGGAAAATGTCCAATTTCTTCCCCGTTGTCTCCTTTCACCTGATTTGTTGTTGTGCGGGGGATCAATGATAGTGTACAGGCATAACCCGGCAAGGTTATTTCCCCAGTATTACCGTCTTATCACGCTGAGGGAAAACTTGTCGGTGGTTTGTGCGAGCTAAGGCAAAGCTACTGCTGACGACTGTGATTGCTCGGCTGTGGAGAGGTCATCGAGCAGCATGGCAAAACACCGGTCCCTGAATGGAAGACATGGAGTTCTGGAATAACGGTTTGCACTGTGAGTTTAGAGATGGAACAATGAAGTTTGCCCAACAATTCTTCCCAAAGTTTTGTTCAACTAAAAACGTGAACATTTTCTTACATTCATGAGATAATCAGTTGATGAAAAGCCATTAGACGTTAACAAATCCATCTAATAAAGTCAGGAAATGAAATGAGATTTGGGCAAACTGTTTAATCCTAAATAAGCTAGTTTTAGGATGATGGATGTTTTAAATGCCTAAGAAGATCAAATTGTATGGAAATGACAGTCACAAAATCCCATTTGCCAATATCGTTTATCTCCCACCAGCCGTCTTTACTCATGTATAGAAAACCCCAAATCAGTGCGTAGGAGGAACACATTGTACAACACACAATACATTAGTTACATAGGTTTTACGGGCTTTACAAGTTAGTAATTGCCCAGGTAAATCTTTGTATAAGTGTGTGCAGCTATTGTTTGATTAAGCTTTTTAATTTCCGGGGCTCCTCTCCACCACTGCAATGAGTTAAAATCAACTCCTTCATAAGTAGATGTAGTGGCAATGGATGCTGTGGTAACAAAGATGTATATTAGCTCACATCCGAGCATTGAGGGCAGAAGAGATTGTTTTCATTTCAATAACCAGAGGCAAGGTATGACATAACGAGGACAGGCGAAGTGCTAACCGTTCTGCAATCTTGGATTTCCAATTGCAGCATCCAGGGACTCTTCCCAGATCTTGAACCTGGCGGCTTTCTGCTTTATGTGAACAGACAGAACATGCTAAATCCACAGAGAAATGCAGTCTTTGAATCACATGTGAGACATTTTATCTTTTGCAGTTAGGCTTCTTAGCAAGTAAAAGCCTTTTTTCTGTCGTTTGAAAACCCATTTCTTTAATAGTTATTTTGTAAGGGTACCAAAGACGGACAGACTTTATTTATTTATCATGGACAGAATGTACAAGAACAAAGATGAATGTCTACCCTAAATCAAGTGTCATCTCCAGAATACTTTTCCTTTTAAATCTTTTATTTTTGTTTACTAAAATGGGGCCAGCCTTGAGTGCTTCTGTAACTACCATTATTATGCCGATGTGGTGCGCCGCTGAGGTCCTGTAAGGCTTCTTGTACTACTACTTAAACACAGGCCTGTGTGTTTGCCCTGACAAGCTTTCTGTTGTGCCAAGGTCTCCAGGAGGGAATTTTCCAGCGGTCTGATCTGAATTACAAATCAAATGTAATTATTTATTTATGACTAATGCTGAGTAATTGTGCTTCACGGTAAAAGGCTCCCCGGATGAGAAGGAGCACGGGCTAACCTTTGAGAGCACAAAGCGGTCGCTACGGGCGCTCCACGAGAACGGCCTCTCACAGACTGAAGGTCAGACTCGTCTCCTCTGACCGTTAACTTTGATGTTTATCAGCTGATCTCAGGCTAACAGACCAGTGGTTTGCCGGTGGACTAAACATTAGCATTTAGCCTCAAGAACAGTAGGTCCCAACCTTTTTTTTGTTTCAAGTACCCTCGAGAGCCTTATCTCACACTCCAGAGTACCAGCTAACTTGACGATTCTTCAATGAGTAAGAATATGTACACAACCAGTTATTGCAATTACATTTTCATGTTTTAATGATGCTGATGTGCAAATAATCCAACAAAAAAATCTATATGGATGTAAATTGGACGTATTGTATTCATACTACTGTTTCTAAATCTGATCTTTCCAAATAGGCCCTGGTAACTGCCTGCGTACCTAAAGTTGGGAAACACTGTTGTAGAAAATGTATATCCTTTGCTATGGCTTGAATTGAATAATTGCGGTTTGTGCTACCTCTACTACCACGATACCTTTTCCGGAAACCCTATCTGGTGCAACTTTATAGATTTTTCTATCATGAGAATAGCAGTAATCTTGGGTTCTTTCCCATGTTGCCGGATTTGGTGTGAATACTAAAAGGGATTGTGTGAATTTGAATAAAGCGGCTGTGAAAATAGTATTTGTTCTATTGCTATCAACTTTTCCACACGTGCACAAAATTTAAGGTTATTTTAAAATCAGATTTTACCATTAAAATTTGAGACTTTAATCTTGTAAACGCATATCTCAACCAAAGCACTGGCCCAATCTTGCAGTTGTCAAATATATAAATATTTCAAAAGTAATAAAATGCTTTTTACTATATTTAGCTACACCCTACTTTACTTTGGCATACCCCCGGCCCCTTTACTAAATATCTACTTAAATAATTGTATGTATCCTTTCATCCATTGTATTACACCAAAGCTGTCATATATTCCTGACTCAAACAGCCTGTGAATGTGGGGAATGGGCTGCCCTGTAGGTGACACAGCCATGGTCATGGCAGAACACCCTGTGGACCACCTCCATTATTTCCCCTCTAATGAGCTGAGATGTGTCCGTCTCCCTGTGGCTCGTGTGCCCAGTGTTAATAGAAGTATGGGCCGTTCAAGGTAATGGCACTACATGACCGTGGCCCCAGGCTCTCCCAGCGTGCCCCCGTCGTCACAGTCCAGCAGGCAGGTTACTTCGAGAGAATCAGAAACCCAACAAGTTTCTGTCAATTTGAAATGAACTCCCGTTTAACTGCTCTGAGAAATGGGTGACTTAGTAACTTCAGTCCTCGGATGACATTTTAAAGATTCGATTCCAGAATGTTGAATATTAAGAAGCAGTTGGAGAAAAGACTTTGTGATTGTTCCAGTCTAAGGTTGTGTTCCTACATTCCTTGGAATTCAGAAATAGATGGAACATTTAACTCTGAAGAGGGTTTGCAGTCTTATGCCTGTGAAAAGACACATTGTACATTAAAGTGTATTTTGTTTGGTAAGTTTTTTTAAGTATGTAGTAAAGTAAAAAGTATAGTAAATTAAAAATGTATGCGTAATGTGGCTTTAAATTGTTTCTTAATGCATGCCCTTTTGATTTCATATATGTTGTTTTTATTATTGATCAGTGTTTTATGTTGCACCGTAATGCCGAGGCAAGTGCCTATGTTTATGATTTTTGTTGATTGATAATAAACCCCTTCTGATTCTGAGTGGGCTGCAGATTGTGCCAGCCTCGCTCTTCCTTTGTCTCTCATACTTCCCTTCTTGTTAGCTGGGCTTTACCCAGGTGGCACCAGGTGAATTCATGTATCTAGATTATCATATTTACAAAAGTAAATTATCTTTAGCGCCACGATGAGGCTAGGAGTCACACACCACACCACGCCGCTGCTGCCATGGCGTCCCATTTTGTTGTGTTCGACTGCAGGCAGTTCTGGATACCTTCGCTGTAGCTGGTAGTATTTACTTGCTTACTTTACTTGGGTGTGTCCAGGGGTACATTAAACCGTTGTTGGTCTCCCCTCACAATTTAATTGGTCTGGACAGTCCGTGTTAATGAACATACATGATAGACATGCTGTGAACACGCCAAATTGTATTCATGGGCTAATTTGCATCCGTTGTCCTGCATTCAATCTCTCAAACACTCTCATTCCTAAACCAGGACACTGGAGGCAAGGTGGGTGAAGTGTCTTGCCCATGGACACAATGACAGTGTGACCTATCACCCCCCCTGTGGCACAGGGGGTTCCAGTGATCTCCCATCTAAGTACTAACCAGGCCCATCCCTGCTTAACTTCCAAGATCTGACAAGATCGGGCATTAACTAACCTAAACATTATTTTCCAGACTTTTTCGAAATTAAATATTAACATTGAAAATGGAAATTGAACTCTTGGTCAATGAACAAACTTATGCCTTCTGTTTTTTTTGTTTTCATTTCCATGTAAAATTTTACTTTAACCCTACTCCTTGTTTACTCAAAGAATTACTTTAAATCTGTTGAACTAGAGCAGTAGTTCTCAAGCTTTTTGCAGTCGTGACACCCAAAATAACAACCGTTGGCATCCGTGACCCCCAAACTAGCCCTAGATAAATTGCTTTGGTAGCCCAACAAATGATCATTTACATTTACCTCTGCATTTGAAGGGTGTCAAGCCTTTTGTATAAATTCAGATGTTTTCTCTCATATCATCTCCTCCCTGAAATCCTTTAGCGACCCCCATGGGGGTCCTGATCTCCAGGTTGAGGAGCACTGTACTAGAGAATCTTGGGTATAACATTGGCGATATTATAGTGACTCCTTTTTACACTTTGTATGCAGAGTCCATATTAATTACTCCATGCCTACAGGTTTCCTTCAGCATGCCGTCTGTATGCGTCAAACAGCTCTATTGGAGGTGGCAGACACAGGTGTGGAGAGGCCTGGCAGGCTGCAGCAGGTTATTGGCTGACAGATGGAGCAGAAGGCAGGGTGTGGGGGTACAGGGCTGGAACACTGTTGAGAGGGACATCAGACTGGGAGTGGCCACTGCTGTGTAAAATAACAACCCATGTTTGCAAATGATAACTAAATACCAAAAATGCCTAATATGTGTTTTAACTTTCTTGATCCACTTGTTGTAAATTAAGAACTCAATATATGCTTCTTCTCTCTAAGCTTCAAGATTAGGGAACCTTAAAATGCAGTTGTAACAGAAGAGGCACCAGAAGGCTGTTGAGCGTAATTACCTCGTGCTATGCCGCGAAACTCCATTTGTTGCCTGTTATGCATGCAACAATCATAGCAGCAGAAGCAGAAAAAAAAATCCAGTCTTGACAGCATTGCGGTTTGAATAGAAACTAAATTGTGATCATTAATATTAATATAGCAAAAAGAAGGGATGTTATGGGCAAAACAGCAAAGTTGAAGGTTAGGCAAATCAGCTTTTTATCAAGTTTAATACTATAGCCCTTCTGTAAGGCTCATATTTTCCATTCATCCACAGTGCATGAATACTAATAGGCCCTGTGACTTAATGGACCTATCCAAATCCCCATGTTTGATTTCCACCTCTCAAAGTGACCTTTTCCCCATGCCAACCTGTGCTGCACCATGTTACCAGGCCTTATTTTGCTCAAAGGAGTGACTGTATTTTATTAAGGTTCATTTTTCAGACCAGACTTTATTTGTTGTTTAACTGCAATCTTCTTGAGAGTGTCCTGTGCGGTCCGACTTCTTTAGGACAGTATCCCAGGTGTGTGAGAGTGAAAAGGCCCCCTCGTCCCGGTTCATAGTTCCGTGGGCCCTCGTGTGCGTATGAGCAACAAAACACGAAGCAGAACAGGAACAACTCAAATCTTAGATAGAGCAAACACCAGTGGGACAAAGGACAACAAACATCGTCGCCGGATTAAGGAGGCAATTGAAATACGAAAACGTGCCCATGGAACTATATATATTACACTTTATGTTAGGAAATTTGTCCTGTGCATTGACCCGTTCCTCAGTGGTCGCTGCAGTGCGGTGTGGAGACCCACCTCCAGATCTTTGTGTTAGGCTTGGTCAGGAATATAGCTGGATGATTTTACCTATCGTGCATGTTTTCAGTTAATCAGGAAAACCCACCCCACCACGGGGAGAAACTGAAAATGCAAAATGCAAACTCCACATAGAAAGGCCTGGCCTGGGAGTCGAACCAGCGAGCCTTCTTGTTGTGAGGTGAGAGTGCTAGTGAGTGCTAGTAAGTCCTAAAGAAGTCTGACTACAGATGATGATGTAGTCAGACTTCATCTGTAGTCATCTGTAGTCCGACTTCCGACTTCTTCAACGGTTGGAAGTCAGCGCCAAGTCACTTTCTTCACTACAACTGTAAATTTAACTGTAAATGCTTGTGTACATAGTCTATTTTTATCTTATACTATGGTACATTTAAACTGTTTCTTAATGCATGCCTTTTTAATTTAATTTATGTTTTTATTATTGTTTTTATTACAGTGTTTTATGTTGCACCTTAAAGCTGAAACAAGTTCTTATGTTTGTGAATTTTATTCATTGACAATGGCAATAAACCCTTTCTGATTCTGAACTCAAATCAGCTGGCAAGACATGTCACTGAAAATATTAATTTTTTTAAACTCCAATTAAAACATACCAATTAAATAAATTATCAGAATGACCAAATTAACCTAAATGGACCAGTGTATGGTAAGAGGAAGTTGGCTTTAAAATAAAGTTGTAGCTTCTTTCCGTGACCAGAAAGGATTTGTTCCATGCCACTGCTGTCTTTGGATGTTTACTCATGTCAGTAGTTTCCCAGATTTGTGCAGTGCATTTGAAACCTATTAACAGTTTAATTGTGAGATAATTATTTACCATACAAGACAAAGAAAGGATCACCAAAAAATTGCTGTAATTTTCCCTTGGGTACAATAATGAAGAATGTGCACTCTCCAATATGCCAGATTAAACATATAATGCATTCTAAGCAGTCTTTTACTTCTATGCTATCAGTTAATTAGCTTGTTTAGCGAGAATTCCTATTGTCTTTGAATGGGACATTTCATCATATGGTTTAATAAATGGCTGTTGTTGCGTCCTACTTAGTTTCTTGCTTGTTTCTGATATGCCGCTCCTCTTTGCATATTCAATTAGTAGATTTATTTGTGTAGCATGCAAACAGACATGCTACGGCTGACAAGGTCACGCACAAACAAGCTTTAGATGCACTTTACAATGCTAATTAACTGCATTATTTTCGCTTCCAATCCCATGTCTTTTTTACATTTAGCTAGCAGCACCGCACACTTTTGACCTACATCATATACTGTCTTGTCAATTGAAGACTCATATAAAGAATTGTGATTGAGAAATTAAGAATAAGTTATGAAACACTTGGTCTTGGTAGTAAATCATTATAATGAATGATATATAGTTCTGATTATTTATGCATCCACAAAGAACACACTTTAGAAAGTCTCCAGTGTGTTTTGAAAGAAGTTGTATTCAGATTTAAGTATTACAGGTCATTCATTAATCAATATAACTCTTCATTGGAGCTCATAGCGCCAACTACCAACGATTATAGCAGGCCTATTGAACATAGGGCCCGGGGGCAAAATCGAGCCCTCCAGGCAATTTAATCCGGCCCAGGACCCGTCTTCTATTTTAAAAAAGCACTAGTTTAGACCTGGTTTGGTCCTGGTTTAGTCCTTGTTTTATTCTGCTTTAGACCTGTTTTGATTCAGGGTTAGTCCTGGTTCAAAGCATTTTCTATGTTATTTCTCACAAATGTCGAATCTATCGTAGTTATTTTATTGTATTAACTCCATTTATTGAAACAGTGTTGAGGATATTTTATATTCAACCCAAAGTTTTGTTACAGTAGTGGCCCATAGCCCTGGTTTATGGTCTTAAATGAAACAATATAATCAAATCGTACGCACATACTATCAATCCATGGGTTTCAATAAGTCCTTTTCAAGAAATGCATGACGAAAGTACAAACAATCAGTGATATAGCCTTTACCCTGAGAAATGCTAATTCAATATCAATTATATCAATATCAATATCAATTCCTGGAAAAATATAAAAAGGTGACTTAACATTTCTCAAAAACTGACTTTTTGAAAATTATCATTTTATTTTAAACATTTATAAATACTTTGCTCATTATTTCAGTTTACCTGCACATACTTTAAATGTTTAGATCTGTTCAAACTGGGTTGAAGTGAAGATGTTGAAAGTTTCAGTGCATTGTAACACAAAACTCACTGGTCTCGATATCACGATATTTGCCACAGTATGACTTGGTACCAGATCAAAATAATAAACAGTAGTATGGCCCATCACTACAGACACAAATAACTGTTGAATTTTACCCCCGCAACCTAAATGCACTCATGCATATTTCATGGCTAACAAGAATTTGTTTAACACCCTTGGGACACGGCAACCAACATACTTTTAGACAACATGAAGGAACAGTTCTCGGTAGGAAATGTAATAAATGTTTAATAAATCACTTGAGCCCGTACATCTTTTTTAATGAAAATACTTGAAGCCTTGAGGACTTGTGCCTCCCTCCGATCTCTGACCTAATTACATGTCACATTCTTATCCCCATTTCTCTGTCACCACACTCCCAACCTGACCTTTCCTCACCTGTCCCGGAGCAGAGGGACCCCCAGCCCATCATAGATCTGTCAGGGCGAACTCTACACCACGGCCTCCTCTGTCGCTCCCTGTCACCTCCATGCAGAGGTGCAGAGGTGCAGAGGTGCAGATGTCAGCACCCTGGGGCTTTCCTGTGTGACAGAGCTTTACTGTAGCCCCACTGTCGGTCCCCAAAGGGCTGATGGTGGGAGGGGTCACCAGGGTCAGAACTCCCTAAGAGAACCACTCAGACCCTGCCCTTGCAAATGGAACCTTTCAGTCTCTCTCCAGGGATTTCCTGGTCTGGTGATGAAGTGCAGAGGTGACAAAAGAATGTATTTATGATAGTCATTTAGACATTATCTGTGCAAGTTTTAATAAATGTACATTTCAGTCATCAAGTTGGTTAAGACGCATCAATTGGGCTGCTGGTGTTTTTATTGTGGGAAAGCCGAATATAACTAGCAAAATTATACTCTAAATGCATGTAATTGTTTTTTTTATTCATACCACTTTTTTAGGAACTGTTTATCAATTGCTATTAGGCCTGTCACATTAATTACTTGATCAACCTATTGATCAATATTTTTTTCCGGTTCCAATATTTATTATTATTATCTAAAAAAAAAAAATTGCAATACAATACAATTTTAGTTGCACAAGGTTGAATAAGTAACTTTGCTTATTATTGTTTCATTCTGGCAAGTCAAACCTTTCAACAATACTATACTTTTTTATGTTTATGCTTATTATGATAGTAGCACAACATAGTCTCAATATTTTTGGAGCAATAATTACATGACAGGCTTAATTGAATGTTTGCCCCATACTACCCCTCCCAAAGCGTCGCATCTATACGTTGCACCCTGATCATAGCTCTCTTGTGGTCACCCGGGTGTTGAGCTGAAACAAAAGGAGTAGTCTGCTGGGAAAATGTTTTATTCAGTGAACAGAGGCTATGGAAGTCTGAGTCAGCAGGTGAGCAATCTGGCAATCACTTTTAGTGGCTCTGCACCTTTGACAACTGTCTGACCCACACGTCACTCAAAGCAGCTGTGCCCTTATTTATGCATAACTTCAGCACCTAATAGGATTTACATGGATGAGTTGTGGACATTGTATAGACTTTCACCCCTGTGGTTCTGACAAAAGGGAATGTTAAGTTTACAGGCACCAATTTTGGTTTCATGTTTTCTTCATAAACAATTTAATGTTGTAATTTTTTGTTTGAAGTTTAGCAACACAGGATGGAGGGCTGAGAGAAGCTGCTGTATCTAAAATAAATTTAAATATATGGATGTGACTTTGTCTGACTCATTTGTTGGTTCAGAACACAAACACATTGCTCATTAGCTCTTCAAATGAAAATGATTTAATTAAGCACTTAGCATATATGTTGAACTGATGCGTAATAATCATAATAAACTATATTCATTCCACACGCTTCTGCTATTGATTGCTTTTGATGAGTATACAATTCATTTGATTCTGCAGGTGCAGGGTTCTACACCTCAAACCAAGAACTCAAGCTACAGTACATTTTTTGAACAGATCCATGCTTTTTGTTTCTAAATTCAAGTTTCTAATTCAATAAATGAGTCAAGTGTAGCAGAATATAGCATGATCATTCTTAAGATTTGGTTAAAGCCCACCATCCCTGTTCAGAATCAGAATCAGAATCAGAATCAGAATCAGAAAGAGTTTATTGCCATTGTCAATGAACAAAATTCAAAAACGTAGGAACTTGTCTCGGCCTTAAGGTGCAACATAAAACAATGAGTAATAATAAAGACAACATATATTCAACATATATTCAATCAAAAAAGGGCATGCATTAGGAAACAATTTAAAATTACTATACAATAAAAATAAAAATAGGCATTTCTATGTACACAAGTTTACAGTTATGTTTAAAGTTATAGAAGAATTGTTCAGGGACAATTTAATGTTCCCATTCAATCCAATGGAGAAAAAAAAAACGTAAGACAAGCTAAATATTGTTGAAAAGCTTAATTTTTTCACAAAATATTTATTGCATTAATTACATTTTATGCCACTGTGTAATGCAAAAGAGCAATACAGGTAGGGTGACCAGATTTTCAAAATTAAAAACTGGGACGCACCCAGGTTGGGATGAGGGGTAATAATAAAATTGTAAAAAGTGTGTTTTTAATTTAATGAATTTTTATGCTCTCAGTCGATCCATGGCTTATTCACGGCTCACTTATGGGTCAGTTCATAATCTGAGAGACTTCTATCAGTGGAAATAAGTGCATTTTGTGTGTTCTGGTTATTTTAAAGTCATATTTCTCTATTTTAGCTAAAGAAACTACAATATATCCCCCTCTTTACTGTTGGGGTGTCTCAAAATGGTCAATAACCGGGACAACTGGGACATGTCTTGTGTAAAACTGGGACAAATCAATGGTTTTGGATAGATCTGCTGGGACATGGGACGAAGGACTCAAAACGGGGACTGTCCCAGGCAAATAGGGACTTCTGGTCACCCTAAATACTGGGCAATACATTTAAAAAATGAGCACAAAAAAAAGGCAGTAAAATAATTCTATTCTTGCTTTTATTCAGGGTATGAATGTCCACATTTGAGTACTCAGTTACCAAAAAATACATTTTAATAGTGATAAAATGAGCAATCTAACAATATTAGACAGGATTTTGTGTATCTTCGTTTTCTCTCCTACTTCTACAAAATGTTCCCATTTTCAGCCATTTCTGACGTTGTGAATAGGCCCCAAAAAGCTAACGCTAAAGCTAATGCCGTTTTTTTCTGCTTAATAACATCCAAATTGTTATGGTTTGGCATAAACTAGAATCATATAGTGCTTTCTATAAGCTTCACAAAGAAGTGTCGCACTCCCAGGTAAAGCCTCCAGGAGGCGCAGGGGAAGCTGTGCACAATGGGGCAGCTAATTCATATGCTACATAGCCTCATATACATTTTAGTACCTGAAGGAGAAATTTCAATATACTTGGACCCAAAGCTCTGAACTTTCATACAGTTGTAGTTGACCAGTAGGGCAATAACTGTTGTGAATTTGGACAGTCTAATGTGAAGTATGTCTTTGTTGGAGCCATTTGAAATCAACCTTTATTTTTTTATATTTGCTACGGATCATTTACTTGCAACGGTGAAATTTACCAATGTAGAGATGGGGCTTATCATTTATGCAGTTATGAACTTGTTTCTTATATTTTGCTGTTCCATTATATTAATATTGCAATTTACATTGAACTAAATTTAATACTACTAATAGTAACACTACTGCTAATATACGTCTACTTTTATAATAAATACCCCAGAAAAGGATAGGTCGTCTTTCATTGCTTTTGTTAGAAATTCACTACTAACTAGTAATCTGTTGCATGCTTATAAGAGGAAATGTTAATGCAAGTTTTTGATGGTAAAATAAGAAAGTTAATTTGTGCAGACAGAGAAAGTCTGGACAGTTTTGTTTAGTCCAAACTTCAGACACAAAGTAGGTCCACTTCTGGTCTTACCACGCAGAATGATGGCTTGCACCTCTCAATGCATTCCCCAATCACTTTGTCCTTCTGTGTTCATACCCTACTTTTTCCTTTTTTACTTCACACCTCTCCACTTTCTACCCTTCCAAGGCCACTGTCTTCTCATCCATAGGCCCCATCCATCACTATCACAGAGACGAACAGAAGGAGGGCAGACGACAAGCCAGCGAGGCAGGATGTGCAAAGATCCACAAAGGCAAAAAGTAAGATGTTGGTATCAGAAAAAGAGATGAATGGAGATGTTGCAGATGCCATTGAAGGGTAGAGCAGTAAAGTTTAGGACCATGAGGTTTGGGAAAGTGGGACAAAGTGTAAAAAAGGTAGAGAAAGTTATAGGCTTTGTCCGCTGCAGTTAACAAAAACAATATTTGTCAAGCCAAGAAACCGACAAATCAGTAAGGCTGTAGACCTTTACTCGTTTCATCGAATAATCAGTCAGTGGTGTCTGTCAACCAACATTTGTATTAGCTGACTAATTTGGGGGGGATTTTAAAGGATTTATACATTTAAAAAAATGTTATAGTTAAAGCAGCAAAATGGAGAATGCATGGAGTGAGTTGAGATTTGGGAATAAATGTTGATTTTTCTTTTTACAGATAAATACACTTCAGGAAACCTTCTTTTTATATATATATATTTGTCCATATCTAATTTTAATCTTGTGATCTTGTCAGTGCACTTTGGGTGAGATTCATGGTCAAATGAAATATAAAATAAAATAAATATATTAAATTTAAAAAGAGTGATTTAAAAACCAGCAGAGACTCTTACTGGTTCTACAGCCACGGAAACAGCACAGTTCCCTCGAAGGTTGCCTTTTGTCTTAGGGACAGCAAGCTGCAGCTGATCTGTTGACCTAAGAGTGCGAGAGGGAGCATAAAATCATAATGGATCAGCTCAGATAGGCAGGAGGGAGATACGGCATTCAAATATAAATACAACAGTTTTAAAAACACATATTTTTGCACATATTTTTGCATTCCAGTTAAGAGTTAAGCCGTCGAGTTTTGGACACGCTGCAAACGAGAGAGTGCATGTTGGCTGACACCAGCATAAAGTGCACTACAGTAGTCCAATCTGGTCGCCACAAAGGCATGTGTTACAGTTACAAGTTGTTCTGCTGACAAAACAGGCTTGATTTTGACCAGTTTTGGCCAAAAACTAGACCTTATTACAGCACTGATTTGCTTGCATGTTAAAACCTGCTTTAAACTTTGAGATTGAAAGATGACAACCAGCCCAACGGCCTAACAGGAGTAAAAATGTTATTGCTGAAGACCTGGACAGACGAGGCATCAATGAGGAGCTGTCAAAGGACAGAGGAGCATTGAAATAAGCCACTGCACATCTATAAGGGGACGGAAGGGTCATAGACCGTTTCTTATATTGCTGTATTAAGATACTATTTCCAAGATACTATTCAGTCATTGAGGAGTTGAATTTAGTTTTTTTACTTGTACTCTTATTTTTGAACAACGTGCTTTTTCGAAAAACCGAATCATTGAGGGAATCACGTTCTCATGCAGTGGTAAAAAAGCAGTGCTCTTTGTGTTCTCTGAGGAGCTTGAGGCAGCGACCTTTTTGACTGGGCACTCTTTCTTTTTGTCAAATACGCCGGTGGGAAAGCCCGAAAAACTCATGTGATAAAGCTATGGCGCACCAGTGGTAGACACGGAATCATTTTAAAACCAAAATGTCGGTCCATTGGAGAAATAATGTAACAAAAATGAACTGAGGGAGAGGGGAAGCTTGTGAAGTGGAATCAAAGGTTGGCATCGGGTCCCAGCTCCAACCTGCAGCGATGCCTGGAGGCCAGAGTGTCGAGCTGACAATGTCTATATCCGTCAGTCAGAAAATAATGGGCTTTCCAAATCGACCCCTGAGCTGCAAAAACCTCAATAAGCACAAAAGGTATTCATGCAGTCTGACAAAAAATTGATCAGTAACGGAGTCCTTGATTTTCAAATCTTGCCCTTGTGTGTTTTTCTCACAGCCTATGAACCTTTGTCATAAAAACATATCAATAAACCAAATCTATCTTGATGATATGATGAATTACAGGGTGGCTATGCTTATTAAAACACCATATGCCTTTTGGTACGTGCCTGCCTCCTGCTTTCTATTTTGTTTTCATCCAATCTTCTCTGTGCCACAAATATAATTAATGGCGGCTAGCGAGGAAGCATGTTACTGGTTTATGGATTTTTGATGGTAATCTTCGGGATTAATTATGTGATATATGTGCCTTGTTAAGGTAATCGGGCCCGAGTAAATACAATGCATGAACTTTGATAGAAAGCTGGCATGCAGGCGGATTTCTCTTCCCTCCCCGCTAAATCAATTTGTGCTGTGCCTCGAATCCTGCATCGCTTCACAAAGCAGATAGCGTCAGGTGCACGGCGGTTGCACATTTACCGGACCAAAATAGGGTCAAATGATAGTGGTGATTAGAATGATAATGGCCAAGTAAAGGGTTGTGCCATTGCGGCATTGTAAGGGACACATGCCTGCCACTTATAACACATTCTTTTTTCATTTAGAAGGGTAACAGTGGCTAAAAAAAAAAACATTTTTCCACTTTGGTAAGGTGGGTGGTGCAAATCCTGTTCATACTCGTGTTGTGCGTTTGGACAGCATACAACCTGGTTCATATTAATGTGTTTTGAGTTCAAGCCCCACCTTTGAGCAAACAAAAATGTATAAAATTGACTCGAAAATTTGGTAAAATTGATTTGGAACATTGATTTGGAACATTTTGAAAATGTATTTGAATTGCTACTGTTGACCAAAAATCTGCATAATTCTTTAACAGTTCTCAAAATCAGTGTGAATACTTTTTACTCTTAAAGCACATTTTCAAACAGGTACTTCTATTTACCCGGTATCTGTCCTTTTACCTAACAAAATTGAGTACTTCCTCAACCACTGCTGGTTGGTAGTCTGTTGTTGCAGAAAGGTAGCCATGCATTTTTCAGTCCATCCCATGGCAGCTGTGGCTATTGAAATGGCCAACAACCGATGAAGAGAGAAAGAATGAAACAATGAAAACAATTAAAAATGTAGCTTTAAGAACAGCAATAATGGCTACACACACACAAAATAAAGTCTTTAGAGATCATTTTGGTGTTTAATGTTGGGGATTCTCTGTCAATTTAGTCAGTTCACATTACTTCACTTATCCAAGGTACCGCCAGGTATATGGAGATTTCCAGCAGTGGCCAAAAGCAAGTCGTATGATCACAGTGATTAGAATCATAATGGAGTGGTAAAAGCCAGTGCCATCAGCTGTATTGTAATAGACACGCTCCACACCACTGTTTGGACGCATTTATACTGTAAATTCAGTTTCATCAACATGGAAATTGGATCGGGGGAGGGGCGGAGACATCTTGCACATGCACAAGTCATGAAAATGTGTGGTTGGAGCATTTGCATATGTATATTAAGGCCTGCAGATGAGTAAACAAATGGGATCTGTATATCAGAGATGAGTAGTTAAGAAATGTTAAGAAAGATGTCGCAGAAAATATATAACCCCTATAACCCCCCATCCATATAACCCCTTTCCCCTGTATCCATACATTGAAACTAAATAAGCTTAATTTGAAACACATCAAAATAATCAGAAATTGCAATAAAATGTATTTCATTGGATTGAAATTGCATGCAGGTGTAACACGGCAATCTTCCTCACAATATTTTCTCAGCTCGGTTGTGCAGCAAGTAAACAAGTATTCCGTGCTGTACCAATAATAATGGACAGATACTGATGTCTTTTCTCTTGTTTGGCCAAAGCAGGATACATTTTCAGAATGTTTTGCAGACATGGTAGTTGTATGAACGATGTTTTTGCTTGGTTTCCTCCTCCGGGGTCCCAGTTGGCAGGTCTGATTTGAGTGCATTGGTGGCAGAGGTACTCCCAGGGCCTCATCTGTAACTATAAATCACCAAAGTGCATGTGTGAAAGCCTGTCTGAGACCATGCATGTCACACAACATTTAACACTGTGTTTTGGTATAGCTTACAACACCCTGTTTTAAAGTATTGACTAAGTTTATGCATTTTTTTTATTTTTCGTTTTTGTTTGTTTGTAGTGTTTTTCTGTTGTTTTTGATATTCCTTTTCCCCATCAACCTGCTTTCATGATGGGCCATTTGTCCATTTACTGCTTACCAAGATTCTGGCTCAGGTCAATATACTGGCCCACATAAAATTGTAATCGAGATCAATATTGTGTAATCAGCTTTGGTTTTTTTAATCGGAGGAAGAAATTAGACTATTTTTGACGGTGAGATGGCAATGATTAAAACTTTGTATTGTAACTATTGTAAAAAACAAAATCTGCTCAAAAATCGTGATCGGTCAATACGCTGAAACAATAAGATATAATTGATTTTGTGTTTGTTAGATTTATGTTTTATATTTCATTTTTTCATTTATCTGATCTTGAGGTTGTACCAAAATTAACTAAATAAAATCTCCTTGTTGTACATGTAGTTCTTAAATTCCTTGCTGTTGCATTCTTAGCTTTTTCTCCTCTGTTCATTGCGTTTTTTTGGTCTGCTGGTCAGTTATTGGGACTTGCGGGTGAAAACAATCCAAGTGCAGGCGCGTACACACATCACGACACACAAAGACACAAGGAGCCTCCACTCTGTGCCCCGGTGGATCTCAGGGCCATTCACACAACCACTGGGCGTGCTAGAGTCCCCGACACGGGCTAGCGGCGCAAGCAACACACTGCTAGCGCCATTGTCCCATATTAATACACTATCGACCCGCCCAGACATGCTTTGTCAAAGGACTGAGCCGCCACACCAGATTTTGTCTGCGCTGTATCGATGTGAGGGCAGCAGAGGAAGGCGGTAATGGATACATAGCTGCTATAAGAGTTTGGGGAACTAAAGGAGAGGATAGTGTTTTGATTTTATGTTTTTGTGTAAGCCTGGATATGCTCAAGTTGTATTTACAGAGGCAATAGCCGTATACTTAAAGGGAACACACATTATCTTGATATAAGAAACGTTTAAGGAAGTCTTGTTTTTGTTTTTTAAAGCACAATTCATCTTTACTCTAGTTGCCTCTGGAGTTTTTTTCAGTTGACTTAAAACATTGAGTTGACCTGAAAATTGAATATTGAAATAACAATTTTAAAATGGTATTGCTCATGTAGAGTAGTTGAATATGGGGCTGTTGAGACAGATTTGTGTTTAAGTTGGTGATTAAATCTAAAAAACAAACCGAAATTTCTGGTTTTATTTTACAAAGAAAAACAAAATGGCTTGTGAAATCCCTTAGTCATCTAGGTATAGAGTCCATAGATCCTGTCTACTGGATTGCCTGGGATCAAGATTGGTTCTTTCATTTATAGTCTATACAGAAGATCTCTCAGTCTGGTCACCACCTCCGGCACTGCTTTTTAAGCCAAACTCGTACAGAACTGAGCAATCAGGTTTGGTTTATTTCAGCAACGTATGGAAAACGGTTCAGTGCATTGATCATCTACCATTTACAAATAAATCAAACTTCTCTCACCTTAGATTCCTACATGCGTCTTGCCTGGACAGTGTGGCCATTCACATTCACTATTTTTGTTGTTGTTGCCAGCGTTAAAAGTGAAGGAGAATGGCCACATTGCACATGTGCAATAAGTCAATTGACTTAATTAATTTACAGAATTCTATCTTCTTTTGCTATAAAACAAAACTAGTGTTCATTACATTTCCAATTTTCAGAACCAGTTAACTGGTTAAATTATCGGGTCGAGAATACGTCAAAATTGTACTGCTTGATATGCATGCAGTGATTCAACTTTTGAAACAGTTTGCCTTCATGGCTTCTCGAGTAAAAGAACCAGAGGTATGTAACTCATCTATTGCTGCCGCCACAGTTCTATTGGAAGCCTCTCCTTTTCCTGGGATGTCCTTAGAGGTTTAAGGTTCATATTTCAGTTTGATGGATTATTTCTTCCATCTTCTCCTCCTCCTGTCTCCAGTCACGCATTTTAGCCACAATACTGATTTGGTAAATATGGATGTATATGTTTTTGTATTTATAGGTTCAGATATAAAATGAGTGTGGGGCAGAGGGCGGGTTTTCTCAGCACTTTTCTGTCCCTTGATGCCTGGTCTATCTGTAAATATCTGCAGACAGCCATGTCAGGGATTTGTGTGAAGGTGACAGTGGCGGAGCTATAGCTGTCCAAATGTTTCAGTCAGAGCCGGATCAGAAGTGAAAGGAAATAAATGAAAGAGATAAGGGACGTGTTCTGAAGAGAATGCATATTGTCACTAGGATAAGAAGACACGTGTACAAAGATATTATATAAAGGGTATAATGATTCATTCAAAAGGATCACTAACTATGTATCTTGTGCTTATCCCAAACCTGCATGAATGGAAAAGGTTTTAGAACGGCATCTTATCTAAAATCCTACCTACTGGCGTAAAATAGTGATTTATACAGGGCCTTAAATGTAGCCAAGTACGAGAAGGACTGCGTGGGTACATGATATAATTTAGACATGTGCTCTTTGGAGCGGGGTTATTTTTCAACTTGAAGATATAATGGGTTGTCTGCCTTTCTACATGATTTTACGAGATATACGCTGCTGCTTAGACCACTTTGCTACCCGGCAACACCAAATTCTTTCTTTTCAATCAGCATACAATTATTAAATGGGAAAAAACTGACATATTTAAAGGCTGCATTTCACCATGCACTGGCCTCAGCATGGGTATAAGGGTATAAGGCCAACCTTCGAGCTAAAAGACGACCACTCTGATCACCTTAGCTCCTGTCACCGCCTAAATTGCATCAAAATAGTCAGAATACATTTACGTAAACCGCAGTTTGCTGATGTTTTGCATTGTCAGCCCAAGAGAAAATGAGTCTTATTAACAATACAAACCCAAGTACTATTTTATTTGCATTCACAAATGATCGTCGAAAGAAAAATGCACCAGCAGTGTTCCCCAACAACTTGTCTTGATCTTCTGTAAGCAACTGTTTTTGTTTTGTCCCAGTTTCATCTTTACAACCTTTTGGTGACTTCCTCAGTGACCCATAATGTCAGATTTATCGACCTCGAGTGAAACGGGAAGAGAAATGAGAACAACAATGTGGCGGCAGGGGAGGGGCGGGTTAGCACGCCGCTCCGAGAGACAAGCGCCCCCTGTCCCCACCTTGCTTACAAGACGCTGAAAATTGCTCAATGCATACACAAGCAGAGGGGTCATGCTCAGCTGTCCAGTGTATGACAGTCAGGAGAGCATGGGTTTGGTGGAGCTGGAGGCAAACTAGAAACTAGAAGTGTGGGGAAATAGTCATTATTTTAGAGATCTAGAATATGACTGAATCAATCACAAATGATATTTTCATTGTCCGTGTTTCTGTGGGTGAAAAAGTTGCTGGTTGAAGCTTTCTACTGCAAGATACATCTGCCAATTAATTTAATCTTTTCCTTCTCTTAATTGTAAACGCACCGATGCACTGCCCTCTTTCTGTGTGAATAATTGTTTGAATAATTGGGATTTCATTTGATTTTTTTTTTTTTTTTTCCATTAAAGGTGTGTTGCCTGAGTGGCTACCAATCTCGCCTAACAGCAACAAAGTATTGGGTTGGATTCCCACGAATGGTTGGGCTTTACTTTGTGGAATTTGCATGTTCGTTTTTTTGTGTGTGTGTGTAATGAGTCTTCCCCCATTCAGCAAAAATGTGCACAATAATCCAATGTGTGTGGTGGTACTGACCAAGCCTTCGAAATCTGAACATGGGGGGTGTTGCACTGCTCCTGACAGGTTTTTGCAGTGGCATTGCAGGATGGGTCAAAATGTTGTAACAGAAGTAGAAGTAAGTGCTATGAATAATTGTGTTGAAGAACAGCCCCAAGCTTGCATAAAGCGCCACAAAACCAGTATGCAAAATCATATATAAATCACAGCGTGTTTACGAGACTGTTGGTTTTCTGTGGCAAACCAGAAGGGAAAAGCCCAAAGTCAAGAAGAAAAAAGGATAGGTGGAGGATGACTAGATAGATGGATGGGCCATGAAGATACAGCAGAAAGAGCAGACAATTTCATTTCCCATCTGCCAGGTTAGTGCAGCATCAGCAGGCGTCTATTCCCTAACCTATTTTTGGTGTGTATTCCAACCTTTTTCACCCCGCCGTGCCCTCCAATATCAGCATGTTTCAATCCGTGTAAACGGAGGTTAGACAGGTGGCATTTAGCTCGGCAAGTTGCATCCTCCTACAGACCTTTTCTTTTAATCTGAAAGGCCAAAGCGATGAGTTTATGTCTTTTCTTTTCTTTTCTTTTCTTTTCTTTGGAGTGAGAGGCGCAGCTAATCATGTTGTGTCATCGGATATACCCAAGCTGGGTAAGAGAGACCAAGAAAGAGAGCTAGCTTCATTAAAACATTCAAGGATCTCTAGTTTGGCTGATTAAGTCACCAAGGCTAAATGTGGGTCTGTGATAAATGTCCTGTATAACGATCTCACAGTGAACAGGGGGCAAGGAAGAGATGCGATGGAGGGAAGTTTGAAAACGTCATCTAAAGATTGATGTTGTGTCATATAAACGGATGCTATTGATTGTAATCATAAACCCAACCTACTGCATGCTTTTCTACAGAGGGGGACTGGAATAGTGTCTCCCAGTAAATACAGACCACAAAGACAACTGATAGCTTTGATAATGGGTGAATCAGTTTTAAGTGTTAGCAATGATACTTTCTGACCCAAAGCGGCCCCACCCACTGGTAAGATCGAGATATTGATTTAAAGGTGCATTTTGGTACTTTTCTGGTGAGGGTCCCGCCACATGCTTTAGCCCAAATTGGATCCACTGTGATTCAGGAAATGCGAAGGTCATCAGGTCATTCCAGCATGATTTGGGCTGCTTTTAGTCCCTGAATTGAATGTAAATTGATTCAAAATATGTACATTCCATTTTATGTCTAGATTTGAACGAAATGAATGAATTGCCACACACCATTCTCCAATCCAATTATTGTTTTGTCTACAATTAAAAAATTAAAAGAAACACAAAATAAACTGTGGTAAAAACATGGTACAACCCCATTGTCATAGCAACAGAGAACGAAGCAGCAGAAAGGCTCTTTGGGAAATTTTTGATGCTTTTGGTACAAAGTTATCTCATAAGAAATCTGATCGTGATTATCTTACGCTAAAAGCATACCTAAAATAGAAGGAAATGCTTATAACATGAATGCATTAAAAGGTTATTGCCATAGTTCAGTGTGTTTAGCAGGCTGCCAATAAAGTTTGTAAAAACATGTAAATTACTGACATTGCCTAATGCATTCAAATGTTCACCAAACAACACTCGCCGTGGGGTAATTTCAAATTTTACAGATGTTCAGAGGTTCATGAATAAATACAGATCTTGTATTTATTCAATTATAGATGTTTTATTGCTAACAAATACCTTGAAAAAAACAGGCATTCTTACTGTGAGCGGGGTGACCACGCCACAGATATGACATTTAACGTGGCCTGATAGGATCACCTGCTTTTCTCCATGGAGATAGGTAAGAGTGCTTTAAGTTCTGAGCCCCTATATTGGTCCGTTTACACTAGTGGAACTGTAGAAATTGGCCATTAACCTCAAAAAGCAAGTTTTTTTTATTCTGTTAAAGGTTATGGACAAAGAAACTCTTGACATCGCCAAAGATAATTGTTTATTTGCAAGTGCATCTTTGTCCCAACTGGCCATTTTTTAAACGAAAATGAATTGAATCCCTTAAATTAAATTCCAGAGACCATGGATGCATCATTACCATAAAGGCAGATTGATACACTGTCCGGACAAAATGGCGACGATACAAGGGGAATAAAGTCACACAAACAGACAGCTCATTAATTTCCCTCCGCCTTGTTCTCGGGCACCGGGCAACCTGAGTTTCTACATGGCGCGCTATGAAAATTTACTGCTTTGACAGTCTCTTACCATGCCTCCTAATTTGTATCAGTGCGCATTTGTTTTTGTTTTGGCATCATCTTTATTTTTTATTGCAAATTACAGAGTGCCCCAAGTAATCGTGCGGGTTCGCTGAATGCTAATGAGCGCCAACGCAGGACTTTGCTCTGGGAATCGCAGTCGGATGTTTATGATTATTGGAACTTCTTCTCCTCCACGGTCACTGTTTTCTTTCCCACAACTATCTCTCTTTCTCTCGTCCGCTGATGATCTTCCTGATTGTCATAAATCGTGAGCCGCTCGTCCGCCCTGGCTCATAGCCGCGGAGCTCAGTAATCTGCTGTATGGACCTCCCACACAAGAAGCGTCTTTTAAGGTGAAACTGGGAATGTTTCTCCGGCAGGTGTCAAGGAAAGGTCAGCATATTTTCAAAGGAAATGTAAATCTATTAGAATAGCGGTCCAGGGAAATTAGAGGGATACAGTGGTAAACACAAAGCTGGAGTCTATGGGTTCAGATGGTGACTATGCTAATTGGTGCAAAATAACATTTCTTTAGGATTTATACGTTGCACCAGTCTTTTCTGTAGTTTCTTTGCCGCTTCACTATAAGGTCAGATGGGAAAATTGCACAAAAACAAAAACATTTTCAAATGGAAAAGGGTGCAGTATGATTGATCGGAATCGAATTGAAATCGCTATTTGAATGGATGCAGGAAATGCTGCAATTTTTGTAAGTATCATCATTTCCTCCACAAACAGATCGACACAAATGTGTTCTGAAATACAACCTGATTCAGTCTTTTTGTCAATTCTCCTGGACATGTTTTAAAATTTTAACATTGAACAGAATCCTATTATTAATTGCAAAAATCTAATCGCAATCACAATACAAAATCGCACTTCAATATTTTTCACAACTCAATGAGCAAGGCAGATAAAAATGTTTGAGAGGAAATGTCTTCTGCTACAAACAACCGTGATTGGATTGCCACTACAGTTGGTGTAGAATTGATTATAGTCCCAGTCCTCTGCTTTAATTTATTTAGAAATGTGTTAGGGTTGGGCAATGTGGCGATAAAATATGAAATCACGAACTGATTCCTGTGACGATCCGCTTTTTAGGTCGAATTGCCATACAGGATTGTGATTCACCAGTTTTCGAGTTGGTGCAGCTCTATACTCAAACTAAGACCCCTCCTGTTCTTCCTATTGGTCAGCCTCCGCAACGCTCTGAGTGACGGGTGGATTGAACCAATTACAATGAAGTATGAATGAATAATGCTGTTGGTTTTCTTTAGGCGCCATATGTCTGAGGAAAAGACCATCTAAATCAGAATGTGTTATTGTCTTCATTGGTTTTGACTTCATACCTTTGTTTATGCATGTTTGAAATTAGAAATAAACACAAACAAACAAACAAACAAGGGACTCTAAATATAGTAGTTTTACATGAATCGTGTTCAAATCCAAATTATGATCTGGCTCCAAGAAAATGATGATATAATTTTTTTTGCATATTGTTCACTCCTATTATTCATGTTCTCCCAAGTCTCTGATTTCACAGCAAAAATACAGAAGAACTTCAGCAGCACTGCAAGAACTTTTCCCAAAATGACTCTCGAGACCCCATTTGCTTGACTTGAATGACTGTTTTCTCTCCCACAGGTGGCAGAGTTGTAAGCAGGGGTGGCTGATGTCATAAAACCACCAGACCATTTTTAAGTGTCAGGAGCTAATCAAATGATTCCCCTAAAACTTGTCAAGGTTACACAGACAGATGCAGGAGTAAATTAGATTTCACACTATGGCGGCTCTAAATAAAGCTTTCTACACACTCACTCTAATCCCAGACAGAAATGCACCGTCTTCCCCCAACACCACTTATCCAACGTCATCTATCTCCTTTACTGAAAGTGTCCCATCTTAATTCTCAGTAAATTATACAGCAGTAAGGGGAATCTTTATATAGACAGTTTGTATATTTAAGTGCAATTTAAAAAACATTTTTGACAAACTGTAGAGACTCAATTCAATCCAATAGCATGTTTGTTTTTTTATGAAATATTGATGCGGTGTGGATCTCTATTGTAATCAGTGTGTCCCAGCAGGCTCATAGCCCCAGCCTGCTGTACATTATCTTCATATTTGTTCATTTTTGCAGATGTGTTGGCTTAATTTCCCCAGACTCTGGCCCGGAACATGGCTTTTTACACAGCAGACGTTTTGACAGTGCAGTAGGAAAAGGACTGGTTTAAGAAAATTAATGATGGCTCGGTTCTCCTCAGATAAAACCAAAGTTTTATAACGCAAGTTAAGATTCAAAGTTTCCTTTTGCTTAAATTAGGGCACTATGATCAGCATGCGTTAAGAGAAGAAAGTAGGATATGGTGCAGATGATTTTTATACAGATATAATATAATAATATATATATATAATAATTATATTTATATATATATATATATATATATATATATATATATATATATATATATATATATATATATATATATATATATATATATATATATATATATATATATATATATATATATATATATATATATAGATATATATATATAGATATATATATATATATATATATATATGATATATATATATAGATATATAGAGAGAGAGAGAGAGAGAGAGAGAGAGAGAGAGAGAGAAATTACAGTATTCTATGTTTGTAATGGATATTTATTGTTTGTTTACCTCCTTTAAAATCTTATAAGAATTTCTAAACCAGTGTTTCTCAAACTGTGATACTTGTACTACTGGTGGTGAAGGGATATATCTGAAATTCTAGTCTTTGCTTAAATTGGAGTCAATTTTAGTTCTTCATTGGGTTATTCCTTAGACAAACCCTTTTAGATAATTGTGCAAAAATATTACGAGAAGCGCTGTGTGCACATGTATAGTTCCAATGCCAGACAGGTGCTCTCTTTTTGGAGAGGGGTTACTTTTCAACTTGAAGATACTAGAGGGGTTGTCTGCAGGGTAAAATTATGTAGAAAGTCAGACAACAAAAAACCAAGGCACTCCGTCTGTTTTAGAAACATTAAAAAGCCTTTATTCCATCTTGGCTAATTAAATATAATACTTTTGCACCAACCCATTTCGACCAAAGACAAACCCTGGTACCTGGATCATGTTCTATATTTGAGACCTTATTTAGTCCTGTACTGATAATTTCAGAGACCAGGTTTAGATCTGGTGGTCTAATGGCCAAACATTTTCTGCGGTGCTACTCGGTGTGAAGTTTGATAACCACTGTCCTAAATCTTAAAAGATCATTTTTTCTCATTCACTGGTATCCAATAGCGGCATCCAGCATTTCAAGCCCTTATTTTCTGCGACGCCGGTCCTCAAATGCTCCCCCTTGTGACAGTATCCACTGTCTGCCACAAAAAGGACAGCCGTGACTGACCTAAATCCTACTAGTCTCCTCCAATTCCGTGTTTGTTGTGGTCATAAATGTCGACATCACCAAACGAGCCGAAATGTTTTGTTTTAGATTGGGCTGCAAGATTGTACAAATTAATCTGTGGAAATACAAACGGTAGTAGCCTACGCGTTCGGCCGCATGTCTGGCCCGAGATATTAAAACTTTGATATCGCAATCATGTGAGAGAGATTTGGGCGTCACAGCACATGCATACGTGCTTAGTATGCATAGAAATGTGACTGATGACTTCCATTAACAAGAGTGCTCAAGGATTAGGCCGCCTTGCGTGTTAGTGAAGCTCACTTTTACTTTGCTATATGACTTTCTCGCTTTCAAGGTTGCCCCTGTCACTCCAATATTACCCAAGCATAACTTCCCCTACCTGCAACTACCAAATAAGGCCGTGCATTCTGTTAAGGTAAACAAAAGCCAGGCTCCGGTTTTATCATCGCCGAAGCATAACCAAATCAATTTATAAACACCCTTATCTGCGACGTTTAGCCTAGCTTGCGATTAACACCATTAACTCTTTGCATACACAACTCACACGGCTAAGCTATTTACTGGTTTGAACTTGATTCGTCCTCCTTACGTGTTTATGTAGGGAAAATTGCAAAAGAAGTAGATGCAAAGGAGAACGAGAGAGTCAAGGGAGGGGCGATGAAAGAAGGAAGGGCGGGCTGGGCGGCGAGCGGGTAGTGAATTTTGACATGTCATTTCTGAAATTGAGTTTTGATAACTGACAATTTGTTCAGCTAGTGAAATGTCAAGAGTCCAAAAAAGATTGATGAAGTGCATAATAGATGTCTAAGATTGACTCTGGCTGGGCGGCGGAATGGAGTCCCACGCAGGCATCAGAGACGATACAGAAATGAGATTCCGCCGGCACGCACGCACACGCGCAAACAAACACTCGCTCACACGGACGGCACTTGGCGACTGGAGAGCACCTCTGATATGGAAACGACCCGGTGTCAATTTAGATGTGATTCGAGCCCCAACATGGAAGTGTCAGTCAGAGGAGGTGTTGTCATGCTCCGTGCCGCCGGATAAATAGGGCCACATTAAGGAAGCCTGTATTTTCCTGATCAGCGCTAATGGGCTGTGCTCGTCATGCGCTCTAAACTGTGGACACCTGAGAAGTGAAGTAGAGTGAGCGTTAGATCGTAAATGGAGTAAGAGGGGGGGGGGCAAAAAAAATTCAAGTGCTTGTTACGCTCAACATTTCTGAATATACTGTTGGATATGCCTTGCCTTGGATTAGATATCAAAACGAATTGAAATACAATGTACAAATGGTTTACAATAATGGCATATTGTGATCATGAGTTATTACCCCAGACAATAATGATTAAAACAATAATAAAAACGGAAATCCAAAACAAGAATAAGACGTTTCAAAACAGAATGCTGCGGTTTGATACCACACAAATGTAACATAATGCCAGGATATCACAATTATGATGAACCAAAGAACAAAACCAGCTGTGTATTTGTATTTGAGGTTAGAAAATGAGCGATTCTTTTTTATTTTAGGAGGCCACAGTTTTGGGCTGGGGGTTTTCCGACTAGTCTCCAGTTTGCTGTACTGAAGACATAAGTCACTCTTTTTGTCATATTTAAAGGAACAGTGTCAATTTTGGCTGTTAAACTTCACATCTGAGTCCCCAGAAACAAGGTAAACATGTTTGAATCAAATATATCTTTTGCTGATTACAATTTGTAATGTTGCTTTGTTCTTTATGACAGAAACATTGAACATGATGTCAGAGTTGGTTGGTATAATTTGGTGGTTTTGGTTCTCGTCGATTATATGTTCTCATCTGAGTTTCATGTGCTACGGCTAAATCCTGCAACCAATAATAAATCAGCGCTAGTGCGGCCTCTGCAGCTCGGTGACGGGATTCTGGAGGTTCTGAGCTGAACATGAGCCATGGCCTGTCCATATATTGAGAAAGAGAAAACTTTTATAGTATGTGTGGTCATGTCATCTGCAGGTTAAGGCACTGGCAACACAGACTCAATTTGGTATGTTATTGTGTACCCGTAAAAGAGCAGGCGACATAAATAAATAGACTTAAATCTCAAAGAAAGAAATGAATAAATGAAAATGCATACCTGGCATTCCCGTCATTCCAAAATCACTGCCATAAACAACACATGCAAATAGACAGTTGTGCAGAAAGTGTCAATCCACTGCTGCACCAAATACTTTTTCTTTTCCTTGACAACAGCAATGCGAGTGTTGTGACTGACAGGAGACACTCGGCTTTAAAAAACACAGTCTCTTTGGGAGCCACTGTGTGACAACTCTGACGTGGACCCCTGTGGTTTGATCTTGTTTCTACAATTTCTACCATTTTACCAGCTGGGGATTATTTTAAAATGTCGATCAATAAAGCTTTACAGATCAGAGCTGCAGAGTAATTAATATACATTTTGTATTGGACTTGTTGAGGGAGTTGTCCTTATTTTAAAGTGTATTGTTCCTGGAGTACAGTCTCAACTCCAGTACTTCTATAAAGTAGTTTTATTTATACATATGGTCATAAGTAATAATGGAGCAGCTAGTTCTCGTTTTGTTTTGTTCTTCTATATTTAGTTCAAAGTAAGTCTCCTATGCTCCTTTTTTTTTCAATCTCAGAAGCTAATTACCACACAATCTTCATCTCAATCATTTTTATCATTGGTCATGATCACTTTTACTAGTCTGGAATAATTATACGTCTAGACTCTCCATGTAATTAGAATCCATGACTATCTCACATTACTGTTTTTTTATGGGCCTGCAATCGCTAAAGGCAAAATGTCTAAACATTTTAAATACCCCTGAAGTGTCTCATCAGGAATGAGTATTTTCTATATTCTAAATGATGGAACTGGTCGGGCAAAGGTCGACGACATATTCAAACATTAAACATGAAGAAGACATCATATTACAAGAAAATGACATGACATTTTGAACAGGAAAGGTCACATGTTGTCTTGATTAGGCCATCATAAAACTGTGCTAATTATTCAACATTATAATATAGACAATATTTCAGAGGCTATTGACTGGAGCGTCTTCCGGCATTGGCTGTAATGGTGATGGTTTACTTCAGACTACTTCCTGCTTGAAGTAACTCTCCACTGGCTTTAAAATAAGGATCAAAATAATCTACATTTTCAAATTGGCTAATTTCAAAATTTGAAAAAAATGCTAATTTGTAGCTAATCTGTCTCTCAAATGTGGAAGACTTCTCCTTTTAAATATTCTTGTATCATTCAGAACAAAATATAATTTAATTCACGTCAGAAACATAGGAGTTTAGGGTTTTGCTTGCTGTTTCTGCAGAAATCCGCTCCATTTCTTGATCCATTGTGGTATTTTTTCCCGTTTGTTTTGACACAAACGGACCTCGCGTTTCTGATTGGCTAATCCGCCTGTCAATCAGGGTACAGTTCCAGACCAAACTGTCTGCAATATTTAGTTCTTTTAGAATGTGGGAATCCTTTAAAAGTTCAGAATCACAAAAGTGCTGCACGGTGGTAGGGATGTCACGATTATTCTGTTAATCGATAATGGTGGCACAATATAATCAGAAGAAATAAAAAGATAACAATCGAAACAATATAGAAGCTAAATTACCTGCTTTTAATTCAATCTAAATCGTTTTGTTTTATTAATACATCAAAATATAAAGTACTTTTTTAGCTGGTCACAAACTTGAGAAATAGTAATGTGTTAGACGAGATTTCACAAAGTCTCAGAAAGTCCCTACCCGGTGGTCGAGTGGTTAAAGTATCCGCACGTATGCCAGGCTCTGTGCAGCCGGCCTCAGCATTGTGCAACCAATTCCTTGCTCTGACAATTTGCTGAATGACCTCCCTGCCCTCACCCCCATTTACAGTAACGCTACACTGTCTGGTAAAGCCTATGGGCCAAATAAATCCTTAAAAATGAATAAAAAGCTAGCTTAATGTATTTCTCTGTTGATTGCTCGTTTCTATTTTTTGAGTATATAATCAATTGTCTTAAGTTGCTGTACCAAAGAAATAAACTTATTTTGTTGAGAATTTTTTTTTATAATTTTGCACTTATTTCACAGAAAGTATTCACATCAGATGTTTTTTGTTTTTTTTTTGTATTAATGTTTCTATTATTTCGCTTATGGCTAAATTTGGTGGTTGTTCATAACTATCAAAATGATGAAGCTGCATGACCAAAAAGTTATCATCTTGTAGGAATACACGGAGAGACATCCTTCTTGTGGATTTGTCTAGCTGTGGGGTGCGCCTCACAAAGGTCATGCATGTCATTAAAACCAACGCATCAATAGATGAGATATTTTCTCAAAGGTGACACGATCCGTTCCACCATAATTAGCTTCATTTTTATCGCTAGCGGGTCACTTAAAAGTCAATTTTGGCGATTACAGCGATGAATCTTTTACACCGGGTGACAAAGTTGTTGGGCTTGTGTGGATATAAATGACCCACAGCTTGCACATTTTAGGAAAGGGTCCAGATTTAGTTTTGTGTGTCCTTTTTTTTTTTTTTTTGGTGAGTGCAGTGTTCCATAAGCCTAAAGGATATTGAGTGTTCCAAGAAATGCATCCGACTAAACAGAAGGAGCTTCGAAGCGCGGACAGCATTTGAACTACTTTAACAGCAACTTGAAGAGAAACGTTTACGTTATGTGAGGCCTAAAAGACAGAATTGAGAATATACACATGAAATCTTGCTAATTGTTGTCTTAAGCTTTTAGTGAATATATATCCACTGCTTGGGGGACATTCACATTATTTACTACATCTTAATCTGATTAGAACATAAATCCAGTTATGTTAATGAATAGATAATGACTGTGAATGAAGTTCTTTGTTTTTCAATGCTGTAAGATTTATTGATCATATGATACTGAATTGCATAAGCTTCATGAACAGCCTTCTGTCTGATCACACATTATTAATTATTCAATAAAGATAATGTAAGGCATTTCTTGTTGGATACAGAAGAATATCGCCAACAATGTTAAATTTTTGTTGGATTCTACGGCCAACTCAGACTTCTTTGTTGACATTTCTGAAGGATCAGTAAGAACAAGCTGGTTTTATGTGTAATTCATTTCATTGTAATTACATATTTGAACAGCAAAGGTGAGATTCAAAACCTCGGAGGACGACGGAACATGCATCTTTTTAACATTCATTCATACGTTCCATTTTCTCAGTATGCCCTCGTTCTTAGTTTAATAACATCACCAAAAGGTAATTATTTGAGTGTGAAGACAAAACATTGTTGTGAGATTGTCTGGCTTAATCTTTAGTTTCCAAATTTCCTGTTCATGTTCATGTTGTAGAGATTGACAATGTAAAGGAAGAAAAAGTTGTTGTGCTAATATTAACTTGTTTACTACTTCTTCAGTTTTTTTTCTTCTCTTTCTTACTTTAATCAGCCAACTGTGTGGAACCCCAGTATTTTTAGATGAATTTTCCTGTCTTTTTTAATTAACATTCAAATAAAAATAAATCAGAGTTGGTTTGGTTCCAAAAGGACTGAGTTCGACAAACGACACAAATTTGTCGGTTTCACGCTGTATTTTTCAAATACAATGTATTATTCCTTTTTATTTGTATGACCCGATTATTATGGTAATAAACACATCGGCCCATCATAGTGAAGGAGGTTGGAATGCCACTGGACCCGGAAGTAGCCAAAGTAAGAGTCATCCTTCACAGTCCCATTGTGTTGGGAGTTATTCTGATCAACTGTAAATTTGACAATACATGTTTTACATGTGGGATACACACAATTAATTCAATAAATGATATATAGGATTCAGTCACTGTTCACTGTTGACCCAAAATCAACAACAATTCTTTATCAAAATCAGCAATATTGAGCAATTCTCAATAATCTATGTTAAGCACTTTGTGTTCCAAAAGTAGATTTTTAAGCAGGTACTTCAGCACAATACTTATTTGCTCATGTATATGTACATCTTCCCTTACCCACTGCCTCGTCTTCCATTTGTGTTTTTGTCCTGAACTGTGAAGCATCTTTGAGTGTCATGAAAAGCGCTAAACAAGAGTTACGTAGTATTATTTTTATTTGCTTTAATAACAAAATTGAGTACTTCTTCAACCATCAAGTTATTAAATTGTGCCTTTATTCATTACAGAAAGAGTTTAAAACGTAACTGGAGGCAGAATTATGTTCCAGAATTTAATATTTTTTTATTGTTCGTTAGTATAGAAGTATTGTCATATAGTACTTCTAACACAGATTCTCCATGGTAACTTTGCAGACGCCGCCACCACCACACTACGACTTGAGCACAATCAGCTGTAAAAACTCCCACACCCACACACATATTGTACACAATTACCAACTCCCCTAGCAAAAACAAAAACATCGAAATCATGGGACAAATTACCACCAACAAGTCACACATCTGCTGTTTCTGTGTCTCCTCAATCAGGTTTAATTTGACACCTGCTTGTTGCACCACCACACCACCAAGGAATCTCCCCAAAACGCATACAATTCCACTACCCAGGTGTCTTTTGAGTACATTCTTTCACCGATCGTCTCATAGGTAGCTTCGCAGAGGTTGCAGAACCCTTCATTTCAACCCCTTCATCAGGATAATTAAGCTTTTCTCAGCCGGCTGCACACGTACGATTGGAATTTCGCCAACCCTTTTCTCAGAGTTGTAGAGATTGTGTGAAAATTGCCCATCATTTGCCACCTGATTGTGCTATGATTATGTTGTCATTGGATGCGTGTGATTACGATGGCCCGTAATTGCTGGTGTGCATTCACAGTTACAACAACAGCCCCTTGATCTCGTGGTGCACCTTACCTGTAGAATCATAGACCCCGACCATAATGCTATTCATCCCGTGTCTGTATACCATTGTCAGACTATCTCTTCTTTGTGCATGGTTAATTCCAACAAACACGCAAAGAAAATCCATTTGTGCAGTACTTTGATGTTCTTTGATGCCAGATTGTGAATTTTCTTTTCTTTTTTTATCCGTTGCGCTGTGAATATGGGATTTCCCAGGATGCTTCATGTCTACGATACGTGCTTGTGGCTTTGCTGAGAGCTGATTTGGAATATTATTAAAGCTTGCTGCCTGGAATATAATTTTGTTTTGCACAAAATCCCTCCTTAATAGAGCTCAGGGTTGTGTTGTCACATCTTAAAGAATTTTCAGTTAGCTCATCTTAAACTAAGAGAGATTTTAAGATACTAAATACAAAATAAATACATTGTGTTTGTTTACCAGTAGTGACGCAGCATTGTATTGAGTGTATTACTTAGTTTGCAATGCTGTCAAAAACAATCACTTTTTGGAATTTGATCCCAAGCTCTACCATTCTCTTTACTGTTGTAAGATGCGTTTTTAAATTCCGGTGACGAGCAGGTTGCTGGTTTGATGACAACATTGTGTCATTGGGCAAGAAATTCTTTTTGGCTTTGTTTGGCAAGAGACATTTGGCAAACATTCGAGGGTTGGAATTGAACCAACAAGACATTTCAACTCCTCCAGTAAACTGTCACAAACAATAATTTTTTTGATTAGTCAACTAGTCAAACAATTATTTCTATTGTACTTTGCGACTTTTTAAATCATTATCAACCAAATACAGATTGAAATATGGTCTCTTAAGGCTTCTAAATAGAAAAAAATATTAATGCATTATTTATACAAATTTGATTTATTTATTTATTGACATTTTGATTTAATAATGTTGCTTCTTTGTTATAAAATTATAAAATAAAATTCATATGCGTTTTAGAGTCTGTATAGTCCAGGTAACGATTATGATTATCAAAGTACGACAACAATTATTTTTTCTAGTCAACAAGTCACAATTAGCCAATTAGCCCTAGACTCCATTCCACATTGTTGTCATTTCAATTGGTTACCGATTTTGATGCCACAACATAAGATATATTGATGTGTTATTGCTATAAATCCAAGAGAAATGATCAAAGCTAGTTTTGGATTTGATCCGTATCTGGGTTTTGATTTCTTTTGACAATCCTAAATAAGCTTTCTGTCTGTGATACTGACAACCAAAAAAGCAAGAATGAGAGGCACAAAAATAAAATTGACAAATAATTTACAGTTTTTGAGAAACGTTGGCACTCTTAAATTTTCTTTGCCTACAATTCCCTGTCAAATTTGAAAGTGGTTTGGATCTGCTTCTCCGGGACACCTGGATTACCTCTGGCTGTGTCTGCTTTATGTCTGTGTGTATTTCTGTGATGAGATTGAGGTAAGGGGATTGTTCTACAAGATGTACAAACACTCCGGTCCAACATCCATGCATACAGAGTGTCTTTCCATGGCACCACTTCCTCGTTTGTTGTATGGCAAGTCACCTGCAGCAAGCCAGCAGCCTTCGCCTCGTCTTGGCTGAGGACGGTCATTTGTTTCGGTGGTGGAACAAGGAGGTGTTTATTTGGGCTTGTTGGACTGATGGTGTCCCCTGTCAAAGCATCTGCACAATCAGGGCTAATTTCCATCTCATTACGCCCTCTACTTTTTCCAGAACCTATTTATTTTGCGCCTTGTGAAGGACGTTTTTTGGCTTTTCATGTGTCATTGTGATGAATTTGTTATGTACTGTTGATTGAGGAACATATTTTACTGTCACTTTTATTGTTTCTCAATGTTTGTGTCATGATGATTGCGTTTGCTATGAGCTACGGCTGTCATGGAAGTATCAGTTGTAAAAGAAAATGGAATAATTGTGTCTGGTTTTCTTGTATGGTAAAGCTAGGTTATCAGATTTTTAAACCGTGAAAAGAGGAAGTGGATATTTAAATCCTAACCCGTTCCTAACCCTGACAAACCTTTTGGCGAATTGCAATAGTATGACTGCATGATTTTTTTTTGGGCCATTAGCACAAATCAAAATAATCTTTTTTCAAGTGGAAAAGTGAACCAGTGCACAGCCAATCAAGTCATGGCTCTTTCTAATAAGTTTGTAAGCGATCAAATGTTTTCTAATTGAATGAAGACTGCAGCAGGCTGATTTTTGTCACAAAGTTCTGCTTTTACAATATACTTTCTGAGGAGAAAAACAGACTTACTGATTTTAAGAGAAAAATAGCTGCAAAGGTATTGTGAGAAGAAAAAAGTAAAGTAATGTGCTGCGCATAATATTTAATCAGTTGGTTATTTTCGTAGGAGGGAAATATAGAGAATATGCAAACTCAAAAGAATCAATCCCAGGACCTTCTTGCTGTGAGGTGTGCTTGCTAAACACTCAGCTACCGTCCTGCCGAGTAGAAGAATATCAAAAACATAGGAACAAGTTGAAGTCATACCTCATTCATTTGAAACTAAATATTTACTTCAAATCATAATGAATATGTTGCCCTATATATGAACGTTTTAGCACAAGTGTTCCAAATATATTTCTTGAACTCAACCAACTCAGAAACATATCGGCCGAGCTAATTAGAAGCCAGCAGATTTCCTGAGGTCCACTCGAGCTGTTCTTGAAGATGACTGATAGACGTGTGTTTTGCCTGCGTTCAGGTCTGGCTCTCCTGATTAAAAAGGCGCGACTCGGACTCTTGATGAGCATATGGATTAAAAGCTCTCTGTGATTGCCCGGCCATCCCCCCTTGCTCTAATTGAAACTCTAATGTGCACCCACCACATATTAATTAAAAGCAGAGGTTATAGGCCCTTGAGGCGCACCATTTACGTATCTCATTAAAAATTAATAACCCCAGTTAATTATTATTATCATGTTGTGGATCACGTCAGCAAATAAATAAGACAATGAGGCGGACTTTGGCCGGAAAAAGGCAGAGAGATGTCAGGTCGAGTGGGAGGAGGGGCCGTGTGTGCGTGGACATCAACATGAGCAGTTTCAATTACAGAACACATGCTTTGAGTGCTGCCGCTGACGCTACACTGGTTTTAATGTAGTCAGCTTGTGGTCAGGGATGTGTGGCCCTCGACTTCTCGACTGTAAGACCAGTAACCACATGCTACTGCTTTTATCGCCGGTACAAAAAGCTGTATTAAAATCCCCTACACCGACCTATGAATTATGTAATTTTGGAAAGAGGTGAATTCCTAAAGACTGTTTGGGGTTTTTTCTGACAAAAACTTCACTACAAAAACGACAACAAGTAATCCAAGTATATTGATGTATATATTATGTTGAAGAAGACTGAAAAAGACTAAATTCACTCAAATTCTTTCATTTTTAAAAATTGTCCTCTTTCTCCAAGTGTGTACAATTAATATTTGTTGGCATTGTTTTTTGTTCAAATACATTTGTAACCACACACATGGTTTTAGTTCTAAAAACTTTTTAAACAATTTAAAACATCCAAATCTACCCACATTAATGCAGTCATTTTTTATAACATTCCAAAAAAGGTGAATTACTAAAGACACATTTTTTTGTAAAACAAAAAAAAAGGAAATAAAAATAAAAAACGAATTTCATTTTTTTTTGGAACAATAAATATTTGTTGGCATTATTTTTAGGTCAGAATACAAAATTTCAATTTATTACCATTAAATACATGTCGATAATGTGTGCATCGGCTGGAACCCCATTTAATGACTTGTTTGCTCATCCTTTAGCACAAGATTAAACTTAACATCCCATTTGGCACAATTACATGAAACTCATTAGCTTAGACTATCTCGCTACCGTTTTCCAGATATTGCCACAATGTAAATTCCGTTTGCAATGTTTTAATATTACAACAATGTTCAGAAATCAACCCATAATATGTGACAGTTATTCTGCAAATCAACTCAAATAGATCGATTTTCCCCATATCAGTGAGCAGTGATATTTTATTAATGTAGACTGAGGATTTATGTTAGAGTGAGGCCACTTTTTTAATTTTGTGGGAATTGTATTGGATCTTGGTGGAGAACAGACTCTTTTCACCCCAGTTATTTTATTCCTTGCCACCTAAGCGTAACCTATGGCGGGTCGGCTAGATGATTTCCATGCATATATATTTGATTAATGACATGCCAGCGTCACTGTCAAACCCAATGCCATTCAGCTCTGCTGGATACAAAAGAGTGCAACAGATAATGGAATTGAGTGCACAGAAACTTCATAGAGAAAATTCTGATTTGTTTTTACACTTCTTGGGCTGTATCCTCAAGCTACAAGCTTATCTGCTACAAGATCAACTCAGTAAACTTTGAATTACATTTGTTTTGAGCCAAACTGAATGAAACTGCAATGTGTACGCTTCAAGACGTCGCTCAAATTAAATAAAATGCTTTACAGTATTATTCATTTACTAGTACTTATATATACTCACTATTTATTCTATACTCTTTCCACAATTGAATAATGATCAAGTATGCAAAAAAACATCTTATTTCTTTCTTTACTGACCTCTTGTGGCTGGAGTGGGAACCTGCTGCGATATCACCATCACATCACAAAAGGACTGTGCCCCATTTTTTTCATGTAATATTAAAGCATGTGTGCACAGTGTGTATTAATGCATCTATTTGAGTCAAAATGAGACCTCAGTGCTTTACGTGCATCTAATTATAAAGCGTTTTATTTTCTCGCCGAAGCAGGAAGTGCCCCGTTAGCACAATTTGTAAGCTTTACCGTGACGGCAAAACTCGCACTGGGCTCATAGAGTTGTAAAAAGCACTCATAAAAGTATCACGGTGAATATTTCGGATGATAGGAAGGCAGTAGCTAAGTGAGCAATACATTTGGATTGTTGCAAACAGTTTAAAATGAACAGTTTTTATATTTAAAGACTGTAAAAATAATCAGGTACAGCACCTTTATGTAACTTTGTCGGACATCTGCTTCTCTCCTAACAGCAAGAATGCATGTTTGACAATGTATTTTTGAGCAATATAAACAAATCATGTCTTCAAGTAAAGCATGTATCACAAAACGTTTAACACTTTCCACCATTCCTGATATCAAATGGAAAGAAAGATGAATTGTAAACACTGCTGTTCCAATGATGCTTTTGCTGTGACTTTTAAACTGGTTAATTTTCTCTTTTGAAGTACAGACTGATCAGCTGGGCGCACGACTCCGCTGCCATCGTACCTGTCAGGCTTTTAGCAGACTAAGATGTTCAGACGGCACGCGCCAAAGCATCTGTTTACATTGCTTTTGTCCCGAGATCAAAGACGTCCCCGGGTGCAAACAAGTTGAGCAGGTGACATGAGGTGCCACATGCTTCCTCTGCTGTGATGGCGCCTTCAAGATCCAGAACGCTTCATAGACAAAGAGGGATTTTCCTAGAGGTCTTCTTTTGATCTTTTGTTGCAAAGTATACCTCGATTAAAAGTTGTATTTGGTTGCTTTGTTGGCCCAGCCAGATGAAAAAAAAATATGATCACATTTTGAAACAGTTGTATGCAAAGATTAAAAGTAAGACATATTTTTTATGTTTTGTGTAGTTCCTGAAACCTCTTGATTTTGGACTTTTTGAAATACTTGCTCATAATTTGATTTTAATAATTTACTTAAAGCTTTTTTTGGACTCTCAAAGATGCTTTACAAAGCATTATTCATTCAATCGACGTAAAAGTTGTAGCCACAGCTTTCCTGAGGTAGATTGATGGATGCAAGGCTGCTATCTTCACAATCAGGCCCTCCAACCACCACCACATCACTCACTAACACATTCTTACATGGGCAAGGTGTGTGAAGTGCCTTGCCTAAGGACGCAACAGCAGTATGCGCTGGTTCGAGCAGAAATCGACCGTCCAAGCTTTAGGCTGGTGCTCTAATCACTGAGCCACCGTTGCCGATTACGTCATTTTGTATTCCCAGCGGTCTCCCATCCTAATACTAACCAGGCCCAACCCTGCTTAGCTTCCAAGATCAGAAGACATCCGGAAATTTCAAGGTGGTATGGCCGTCTTTGAGACAGACAAGAAAAGAAAGTCGTGCTCGCTGGTGATTCTGTGGTTAAGGGCATTGCACATGTGTGTTTACTGCCACCACAGCGTCATGGGTTTGATTCCAGTCCTCGACCATTTGCCGAGTGTCTATACCCTATCAAGCCCCCCATGTCACGAAACAACTGTCCTGTCAAAAAAAGCTTTCGGGTCAGAAAAATCTTTTAAAAAAGGAATGAGAAATAAAAGAAACGGCATGAGTAAAATATAAAAGTTGTCTGTAGGCAGCATTTTTACCGTGTTGTGAGATCGATTCCCAATTTCATGCTCACACCTATAACAAAGTCTGAAAAAATTATCTTCATATTTGTGTTCCCTGAGTTATTTTTACTGGCTATAAGAATCAAAAAAGAAAAAGAAGTGAGCAACTCAAAACCAGTACACCTATCAAGAACAAAAGTTGGTGAGATGTTAAGATTCCTCATAAGAATTATTCAAGGAGAAATGGCACCTGGCCTGGGGGAAATCAGCGCCGCCTTCATCCGGATTACTCCTGGCACAATCCGGACTCTCTTGTTTGATGTCCCCCGCCCATCCGTCTTGTATGTTAGTCTTTTATCTCACTCTAAAGTAATATAGTCCTCACTGCAATTCAATAATGGGCCAGCCGAGCCTGTCAGCCCGCGTTTGGCCGTTATCTCACAAAGCCTTGTCCACTCCAGCCATATTTGTGTGTGGGTAAGTGATTTTGTCCCACGGGGGAGGGGTGTGCTTCATGCTTGTGTGTATGAAAGACAGAAATGAACACAGATGGTGAATACATTTATGTGTGACTGGGAGACGGACATTCTATTTATCCCTCTGTGTTTGTAGCTGTCTTTTGACCGCTTATCCCACTCCACATCTAAATTAAGAAATGGCGCATGCGATGGGGAAGATGCCTGGTCAGGCCACCTGCCTGCGTGTGTGTATTGAAGAGTGTCTGTCAGCTTGTCCAGTGGAATGAGTGAAGGATTTAACTCATTTCCTAATTGGATGAAAGGGGGCTGATACAGCCTGGAGTGACCTCGGGCTTGAAGCGGGACACTGGGAACGGCTGTAAATTAGCCACAAAGTGACAGCTATGGTGATCCACTCCAGTAGCACCTTAAGAACAAAAACGATCAAGGAGTATATCAAATGAGATGTTGAATTGTGACAGGAATGTGTGAAAGGGAAAATTCGATCGATGTTGCGATTGTGTGTTTGGGTACAGACTGACCTACAAGACCTTATACACGTGAAGTTTTATTTGGCATAGCATAATATGGTCCAAAACCTGAATGAATTATTTTTTATCCACTTTTAGATGCTGAACATGTAAGCGGTCACAATAGATATGTGACCGGTGGGATGGACTGTTTTACTATTGTAGGGAGGCGTATATAGAGGACCACGCATATTTCTTTATATAATCAATGTGTTATGGCTATCTCATCTCTTTGAATTGGTCTATATTCACTTTGAGCTCAATTCTTTATGTTGGATGAAAGTGATTTAATCTTATATTAATTTGGTCTGCAGGCTTTATTAAGCAGGTGAAGAGCGAGGAGAGACATTCATTCCTATAAGACCTAGTATGACCCCAGGCTTAGAAATGAGACAGTGGAATCCAGACTAACTTCACCATAAAGTGACAGCCACAGTGATGGGGCCCAGGTACCACCTCCAGAACTGAAACGGACACACTGTATATCATCTGGAGGTGGCAAATTAGATGGATGTTGAATAGTGAGATTGACTGACTGGAACACAGGGTGAAAAAGACAGGAGGAAGATCATTGAACAGACTGATGTGCCTGCATGCGCCGTTTGCCGAGATGGATGTCGCACGGATTGATGGCTAAATCATAAATAGCAAATCTATGGATATTTTCATAGCACTACGTTCGGGTGTAATGTTGGCGGGCAGTTTCGGTTCGGCGTCGGGATGGTAACTTCATCTGCATTTGCAAGCAGCTTTCATTTACCTCCTAGTCATTGCGCGGGCACAGCGTCGCACATCTCATTCGACGCATGCTAATATATGGCTGCACCGGCCTCCCCATCATAATCACCCATAACACTAAAATGAGACGCATGACAGTAAATAGCAGTCAAGCTTTACAAAGACTATTTGGCATGGGAATGATTTTTGTGGCTAGCGAAACACTTCAGACGCCAATAAATCAAGCAGATTTTTTGATATATTAAGCTGGTTCTTTTATTGTCGTGCCTCGGTGCTGCTTCTGCATGCAAATAAAAAGATATATTTACAGTACGTTCGGGCAGAGAGGGATGTTGTTCTCAGCTTGCAAATGGTGAGTGATTTGTTCTTTCAATCAAAAGGAGAATTTGATTTAGGCACCTGCAAGTAAACAACAACTCAGGATTGAATAAACACCACATTTTTCAGTCTGCAAAGTATCGGTTTACACACACAGCTTCACTGCTAAGTAGATGCTGTGTTATCATGCGCATAACTATGACTCTAAAGGTTTTATTCAGCATATGGGCGGTCAAGTCTATTATCGATGGGATTGTTTTTGTCATTCGTTGCATTATATATTACCATAGTCGTGGCATGTTGGATAAAGCATTAACCGCGTACTTAGAAGTGCCTTGTTTGTTGTTTAATTGAGATTGTATAGTCTATTCAAGTTTTTTCTTGTTTCTTTTTTTTGTTTGTTAATGAAGCAAATCGTTGTAGTCTTGTGCCAGTTTCAAGCTTGGAGGAACGACAAGGGTGGGATCAGGAATGACGTTCGAAACTAAAAGTTGAAAAGACATGATTGGTACAAGCTTCAACCTATTGCCTCGACCTGAAGTGAAGCAACAAATAAACACGACATTCCAGCATCCCAACTTGCTAAATATATCAGTTTACCCACGTAGCTTTGGTGCTAACTAGATGCTGTATTATCATGCGCATAACTAAAACCCTAATAGCTTTATTTGTCATATGGACGGTCAATTTAGTGGAGGTATCCTGCTGCCTTCACGTTATCTCCACCAAACATGTCAGTGTTATTAAACATGCCGAACACGGAGCCACCATATGTGCGCAGTGTGACACGCGTGGCATCAGGGTGTGCTCGCAGAATACACTGGAGCCGGCATCTGCATATAGAGAAAGGTGGCGGAAACACCCCATCGAGGCAGGGGCTCGGAGGGGTCAGGTAGACTTAATTGCACTGAGGGAACATGTGTGATGGGCCAAGCTGGTAGAGCCACTCTGCAAGGAGCAGGGCCATCTGCCACTGTCCAAGCCTAAGGACCAATTTAGTTTTAGCAAAGGGAGGACGGATTCTGAATGTGGCTGATCCTATATTGTGCTCATTTACAGTCATTTGGTGGACATTTATTCATCTTGTCTGCTTTTTTTTTTATGTTAATGGAATTATTTCTCACACGAAATGCAAACTCCGGATTTATTTATGCATTTAATATTGTTGTTGCCTAAAGGGCTAACTCAAATCGAACCGATGTAGTAGTCACAATGCAAAGTGGTGCAATCTACAGCAGTCCTGGGTTCAACTCCTGGTCTGTGTGCAGTATGCATGTTCATCCTGTGCCTGCATGCTGTAGATTTTCTTCTTCTGGTTTTCCTGTCAAGTAAAAAACGTGGACGATATGGAATAATGACAAGTAAAGAACATGTGATTTTAATATCACTCCAGCAGTGACTATATGGGATTACAATCATAGGTATTAAAACAACACCTTTCAGTCACTGCAATGAATATGAATGAATTAAGACAAAAGTGCGTTGAGTGTTCCTTTGTTTAGCCGGTCTAATTGCACTATAAGGCGATCTAACCATTCACGGCGCAGTCAAATGGTTGGCCTCATGCAGCGTCACTGTGCAGACTTGATTGCCACTTCACACGCCTCACACCTTACATCCTGCTGCTATTTTAATACCTTTTCAATTGAGCCAGGACTCATTTGGTTAAGTGAGTCAAAGGGCTTTTTTCTTTTCTTTTTCTTCAAAAGAAGTCCGTTTTACTGAAAAGTTTATTTCTTTTTGTATATTATGTTTATTTTATTTGTCTTTTTTTTTTCCACTGCTTAATAACAAGAAATGACAATTTATTATATTCATCATTTACTCTTGAATCCTTGAGCAGCACACTTCAGACACCTCACTTAATAAGAATTCCATTGTCATTCAAGGTTTTTGTTGATGTTTTTTGCAATAAAAAACATGTACAACACCTTTGAAAAGACAAAAGATGAACATGTTTAATGCCATACTGAGGAACAAGCAAGATGGTGAACACATTATCCGAGCTTTCTCCAAGTACTCCAGCTTTCTCCGGTCGTTCAAAGCTAAAAGCAAGCAGAAGAAAATACATAAATGTTGTATTGTAACAAATTTGTCCATCAAAACTTTACTTTGGTTGACCTCTCTGCAGACATGGACTGACAATAAGAAGCACACGTTGTCAGTACTTTTGTTCCCCGTGAAGGCACGCATTTGGACTCTGTGTCTTTGTACCTATTTTTACACAGTGCCCTATTCATTAAGGCTGATGACTGATAGGCTACTTTGTTGGCAGCCTGCATCCATAGTGTGATGCAGTGACCTTGGATTCAAACCATAGACAGGTGGGGGTGGTGAGGGCTCTAAATAAAAAGCAGGTTGCCATTGAGTGACTGTTATACTCTGGCCTTAAAGCTATAGCGTTTAGGAGGGGGCGGCCCATGGATCAAGTGTGGAGTGACTATACGAGGGGTTCACATGGAGGGTTGTCACACATGATGGATGAGAGTTAAAAAGGTTTGACTTTCGAAACTATGGCTCACTCAGGGAACTAGTCGAAATACTAGAATGAATGACAAACTAGGCTTAGTGACAAAATGGTGTACTTTACATGTGAGTATGAGCTTTTACTAAGAAAGGGAAGCTGGTAATATGATTTTGTTTCAGGATTTTAGTGATGCAAATACTGTTTTCAGGAAATTAAATTGTATCTTTATTATCTTAAAGGTGCAAGAAGTAACTTTTCTCCTGGGGGGTCCGTAACCTACTTATATGGAATTTTCATGGAATGTTCATATGGTATTAAACACACCTTGCATTTGTGTTTTTGAGTTCGAATCCCGGCTCCGACAATTTACTGAATGTCCTCCCTTGTATTTTAAAATCGGACAGTACCGCTTATCCAGTTTTCCTGCCGTGCTTTTAAACATGGCTGGAATTCCCACAGATCGGACTATTTTTAATGGTTATAGTGTGGTGAATACCTTGAAATAATTTACAATGAAGTAAAGCTCATGAAAGCGTCCGTAAAATACAATGAAATGTCCTATTCTAGATTCTTCTTTTAAAAGTGCATCCAGACTAGACCCAAAATGTCCAATAGTATTACTTTGAGTGTTCAGCTTAATGAATCTTAGAATAGCTAGACCTTTTCAAATGTCATTTTATTTTATTTGGCTCTTACAATAATATTGGATTTATCCACCCATTTTACCACTTATAACTTGTAAACGTACCAAATGCCACTTACACTATAGTCAACCATATCTTTGTGAACTTTCTTTTTATGGTTTTATGTCCAGTTATAGGCGTTTCAGATGTCGCATGAGCGCACACAATGGACCTGGCGAGAGGAGTTTTAACCAATGGGACCCTTGGTGTTAATGTCTGTTTTGAAGCAGGGAGGTGAGATTTGGGAATGAAGGCCTTTGCTCATATCACATCACCGCACCTCCCGCTCCTCCATTTCCACTCATATTTCCCTGACGGTCCATAAAGAGACAGCCATTTGAGAGGGCGCATTGATTTCTGGGCATATCTGGTGATAAAATGCTCTTCTACACACGCACTTTCTTTAACTACCCAATTTGAGGGCCCCTGGATTTGGCGGGGCGATGCAGGAACTGTAAATAGAGCTGTGGATCAGAGGGAGGATACAGGAAGTGGGACAGTGTCAGTGGGAAAAGTGTATCAGGGTAAAGAGGCTCAATTATGATTACAGTAAGGGTTCTACAGCTGATAAGAGAAAACGGCCTTCAAACGGCAAGAACCAAATTACAAATTACCCCAAACCGGGAAGCTTACGAGTTTTAAAGATCATACGATTGTACATTTTAGTTCAGTTCTACACCTGTTGCTAAATAACTAATGTAGTTAATAATACTTTGCCAATTACACACAAATAAAAATATAAACTCCACGTGTTTTGGTTTGCTACTTTGAAGAGCCCACTTCAAAGCTTTTTCAACAGTAAAAGTTTTGTGCAAATTTGCCCTTCACCTTGTGTTTGCTGTAATTCTCCTTTAACTCAAGTGTGTTTTTCCAATAAAGATGAAAATGGGCGTTTCTTCCAAAGCCGCCCTGAAGCCAGCGTCACTTTTTGGTCAGTAATGAAGCATTGTCCCGGTCTGTGCGCTTTATCAAGATCTATGGATCTCTGATTCTGATGCAATAGAAAACCAATCACTTGCAGCAAGTCTCCAGGCAAAACATTAGTCATCATGTCTTTGACACCAGGCCTTGAATTGGGTCATTCTTTTAAATTAAAAGCACTCATTTGTAAATATACACTGGGAGACAAAAAGACACACTCGCCTCTTATTTTGATGTATGAAAGAATAGAATAAAGTGTGCAGGTGAATAAATGCACACTCAAAAGTGTATAGACAGCTCAACAGCAAAGAGAACAGTGGATGCAGATGATGGAACGCCTCAGTTTGAACACAGCATTTGTAAATGACTATCTTTCATTGGGGTTACTTCTTTATTTACCATGTCAAAGCAAACATTAACAACCAAGCACTGCTTTCTGCCAATACAATGCCAATACATCCGCTTTCTTCATTGTATTTCCCATTAAACTTCCACCAAAGCATTATTCATGTACGTCTTTGTTGCTAGAGAGGCTGGAGACGAGGATAGTAATGTGTAGAGCTCTGAAACGGACCACTCTAGACTGATGGGCCCTGACGGTTATTGAGCACCCGGAGTGTTTTCAATAAAGTTAAAGTTTGTCTCAGCTTTGGTTCAATAAAGTAGCACTCCATGACAATTTAGCCATGAGAGATGTGTCACACGTAAGAGACACTGAAGTTCTTTATGTTGCTCAGAAAAATGGGTAGAAAGAGTTATAGAGGAGCCCAAAAACGGTCAAAACACTATTACTGTTCTTTTGGAGGTTTAATTGCTTTGCTTGGAATGTTCCACAGAACTTGCATATCTTGCATTACATGTGGTTTTATTGGTCAATACTAAAAACGTTCCAGGCAAGCAATAACATCCCCGTGGTTTGCAATGATTAAGAGACGTCAAACATACATGCACACAGTATAAAAACGGATTAATAAATTGAAAAATTGCGCCGTGTGAGCTTGTTTTTATTAAAGGTTTGATTGCTTGTGATATACAATATTTCACTGGTTTGGAGATCATATTACTTGAAACTCATTGGCAAACAATTTAGTTTAAAATGATGAAGGATGAGTTGAAACTTCTTGAAACAAGGGGGGAAATCTAGGTAAATTAAATACATCTTAATTGGTCCAAACTATACCAATTAACATGAATTATGAATTGCTGCTAAATGAGAAATGTTTTTCATTTTTTGTGTTGTTGAGAAGGAATATATAATGAATAAAGTGTATGACTGATACATTCCCAATATAGTAACACACCATTCTTTATTCAGATGTCACTGGACTTTGAAAATGTTTTTAATTATTAAATTTTTTCCTTGGCACTTTTTAGCCCCTCTCAAAAATACTTTGCGTTTGAACTTTCAATATCTGCTCAACGGCCGTTCTTGCACCTTATCCGTAGTCCCAGACCCAATGAGGGATTAATCTGATTATTTCTTCCCCGATCGATGTTGCTGTGCATCCTGGCACCTGTCATTAAGGCGCTCTTGACGAGTGGGAGGAAAAGCAGCCAAAAAACTTCACACACTGACCAATGACCTGTGTACGCCTGTGCCAAGCATTCAAGGTCTGACCAAGCGTTTTGTCCCAAAGGAAATCCACAACTAGAGGCACAAGGGTGGAAACTATTACTTTAACATTGTATTTGTTCTAGTAATATACTAATAATACTAATTGTTGTTTCATATCTGTTTTTAGGCTTACTTCCTGGTGTTGTGCTTGTCCATTTGGTGATAGCATGTCAAATACTTCAAGATGATTCAATGATGAACTTCGGGCAGAAGAGTCACCAGACTAATGTGGACCCTCACGCTAGAACTGCAGACAACATACCCAAACTTTTGCTGATAGTTAAGGAAAAGCGTCAACATATTAGTAACACTTCTTGCCATTATTCTCATTACAAAGTGTTTGCATTTCTAAGTCTAAGTCAATAGCAGCTTTAGTGGTTTGTCGTTGTCGCTGTTGTTGATTTTGTTCACGTGGTCATTTCCTTCCACACGAATTACAATGTTTCCCTGTCATTGGTTCGATAGGTCTGGTCCACAGATGAATTTTTTGCTCAAATGAGCAGCGGGAGAGCTTCAAGATAGATCTTGTGGGCTGAACCCATAGATATTGTGGCAGTATCGCTCTTCTTATGGCTAATGGTGACATCTGGTCAGTCATAAAAGCACTTTGTCCGCCCTCTGACTTCACGCTCTTACTTCCGATCCCTTTGTTGACGCAGCTCATTTGCCACTCTCCGGTAGTATCCAGATTCAACTTCATGTGCAAAGAGTATTGTTTGTCGCACTAATTAAATGTTATGATGTAACGCTTGCTGCCATGCCTCTCTGTTTGCGGCGACGTTCTCGAGTTCCGCCCGCCATGCTGGATGTGTGCTGAATGCTTGGCATCTGTGTCTGTCAAAGCCTCCGCTGCACTCGTCCAGCTACAAGTTACCGTGGCGTATCCTAGGCCCTCAAACAATCGTCTAGCTGTACATTTAGGGGTGACTTTTACTGTATTTGGCAGATCTCTAAAATTGCACCGTCGCCGTCTAACCTGGCCCTGTTTTGTGTGTGCCGGCTATCCATCTGGGACTGTTCATCGACATTGGAATGAACTGTTATTGGAATTAAAGTATCCAACAAATAAAAATTCTGAAAATGTAAAAAAAAAAATTCTAAAGTCTGTCTCTGTTTATCAGCAACTAACCTTAAATTTAGCAGGTCCTGCACTGGGAAACTCCCAGGCGGTGTTGTTGGTTTTCTTTTCATTAATACTACAGTTTAGTTTGGTTTAGCCACTGTCATCCACGAGCCCAAGCTAAGAACCCTCGGGATACCACAATTTCTTGAAAATTCATCTTGTTGCATAAAGTGACAATTTTTGACCTTCAATCAAACCTGTCCAGCGCACCAATGCCTCCAATCCTCTGCTCCTGACAGCCTGCACAAGACAGATTTCACTACAACACACTATACCTATAGGCAACTTGTGCTGCAAGGTTACTTAAGCTACCTCCCCATACCTCTCCCAATAATGTGTAAGCTACAACTTAGAATTTCTACATTTGCTTGTCAAGATTGTTGCTAAAAGGTGAAAGGGTGCAAACTATTGTAAATGTAACTCCCATTTTTGAACTCATTAACATTGGGTTAGGCTGAAATCTCGATCTGAAAAGTGAAGGTACTGAGAAATGGAAAATGCTGAATTACTATTTAATATATGTGGTGGTTACAGTAGCACGAGGAAGCTGGGGGAGTTAGCGGCAGAATGCTAATCGGCCTCTGGGGCTCTGAACCACAGCAAATCAACTCCTCAGAGCAGATCACGGCCCGGCCTGACATTAAACCCCCACTACTTCCCTCAAACACACATTTTCATCTAAGCACGGGTGATGGGAGAGTGGTTATAACTCCGGATGCGCGCCATAGCGGCAAAAAAAAACTGCAAAAACCGACTCAAACATCCAGAAAACCCACAGAATAAAAAGACAAGAAACTGCAATGGCCTATTACAACGCACTTACCTAATGGCTTTCTCCATAATTGCTTTGTTTGTTGTCTTCAATTTCTCTTCCCAAAAAGGATGGAGGGGCATCTATTCATTGGAAGGGGATAGCAGTAAGGGGAAAACAGACAAAGAAAAACTAAAAATGCTAAAACCTCTGTGTTTCAGGTTACATTCAAGGTTGATAGGTCTGTCTGTTTGTCTATGGATGTCTTCATTTACAATTCAGAATAGCTGTGGATAGCCTTTTGGTTAATATTGCAAAATCTTAAATGCCAACGAGATGAAATGTATTAAAACGCCTCTTCAATTGGTTGGGATTATTGCATTGCTTTGAAGTAGATGTAGTTAAACTTCATATTTTTACTCATTGGTTCATTCCCATATTATGGTGCAAATGCAACATGTAGCTTCATCTTGTTTCTAAGTCCCTTAGATTTCTTGCTCGGTTTTGTCCTGTTTGTTTTTTCTTTTTTTGGTTAAGTAAACTCACAACAAAGCCAGGACTAGAAGACCAAGCCCAAACAAAGTCTACATCAGAGCTAAGGTTCAATCTAAATCAGGATATATGTGAATGCTCCTTTAGTCTTGGTTTAGTCCTGGTTAAGGGTCCGTTCACACTTGCACATTCACCACATCAAAGCTGAGACTTAACCAGGACTAGATTTGAAACTAAACCTGGACTAAACAAGAACTAACCTTGTCAGCAAGACGAATTCTCACGATTTTGAGAATCCACCTTGACGGGCTCCTGCTGATGCCAATTACATGGCATTTAGGCCCCCCAGACGGGATTGGAACCAATCACAGCATTGCGGTTTGGGCGGAAGTCAAAACAAACCGAAACAAAACAAACATGGCAGCGCCGACGGCCGTACTTCAGCTTATTTTAGGAGAAATACGGGCTATTTTGTTTTTCAAAAACATGCACACAATGGCACTTGAACATTTGTGGATGATAAAGAGGACTGTGTTTTTCTGAACCCTGGATTTAACACAATTTAGATTTTTCTGCTTTTTCCGTCACAACGACTTTCAGGGAGAGCCTTCCAAGATTGATTAATGTGAAGAATTCAATTCAGAGTAAGACACACTGGCGCGAGCCAGGTTAATAAAGAACAAGAACAGGACTGAATCAAGTCCACATTAGGATTAAAATTAGTTCAATTTACGACCAAATAACAAGTGTAAACACACCCTTAGCCTAGTTGCTGGACCTGGTTCAGTTCTTGAATTGCTTAGTCCTGATTTACATAGTTTTATACAGTTTAGATTTTTTCAGGTTCAGTCAAGGTTGTCCCAACAAGATGTCTGTGGAAAAAGTTCCACTGATCTTGTTTAGTGGGATAAGTCTAGTGTAGACTTGCCAACAATCAAAGTCAATGACACACAAATACTGTAGGTTGTTGGGCTCTGCTGGTTCCAGAGAGGTGCTTGCATCAGCGTGCTGAGCCCACAGCATCCCCGCTCACCTGGGACCACTGTGGACCACTCAGGTGTGTTAAGACACTACATGCTTCAGGGCTCCTGTGACCTTTGAGTTATGGCCATCACAACACTGCATATATACAGTACAGCAAGTGTGCGGTAAAGACAAAGGGTCACCAAGAGCCAACCATCAATATACTGAACTGAACGTTTGGAAAATGCTTAACCTTTTTCTTTTTTCATTTCATTTATGAATGTTTTCTAGCTCAAAAAAGTAAGCCAGTAGTCACTGTAGGAGGATCATTACAAAAGAATATCATTATTAATTTGAACGGAATGATGATAGATTCTTTTTCTTTTTTAACACTTACCCATTCTCTTCAAGCCACGTACAGTGACACTGGGTATTTTTACATTTTAATTTTTTAACACTTTAAAACACCTGTCTCTCAAACAATCACGTCAGCAACTTTTTGTTGTGTTTAGTCCAAGTCTTTTTATTTTATTCAGTAATGTTTTATGATTCCTTATATTATCATAGTGTATATTTTGCAATATATTGCAATATATACTGCTAATAATATATTGCTTATTGTTTCATGTAGCACCATATTGCGGAAGCAAGTTCCGAGCTTTGTTCACTGAAAATGACAATAAACCTCTTCCTGATTTGATGTTTTAAATGTATGCTGTCTCAAATATTATTTTAGTTTTTAGTACAGTAATTATGTTGAAATGTGGTGATTAGAACACAAAAAAAATACTTTTCAGCCTATATGTGACATTTAATCCAAGATGGCGCCGTAGACGGATGCCCTGGCCTTCCGGTGCTCTTTGTTTTGTCTGTTTTTGTTGTTAAATTGCGTGTCTGCGTGCTCATACACCCGTGAAGAGCTCCTGTCCTTCAATGCATGCCCTTTTTTGATTGAATATATGTTATTTTATTATTTCTCAGTGTTTCATGTTGCACCTTAAGGCCGAGACAAGTTCCTATGTTTGTGAATTTTGTTCATTGACAATGGCAATAAACTCTTTCTGATTCTGATTATATTTTGTACATTGCCACCATGAAAACACCCATTTAATACTTTAATTAGAGGTTTCCATTGTTGTTCAAGTTATTGTGAACCCATTTATTATATATTATTATAATACACACATTTTCTTACCCTTATATTGAAATAGATCAAACCACAAGCACAACATTTTCTGAAATTAAATTTGAGACGGGCACCACTTGAGTATTGAGAATCCTTGGCCCCTATTGAACTTTGAAAATAGCGGTTTATTGGTTGGTTTGAGTTCAGACACTTGCTGATGCTCTCGTGGCCCAGACGTTTTTTCATATCACCACATATTATATTTCTCTATATATTAATAAGATTTCCTTTTTGGCACATATTTATTTGCCAGCACTCATACAATGAATACCTTTCTTTGTCTAGTCAGTTTGCTTGGTATATACATGAACAAAGTCAATAAATTTTCTCTGCATGGCACCGCTGTAACTTTTTGGAAACATGAACCTGGATTTTCTTCCTTTTGAATATTTTCCTTTTGTTGTTAAGAGGCTGTGTAGTAAGGGCTCCACAGGCTGCCTGAAAATAGTTTGTTTTTTTACTCCCACGCACACACACACACACTTCCACCAGCTCCCACAAGATGGAGAACAATCTGATATCTGGGCACAGCGGCTTCATTTAAAATATGGTAAGGCTTTGGGAGAGATGCGCTGTCTGTTGTGCCTGATTGTGAATGTGTGGAGCAGAGACTCAGGGATGATGCATAGACTGTGACACTTTGACAGATGAACAGATTTAGAGTGCTCCAAAAGCCGGTTTATTCAATATAGGGTTGCGGCAGGGTATGCAGGAGAGTGTGGCCGCTTATTTACTGTATGTGAATGAACATTGATCAGGCTTAACATTTTGACCGCCGCTCTTGCACTAAGGCCAAGGGCTTTTCTGGACACCTCTCTGTCCCTCTCTGTGGTGAAGAAGTGCTGCATTTTAAGTAAAAGTGCAGATACAGGAACAAAAAAGTTACACATATTTAGAGAAATTATAAAGTTAAAATATAGTTATTTAGATTTGCGCTGACTCTTAGTTAACAGTAACAATTCTAATAAGTTTCTTATTTTTTTCTAGTGAATTGTATGCACATTATTTAGTTTGAACCTTTTGGCAGGATGTTATCAGGAATGTGCGAAAAATAACCCCTCAGATCATATGAATAGTATGTTCTACTTTTCTGTCTAGTTCAAAAATGTACAGTAGTGCAGTGGAAAGTGCAAATGCAGTGAAGTAAAAGTAAAAAGTATGCACTGTAATATGTACTTAAGTAAGGTACAGATACCTTAAAATATTATAGTGCCTTCATTTTTGTACTTGTCACTTTCCACCACTGGTCTCTCTCCTGACTATTCAAACCCATTTTATATTTCCCCACAAATTTGCTTCTTTTTAAAGACTATCATATACTACAACATATACTATATTGTTTTTTAATGTTGTTCAAAGTCAAAACAAAATAAAATTACTAAAAAAATAAAACACATTATGACCTCCACAATGCATTTTCCCCATAAAATCTTGAATCAATATCAGTATTACAGTATTACAGTAATTACAGTATTAAGTCTTTAGGATTGAAATGCCATTTGGGAACACATAATACAAGTTTGGTGTTCTTGCAAATCTTATGACACATTTTGCTTTTTTGGGGTATTTAGCATTCAATAACAGCGTACAGTACGTAGATCACCATTTAACATTTTATTAATTGTAAACTGCAATACTGATCTAAAACGACTTAAACTAGAAATGGAACAGATCTAAACCACATGATCTGCATGACATTTTTAACTCTGTATAAATAGCAGATTTCTGAGCAAATGCAGGACAATAGAGGATAACTCAGATACACTCGTATATATAAAATACAACTTTGAGTAAATTAATGATGAGAAAATAGTATTAAACGCTCATAAAAGTGCATTTCACACAATATGTCCCCTTTTAAGCGTGCCAATTTCTCCAAATTTTGAAACTTCAGCGTACCTCTTGTTTTTCTGTGTTTTATTGTTTGCTGTGAGATGGACCCAGTGCATTGGTGGAAGGTTCAAACCTTTACCACAGGTGGACCACTACATTTAACCGACAAACTATGGACAAACTCAAACCAGATAAGAACACATTCCAACATAATTGAATTTCTCAATTCTATCCCAAGTGACTTTATTGTCCCTGAGCGAACTTCATTGTCTTTCTATTCTGGAAACTTTTTAGGGTGAAGTGTGCCTCTCGCTATCTGCCTTACATTATAAATCTTTCTAAATGTCAGCCGGACAACTCCATCCAACTCCTCCACAGTTTGGTGAGTATGAGCATGCATAGCCGAACAACGCACCAAATCACCACTACTTTGTATTCTGTTGATTGAATTAGCCCAACGTCACAAAACTTACAAGAAACTCTAGGTGTCCATATTGGGGATTGATATTTGTTAACTTTTTTTAACCTGTGGTCTGTTGTAAATGCCCTCATTCGGACAGGCTGTTCTCTTGTCGAAAAGTGCCGAATGCAGACAAAACACTCACTTTGTCAGCCTAAGCAAATAATTACGCCGATTAATTAGCCATGCATGAGGTGGATCGCTGCAGGCAAACATTCTATTAAAAAGTGCAGCAGAAAATAGCTATAGCACAACGAACACACACAGATTCTATAGTGACCTTCTAAGACAAGCCCTTGGAAAGGTGTAGGTAATGCTATGTACAGGGCAATCGCTAAATTCTTGTCATTCAGTTCCTATGAAGTCCTTTTTTATGTTCTATAATATATTGATCTAGATGTTTGACCCAAATAAAAAAAAAAAAGCATTTGCTAGCAACATCTAAAGAAAAACAACCAAGTATGCCATTTGTCCTGTAATATAAGCTTTAAAAGTCTATTCTTCCTGAGTTCTATTTAAACTACATAACTTGGCAGACAAAATCAAACCATTACACTTTTCTTTGTAGTCAATTGAATACATGTGAAGTAAATTTGAATGTGAAGTAAATTGGAATATACTGTTAAGAACCAAATGATTATATTATATTATATTATATTATATTATATTTACAGCTTTGGTGCAATTGCTCTAACAAAAGGTCCAGTTCTTTGACTGTGAGTTACATGTGTGCAACTAGATTTAATGACAAACTGTGGCTACTTTCCTCCTTTTTCATATCCTCTTTACAAACAATGAAAGAAACAGTTCCTTTTATGTACTCTCTATGCACAGAACAATGATTCTGAAACCCACTACTCCCCCTTGTGGATCCAATGCTTACATGTTGAAGAGCTTTGTATTAACAGTTAATCATTTTTGCGTTTTTCCACTGCACTGTCTCTGGTCCGCTGTGCATATTAGATTTGGCCTCTTTTTATAATTCTGTACTGCTTATGTCTGTTCCCAGTTCAGTGCAGAAACTCCACACAAATGTTATTTGGTTCTTTTGTGTGGGCAGATTGGGAAACAGTCCCATTTGGACAAGTGACGGAGGTAATTTCATCTCTAATTTCAAATTGTTTTTGCTTGTTTCATTTGCCTCATTTCAGAGCTCTGGTTGCTTTGTTGCTGCTTCATTTTCTTATTATTGTTCAACTAAAATGGCATCTCCCACATGTAATAATAAGTGCTATTCATTGATTTTATTTGTGGACTCGACGCATATGGTGCAACAGAAGGGAGAGAATCTGTAAGTTTTTCAGTTTGCACACATTAATAGTCTAATGGAGTTGTGTGTTTTGCCACTGGTGGATACACATGGCTGAAATTATCTTTACGGGGGGTCAGATATTTGATGAGATCTCCAGTCCGGTGGGAGCGTCTGGGCCCCCCCGTCTGGTTCGACTCCATGGGTGGGTGAATAATGTAACCAAATGTATTCGCTCCAGCGAGGTGCTAAGCAAACTGGATATGGTTGTGGCAAACGTAATTTGGAGCTCTAACAGGTATGACAGAGCGATGAGGGAGGTGAGCATGTGGCTAAAGGTTAGACGGACCCATATAATGAAGCATGGGCTAACTTCTCCATGTGTATAGGTCATCTAATGCATATGATGCCAGCGCAAACCGTATATCTTTGCGTTTATCGCGAAAGATGTTTTGTATATGTTGGCAAGACTCTGTTTGAAGATATTTTGAAGTTTTTACCTGTTCATTCTCACCACTTCTTGCAGGAAGCAGCTCAAGCAGCATCCATCTATATATTTTTTCCTCCGTATTCTTATTTTTCAATTTGGTGGCTGGGAAAGGTCAGGATTAGTTATCGACGTGGCAGAGACGGGGAAACCACAGCGGCTGCAGTGGGTCTCCTGATGCCATTTCCACACTCCCAGCTGTGAGATAATCTTTCTGTGTCAGTGTGTGTATCCAAATATGTAACAATATACTACGTGTGGCCAGGTATATCTCACTTTACAGCTGTGTTGAAGAATTGAAGTATAACGATGTTAGTACGTCAAAAAGAGTTAGCCAATGATACTCCAAAATTATCTAGGTTTTTGAAGTCTGTACATTACGGTGGGTGAGTGGCTAGCACCAAACGGCTCTCCCTGTGTTTGGACAGGTTTCCCCCAAAACATGCACCATAGGTAAAAGCCGCCAGTGAAGATAGTCCTGACCAAGCCAGCTCAAGGTCTGGAGATGGGTCCACAGGTTCCGGACAGGTTGCTGTAGCGGCATTGAAAGATAAGTTACCTTTTCTAGAGCTCAGAATTGAACGCAGGATGAGTCAAACGTCCATTGAAATAAGCATAAACAATATCAAAACTTGAAAGATCCTTGGAACGACGTAATCAGCTGCTGGGTCAGTACCGGTAAATAGATTTTTTACACTGTAATACTTTTTAATGAATGCTTTAGTTTAGTATTCAGCATCTTAAAATCCACATTGGTTTAACGTTGGGCTATATGAAAATGAATTATTGTATTCCAATTTGCATACAAAGTTGCTTACATTTGCTCACAATAATGATATTCTTTTATATATAAAGTTAAAACGTTTGAATCACGGGCCTCAGTTCGAGTTTGGAGAAAGGTACAGAAGCTGGACAAGCTGGCTAGTAAACCCAAACATTTGATTTTGTCATTGATGGATCACAATGCAATGATTAGCTTTAAAGTAAGGCCCCACCATCAGGCCCGTTGTAAATCAATACAGTAGAATATATTGCGGGATTCCACCTGGCACCTCCTTTGGTCCGTTCCCATTGTCTCATTTATCCTCAATAGCTTCTGTGTACAATTGCAATCAGTCAACACACTCGCTGTCATTAGTCAGTAGTTTCCTTAAGTGCCAGTGTCCATTGTACCAGACTGATTGGATTCTGTAGCATCCAACTTTCCCTCGTTCATTCCTGTTGCCGCGGTGATTCCCGGTGAGAGGAGCTGCTGTCTCTAACTTCCAGAGCCGGAAAATGATGATAAAGGAGCACGAGCCACTCACGCATCAGTCTTTATCTGTCTGTCGGCTTCCCTCTCCCCCGCCACCTCCACCCACCCCTTTACGGACGTGTTACCCTGAGCTCCAGTTGTGGTCAGTCTTGACGGAGACAGATGTTGCAGTTTGGAGTAGGCACCAGACCCCTCCCAGAGTCATTTGAGTGAGGGGCTGCAGGTCAAGGGTGCAGGAGTGGTGGAAGGGGTGGGGTCGTGCTTGGTTTAAGGACAGGGATTTATTGCACCCTGTCACAACTTTTGCAATATGTCATTTATGGATTGTTTTAGATTCAAACTAGCTTCTTGAATAGGTTCCAAATAGGTTCATTTGGTTCGTTTCTTTCTTTAATCAGACCAGAGCTTGTTTGTTGTTAGACCTTGACTGCTTGTGGTCATCTTCAGAAGAATCATGTGACAAAAAGAAGTCGGAACATGTCAAGGTACGACAGCAAACAAGACAGAATATGAGCATTGTTTTTTCTTGGTATTTGGTATTTTTATTTAATTGAAATATTTGTTCAAGTTTTTCAAAAGATTAACAAAACAACCAAGAAGTCTAAAATGGCTTGATAAGCGAAAGGGGTACATTGACTTCCTGTTCAAAACTGCAGAATCCAACATTTAAATCCTCAAAGCATATCAGTATCCATTTGGGATTGGCTCCACAAACTTGTCTTATTAATCTTTTGGCTTTTATTGTCCTGTCAACTGACTGTTGAATAATGGCACTACTTTCCGAGGCTATTGTAAAGAATTGATTTAAGAAGATGGTGAACTTTGCACCCGTTTTTGTTTCATGTGGATAGCGCCAGTAATTACAGAGATATGAACCATAAACCAGGCCAACAAATTTGCAATCTGACAGTGAAACAGACAATTACACCACAGAATACTGACCTGCTTCAGCTCATTGTTTAGCTATAGGGATTCTAGACTGTTATGATGTCGCATGAATGCAACCAAACAGGATAACCCAAACATGCATCCATGAGTAAGCTAATGATGAGGGAACAATAAATAATGTGTCTCCTTCAAGTTATCTGCTTCCAGTTTCAAAGCTAAGATCTCAAAAATCTTGCTCCTGAATTTTATACTTGATCATAATCATCATGTGTAGTAAACAGAAGAATATAGAAAACAAGATGGATAGAAAATGGAACAAGATTCAGTGATTTACTGAACATTAGCATACAAAGTGTGTACTCGATTTTACGAGGAGTTCACACATAAACTAAATGCACTGTCAATCTACATTTTAAATTTACCACCACAACTTTAAATGTGCGTTATTCTAGATTATTCTGTGAATGTTTACAATTTCTTTTTTCCACTGTTTTGCTCTCTGCTGTTCTCAGACTCAGACAGAAGACGTTGAGCCACTATAGTCCTGTGATTTGTTTCATGTCATCAATTCATTTTGAAGAGTGCGTTGCATTATTTAGACGATACTTATCTCACGGTTTAAAGCCACTATCTCGCCGCGTGTGCTGCAGAATTGCCTCCTCATATCTCTCGTGCTCATCAAGCCGTCTCATTTATTAAGCAAAAAGGAACTGTGCACGAGAAGATATGCGCCAACGATTAGACGCTCCAAAATTTGATGCTATCTGTCAGCAATTGGTTTTCCTTCATCTCTCCCTGTGTAGCCATGAGATCTTTAAAAGACATTAGCCACGTAGTGTAAGGAATAAATCAAACAAATGGATTAGGAGAGCTAAATAGTTGTCAGGGGCCTCACATAGCCTTATGAAGACGGATCTTCCTCTTATGGGGGCAATCAGGTATGGAACTTATCATAACAGAAATTAGGCGCCAGACCCATTTTTTATCCCACGACCCAAGGCTATATTTCCATAAAAACTAATGGCCAAGTATATTATTCAACCGGGCTGACTTATGTGCCGACTCGTCCTGTATTTTAAATATACATAGATATATAATGTGGAAAAATTGCCAAGATTAATGTAGGGCTGCATTCGAAGATAAGGTTGGGGCAGTAATTTGAAACAGTATGTCATTATTGTGCACTGGCCTTCTATTTCATTTCTCAGCTCAGGGCAAAGCAATTCAAAAAAAGTTGGAGTTGTCAAAAGCAAAAGTAAAGCCAAAATGATATTACATGCAATCAAATGTAAACAATGTAATATGGGTATAACTGGGATGATTTTCAATGAGACAATCTGCATTTAGAACAGGGGCAAGAACAAAAAAGATAATAAAAGAGGCTAAGTCTTAAAATGTGTCTGCCTTTTAGCTGATCATAGAGATCAATGGACACAGCGTCTGAGTAACAGTCACACAGAGTTGAAGGATAAAGGCTTAAGTGAGGTTTATATCTGAGACAAATTGACATACTTCAATTGTATCACACGTTCTGCTGGAAATTGTAAAACATCAGAGTAAAATATGTCATATTTACTATATAAAATTGCAATGGGAGAGTTGGGGGTTCAAGCCTCTCTAGCTTTTATTGGTTCATGCTGCTGTTGTGTCCTTGAGCAAGATACATAAAGCATCTATTACTGGTTGTGATTGTCAGTCTGTACAGAGCAGAAATACTGTATGACCGTTAAGAATGATTTTTATGTGTCGAAGTCTTTATTTAGAACGAAGAAAAAACGAGGTTGAAGTAAAGACTTTAAAAACCTTTCACTCAATTCCATAAGTTGTTTTCAATACCTTGTCGACATATGTATTTTGCAAATTTGTGTATTTACTAGTTTGCATTGCGTCCTCTATTTATTTTACAGGACCTCGTTGGCAAAGCCCTGTCTAGTTTTCTGGACTAGGTAGACTGCTGGCATGTGAAAATGTCTTCAGTGCCAAACTTCACCACTTCTGTTAAATGGTGCCAGTAATGGTAGTAGTGAGGGATAGGTTAAGGAGCTGAAGGGGAGTTGTCTGACGGGTGGGGGGGCGCAGCAAGCTATAAGGCCATTAAAATCTGCGATCATTTATTTCCACTGGCTCGTCTAATCCATCTCTCTGGAGAATGGTTGTGTCCTTATCCACCCAAGGCTACCAATATATTCTGCTGTCTGTCTTCATGCATCAGAATGAACCAGTAAAACAGTCCTGCTTCTTGCGCCAGCCTTTTTACCTCTTTCTTCTCTTTGTCAGTCTTTGAAACCACCTCTTGCATTATCTCCTGAATGGTTCTGCTTGCCGTTTTTCAAAGAGGAGATAGGGGATGGCAGATTACACAAATGTTGTGTTGGAAGAGGCATGTCTACCGTGTACTGGTTATTCCTAAAGGTTTAGATATAGGGCGGGTTCACGCTTATTGGCCGGTAGAGTAGCAGTGTGTCAGCTGTGTATGTGTTTGGTCTTTGTGGTGCGCTTCAGAAGAGCTACGGAGCTAGAAGTGCACTGTACTGAGACCTCTGATTTCTAAGAGACCAGATGTGCACTTGTTTGGTACGAATGTGGTTGATGGCGCATTCACCTCTCAGACAAAGTGTGCCGAAGAGCACCAGAATATGCTTCAATCGGGTCAAGTAGAACATAGTGCATTTGAAGATATCCCAAATCTGCTGTACCTGAACTAGTTCATTTTACTCTTTACTCATCAAACTCTTTGCAGTGGTCCACATGTATTGCTCACTTACCTAATGCATTCCTAGCACCGTAATTATTCACCTCGAGGGATTTCACTTTTCACAACTTTCTGAGGCTAGTGCGAGTTTGGCCGTCACGGTAAAGCTAATATGCTAACGGCACTCATCTTGCTTTGTGGAGGATAATGTGCAGACAGCGAACGATAGACTCATTTTCACTCTAACAGCTTCTTTTACAATATACCTGTACTGGGACAAAACAGATTTTCCTTTATTACATGAAAAAAATGGAGTACAGCCGCTTAAGTGCTTTTATATTGCATACTTCATCATACGTCCATCAGTCACACTTGGTGGTGATAAATTATTTCTGTAATAGAGGTCAAAATTGCCTTTTTAGCTAACTCTTTGCAGAAAGTGAGAATTAAACCCACAATCTTCCAATAACAGGATGACCACAGTACCTCCTGAGGCAATGTTACTGTGTCTAGCTAACCATGCCGTTACTCGTGACCATTACTTCTACGACACCCTCAAATGAATATAGCGCCAGTATTCCTAGGCCTAGTAAGCTTTTTGTTGAGGTTTACAAAAATACAACATTCTCAAATGTCAGTTACCGTAATATGAACTATTTTTATATAAACAAACTCAGGAGGTACTGAAAAATGTACTTTCTGGTTTCTCTCCACCTTTGATTCTGTCCAATACAGTTGGGCATCTCACCAGGAGTCTCATTTGTCACAATGTAGCTAAATTTCTCTGTTTGCCGATGCCAGGCGCTGTGTTTATTTTAGCTTTGACGGATTTGTTTTGCTCACAGAATAGATAAAAGTTGAGTGTGTGGGGACTTTTTTTTTGCCTAACCTTGTATTTTGGGAAGATATGAATGAGCAATCTGAAGCTTCCGCCTCATCACTCATCGCCTCAGTAAGTCGTGAAAAGCCGGTGAATAGGAGTGTGGAGCCGCGAAAACCAAGGTCCAATCCCCCATCCGGCCCACTCCCAAGGTTAGCCCCGCCATCGCGCTGTCACGTCAAGAAATAAAAAAAACGCGGCCATCTTCCCACAATGCAAATGGCGTCAATGGCTGAAACAGAGCCCCAGTAAAACATTGAGTGAATATTTATAGACTATTAATATCCAAGGTGTAAACTGCTGGTGTCAAGTGAATGGGGTAATTTTGATATCATTGATGTAACAGTATGGTGGTAGGTTTCCCGCATCGACAAGAGAAGCCTAATTTGTGTAATTTAATGTCCTAATAACGAACAGATACATATGTTGTCTTGCAAAAGGACCGTAAAATGTAAATATAACACCTTAGACACCATTTTGTACACAGCTCTGTCCTTCAGTAAAATGTATTGATGTATATTCATTTAGTAGTTAAATAGATGAAGACTTTTTTAGGCTTCATTTGCTTTGCCTATGTTCTATTAAACTCACCCTAAACTGTGGACACTACAACGTCATTGCAGCTGTTTATCATATCTGCAGGGGAGGTTTATTTCTCGTTTGAAATTGTTTAGCAGGAATAGGGATTGGTAATGATGGGAAAATAGGAAACAACGAGAAGCTTTTATGAGCCTGGATCGTGCAGGAGCCTCTATATGTACCTCATGCAGTGTGAATGCACTCTGGACGACAATCAGGGTGAGGAACTCTATGTGCACTTGTAGTTTATAATCAGTGACTTGGTTCATTCACGCTGGAGCATCATTTGTTTATTTACTGTATTGATTCTCTCTTCTCTCGCTTTTTTCCTTTGGCGTTGTAAATCAAAGTGCATCTATGGAGGAAGGTTCTCTCTTTATAGTGCACATGATCATTATAGTTGCATGTTCAGTTTGTTAAACAAGGCTGCAGAACATGCATTTGGGCAGGATTGACTTTTACACCACATTAAAGCAGAACTAAGTATCATTTTCACCTTATTGAACAAGTTAAATATGTATTTTTGCTGTGTTTGAATAGTCCATCATCGCCCCCTGCTGTCTCTGAGCGGAAAACCAGCCTTGCAACATTTGCCGACATTGGAAACTCTCCTGAGAAACCCTGGCTTTTTTAATTTATTTGGCAATGTGAAATGTTTTTGTATGTTAATATACTATCTTATTACGATAAAGAAATATAAAAAAATTTAATTAAAAAAGCTTTTGCATCCATTTTCTGACAATGTCTTTTCACAATGGAGCTGCAGGGGGCGCTTTATTGCCATCAAATTACTTTGTTCTGTTTTAAATTGAGTATTGACCTTTTTGACACGCCCAAACTTGGCCTGGTGGTGCCAGCTGCTTGCTTCATTGATATTCAAGTTTAATACCAGAGTGTGGAACGTTCCATGCCATGTAATAACATCTCCATGGAGACAAGAAGATGGTGGACTCTCCATCAGAAAAAATTACACAGTGCACCATTAATGAGCACTATAGGAAACTTTTGTATTAAAATGTGAAAAAAGCAATTGTGAACAAAATTGTGTTATGTTTGTACCTGTAATAACGAGGCTTATTCCAGTATTGACTTCCAGCTTCCCTAATGGTAAATTAATACTTGAAAGTAATACCTCTACTTGGATACTTTCTTTCTGATGGTTCATCTGCCAAAAATCCCAGACGGAGAGGTGAGTGGTCCTGGCTGGTCCAAATTCTAGCGAGATAATTGATGTAATCATGTGAGGAATTGCCGCCATTTATAATTTTTCTTCCCTATCTGCAAGCTTCAGCAGTTTTTTGGAAAGGTAAAGCCTATAATAAACACAGTTGGCCAAGACTTTTTTTTTTGCATAGTCTGGTTTGGTGCAAACTGAACTGATGTTAAATGTACAATTGGCCGCATAATCAGATTAATAAAACCTAAATGGGCACAAAGGCAGGATCTCAAAGCTTAAATCCCTCATCCTTAGCGAGTCCGGACTTCCACACATTACTGTATCTGTAGAAACTTTAAATAGTTTTTATGCTGTACTTTCTGTGCTCATTTCGGTCCCAGACAGACTCCAATTCCCCTCTTGCTCGTCTCTCTGTTCACCAGACTAAAAAAGAGATGTTCAGTGCCGGTAATAATGAGACAAAACTTGGGAAGCGCTGCAAAAAAGCAAATGAAACAGCTCATAAAAAGACAGGCAGGATTACTTAACTAGGCAAGGACTGCAAGATTGGTTTAGGAGTTTGGAGCACTAATCAGATCAGGAATTTTACACGTTTTAGTCAAATGCTTATCAACATCTGTGTAACTTTATTTTAGGCATAGTTTGTAGCACAGTGGTTGAGGTTGCAATGCCCGTCTTCTCATGCCTAGGTGGATTTTCTCCAGGTGCTCCATTTACAAAAGTTCAAATGGTCAAAACTACTATTTTGGTCCAATAAAACTGTCTTGGATGCGTGATCCTATGGCATAGTGGTTAAAGGTGGATTAAGTCATTTTTCTGGTGGAGGGTCTGCCTTCTGCTTGTCTCCATGGAGATGCTTTGAATAGAATGTTCAGTATGGCATTCAACTTTTTTATCTGTAGTTTTTTCAAATATAGGTGTCATATTACCCAAGACTCACTGAGAGCAGATCTCTCCTGTAATTAGTCAAATGTAAACAATTATCATACAGACCACCTTAAATGTAAACGTAACACATTTATAAACCTTATAATATGCAGTATTTTTTTTTAAATGAGGTTGACTTGCACTCCAATAAACCTATAATATAGTGATTATAATCCAGTCTCATTTTAGCCATAACTTGCCTGTTTATTTGGATTGATTTTGAGACTAATTGATATCAACATACAGTATGTGTCTTCAAAGTCCTGTATTTGTAATGTGAAATTTCTGATCAGAATACATTTATCTTTTCATCTCCAAAGGTGGACTGTGGCTAGTGACCCTTTTCACCCCCATTAAACCTGCAAATTGGCTGTAGGCCCTTTCCTTATTCTCCAAACATAAACGTTCCGCCGAAGTTTTGTAGCCGCAGAGAGCACTTTTCATAGAAGAACGCACATTTTAATTTCTCCTCTACTGATTTGATAGTGGAAGTTGAAATTGGGGTTATACTGTGGTCACATATATGGGCCCAGCATGAATTGTCTTTTGAAGATATAGATATTTTTTTCCTTCCACCTCCGCACGCAGTCTGTCTGTGCCCTATAGTGATGAACGCGACTAATGGCACAAATAGAGCTTTAACGAAACATGAAAGTGCTGTGTGAAGGCTGATGCTCCTGGGGTGGTCACAATTTCCTCCTTAAATGCAAAACAATGGAAGTTTAATGTGTGGAAGTGTGAATGGAGGGGGAGTGGGCAGTGTTATTACAGGCAGCTCATACTTCAACACGTTTCCTTGAGTTTTTTTCCTCTTTTCTGACTGACCTGACATGGATTAATTACAGTAGCACACACTTTACACCCTGCTGGAGCAGCGGAGCAAAATATAGAATGGTGGAAATGTGCGGCCCATGACAGAGCGTTAGAATGCTGGATTGCCCTGTGCAGCCTGGGCCTCTATTGGCTTTACAGACGGCATGTTTACAAGGGCCCGGCTCAGCGCTGAACTCCCATGCCTTAAAGTGACAAAGCACCCTCACTTAGATCAAGATAGCTGTCATGTTTTATGGGCTGCATAGGATCTGCTCCATTTTTGTCTCTTGCTGGCTGCCACTATACGTATAGAAATGACAACACGCCTCTTTGGGTTTTCCGCTGGAGCAGTTTGAAATGTGACAGAGCAGAGACACGGCCCATGTGACACATCCAGACCACAGCGTGAAATATGTGCTTATGAAACGCACAGCTTATTGGTGCGGCATCAGTATCAGACACTTGAGTGAGCCCGGCGCTGCCAAGGAGGTGTCAGCAGCAACTGGCATCGCGGGGCGTCCTGCCAGTGCTGGACGTCCTGTCTCTGAATGGTCTTTTGTCCAAGGTGGCACTGAAGACACTTGAGAGGGCTGCAATTAACACCACCTAAAATTAGAAAATATGACCTCCTGCATCTGTTGTGGAAAAAAAATTGGGAGTGCTGTTTTGCTTGGAACTATATGCTATTTAAATATGAAAAAAACAAATGATGCACAGAGAGGAGAGAATTGGTGAGAACAGTATGGGGCATTCACATGTTAAAAGGTCAATATACCAAGGGCCAGGGGAATCCAGAGACCATTTGGGTTAACTAGGTGAGAGCGAGCAAGACAAGGGAAGCCATCTTGGCTCAAAGTGAGCAGTGGATCAATGCACTAAAAGGCAGAGGCAAAGGTCAGGCTGCTCAGTGGCAGCTCAGAGATGCTCTGTGACAGCCACCAGGAAGAAGGAAGGACCCACACAAAGTCTGGAGCATTCATACCAAAACATATCTCTGCTACCCTAGAGACGGGGAAAGCTCAATCCTATTAAATATTCTATTACTACCTAACAAAGACCACAGAATGTAGAAGACTTCACCACACACTGTAGAGATGGGACAAGATCCCATGGCACATGATCTTGATCTCTGATAAATTGCAACTAGTCAGGATTAGACGAAAAAGGGTTAAGCGCTGGTGAGTTACACCTTTTTGAGAAGCTGAAGTAGCAGTGCTTCAAAACTTGGTTCTTGTAGACCTGTATTATGTCCTGTCCCCAAGAACTAACCAGCACATTTAACATAGCCAAAGTTATAAAACTGCCCAAGAAAACTAACAAAATTTAGAAGAAAAAAAATAAAAATAAAATAAATAAATAAAAGCTAGTGGGCTACCATACATGTTCTGACAGCAAACTAAATCTATTAAATGTGAAGGGCAGGAGATGATGATTCTTGTACAGACATTTTATGAAGCTTTTTCTTACTGTCAATCAACAATGCTATTAACGGCAAAGCTGTGACTCTTTTGATCTTGGTCTTTGTCACTAGGAACAATCCTGACTGGGGTTTATCATTGAGATTATGTGCATTGGGTGACAGCAATGAATAGTCTTTTTAATACTTATTGTACAACCCAGTCACTCTTACTGGCTATTATTGAGAACTGTGCCATCTATGATCACTATTTTAATTTCACAAACTAATTTCCCCCCCAAAAATTGTAAAGCATTACTCCGACAAAAATCACCCATCCTCCACTCAGCCTCTGTTTTCTTTGGAACCACTGGACGCCAAGCAGGCAAGAAAAATGACCGGCACGCCGTCTCCAGTCCCCAGAGAAGAGAGAGCTGCACGCGAGGATGTGGCTATTACTTATCATCATCAAAAAGTGCTTGTTTGGTGATAATAAGGGCCCGGGATAGAAATCTCAGCTAAAGGGAGGGAGGGGAACTACCTGAACTAGCAACTGAGGAATCCTGCCACTGCTTAGTAAAGCACTTTTGGGGCTGGCTGTAAAACTGAGGCAGGGTTAGCACAGGAATACAGGGAGATATAATGCAAAAGTGTGGATAACTGTGTCCATGACAATGGGGTAAGATAAAAAAAAAAGAGATTTCATGTTTTCTATGCGACTGCTCTCTTTTCAGGGATTACCACCTGTCTCCATCTTCTGTCCTCTGCATCCTCTTTCCCAAACTCGCTTACTTCCTGTTCCATTTTCAAAACATCCATAGTTCTCCTTTTTGGTCTTTTTCTAGACAGCATACCTGGTGGTAACCCCCCCTCCCCCCCTTTATACTATACAATACTGCTCTATTGATTATCATAAAACCACCTCAATCCATCTTTTCACAATTTTTTTGATAAGTCAGTCTATGATAAAATGGATCTCGTGTTGGTTTATTGAAGTATATTGTTATTTCTTGCAGCTTTTTTATGTCATTGAGCCTCCAGGTCCACCATACTAAACACCCTTTATATTGTGTTTACCATACTCAACCTGCAGTGTGGTCACTTTGCTAACAGCAACATTCAACCCACAGGGAAGTGGGAATTCACCGCACATAAATTTCTCTCCAGTTTTATTTCTTTTTCCTGGGTGGGTCGAAGGAGTGTGCACCCAGGGGGAAGCAGCTGCAGGACAGCTCACAATTCAACATGAAGCATAACTCATGTCTCGCTGCGTGGGGAGAAAGTTCAACCCATACATAAATTTGGGGTCATGTGTTACAGTTGTAGCAGGGGTCACACTTGATAATAGCCCAATTGCGATGCAGGGCCAGTGGGGCCTTATCTGTAACTTTTTTTTCCTCTTGACAATTCAGCACAGCACTACTCCTTGTGCAAACTGCACACGTTTCATGTTTGTTTTATCTATCAGCATTCAGCTATTTAGGTTTGACACTAAGGTTCATGACCACTTCAATTCACCTCCTGGTATCTGATGATTCGGTCGCTCATACTTCATTAATGTATTCTGAACAGAGAGGGAGATGCGTTTGGGAAAAAGCACACGTCCCATCTGATTGCAAGGTCTCTACTGATGAATCGTGGCGCTGTGGACATCTCTCTGTATCAAAGGCTGCGATTAATCTGAAAGTCTTTATTGTTAACAAGAAGTCACGGTGGATCACAGCGAGGCGCAGACACAAGAGTTAATTCTCTCCTCCTGTTGATGAGATCAGACCTTAATTTAACTGACCTAAGTCCATTATCCCACCAAACTCTTTGTTTGTCTCCCTTAGTAATATTAAGTCAATTAAAGTGAAACTGCCATACTGATACTGAGTAAATGAAAGAAAAGTTTAAAAGACTGAACGACAAAGATCTGTGCTGACAGAAAGGCCTGCCTTGCCACGAGCAGCAGTAAAGCTATACCTATAGGACAGGGAGGAGGGAGGGGAAGAAAAATTGAGAGATTGAAATAAATATCTATTTAAAAATAGCCTCTCAGCATGGTGAGGAGAGATTTGAAGATATTATCCTCAAAGGCTGCTGTGAGTGAGGCCGCGAGAAGGGAAGGCTGTCTACGGTGAAATATGAAAGGCACACAGCCCCTGACAGCCTATGGCTTTTCCTGATACTGCCAGCACCAGCCACTGGAGTGATCCATAGTCTCTTTGTGGCGGCTTGTGATATAAATGCTGAGGGCTAGATGTAGAAGATCCTCTGCTCACTGCACCGCTCCTTCTCTCAGCCTTCGCCACTGCCTCGCCCGCCACATGGGGGGAATTTGTTATGTTCTCCAGCGTACGCCTGCCACAGAAATATCAGGATGCCAGACAGGGGGCAAGTTGACTGACTTGTCCTTGTCCCTTTTCAATTTGACAAGGCAAGCAGCCTTGGGGACTTTCTAGTCTATTTTCAAATTGACCATTTATAATCAGTTTTCTAAAGGAGAAAGAGAAGGGCTGGAGGAGTGGCACTGGCCTGGGTTGTTGTAGACGCACAGGGGGTTGGGACATGATAATACAGAAGCGTGTTGTCAGATATGTCAGCAGGTACGATGAATGAAGAACAGGGAGAAGCTGCATAAAAGAAAATGCACTGTGGGGTGGTGACCTCTACTGAGGAGAGAAATGGGTAAAACTGTCCTGAAGCTAATAAACATGTACAGTCCTTCTGTGAAATATGCATTACCTCTGTGTGAACCGAGCATAAGCAGTTATACCAGTGATGGCCAGATATAGTGAGGAGATGAGGCTGGTGCTGTCCATTTTTGGGATGTACGTGGCTGCATACATCAGCACCTGAAGGTCGGAGCAACTCGGGTGTGGCAGCTCCTGCAGGCTCGCCCGTAAGGTGTCACAGTGCTCTGTCACAGCTCGCTCCAGCGCCACTACACCCTGACATTTCCATAAGATGGCTCCTCTGAATTATGCGGCCCAGCGGAAGGGTAAGAAGGGAACAGGAAGAGAAAAAAAGCTCATTTTCTGGGTGTCTGCTCCTGACCTGAAAGCGCCACTTGTTTTCATCAGTGCATTTGCCGCTTATGCAAAATTGTGCGCTGAGTAATAGGGGAACAATCAAGGCGGCCTGCTGCTCCTGTTCTCTGTCCCATGTCTCTCTGAGGTGGAACGACACAGTGTCACCTCTACACTGGCCCCATCCTCCGCAAATTAATCCCAATTTGGCCATCAAGTGCGGGCCGTCGAAAGGGGCAGCCGGTAAGTAATTGACATTCTCAGGTGCGTGAGTTTTGTTTATGTAGCCATACTGAGCCAAAGCGTTGGAGTGGACGGCAGCGGAGCAGGTTTGCATACGCCGCATGGTTCTGGGGCGCTGCATGAGTGACTGCTCAGCAGCGCGTGGCCCCCTGGCATTTCGGCAGAGGACATTTCACTAAAGATTGCCTCAGGTGTCAAGCGCTTTGGAAGGTGCACGCGGCAGCTGGAGGTCGTTTGTCCCACGAATTGATTCCACTGTGACCCCATCGCTCTCTCTGACTATTGATCCCTCCCCCAAGACCCCTATACAATGCCCATGCCACACCAGGGAATAACAGCGCATAGTCAATGTGTCCCAACTCTTAAATGAAACAATGGCGACATTTCAATAGGACATCACACATCACTATATGAAAAAAGCATCGCCCACTGGCCACTTGCCTCTGAGGTCACTCGCACATTCAGTCCATTTTGGTTATTGGGATTCGATGAAAAAGAGGAGTGGGGAGTTTATAAGCGTAAGAGCCTTCTGGGAAAAGGGGTGACCGTAAGTCATTATCGGAGGGGACTGTGTGTGTTGGCACTCATACATGGAATACCCTTTCCTAAATGCTTTCCTAGGCAGATCTCCCATGCCTTTTAGCATGTCACCCAAGGCCATGAATCACCATTACAGCACGTCCAGTTTTACCTGGGCACCTCTAAGGCTTTTTCATTAGAGTAAAAGGGACCCCGGGCAGGCATCAACATGGGTGTCATGGAGGGGGGTGCCTGGCTATGTGTTTGTGAAAGGGATGGTCACAGATTTGGGTTGGGTGGGTTAATTACAATAACAACGGGGCCGGCCAAAAAAACAAGGCACAATGGCAAGGCTGCGCGGCTCTCATTTGTTTCAATAAGCTAAATTGATTCCTATGTCCTCTAGTGCCATTTGCATTGCATCCATTTAGCGCGCGCCTCATCCCACTGCACGCCTATTCTCCGTCACCTCCTCCTCCCCTGCCATTCACTTCACGTGCAGAGGGCAAGACAACATCGACGCGGACGCATTGATCTTCCTGGACAGACAGGCAACAACACACACATTTTGTGCTGTATGTATTTATATCAATTATAACAGGGTAATTATGAATATGCATGAGCACACAAACGCACTTGGTGACTATGAAGATGTTGATGAAGGCTGTCAGATAATTATGTAAACAAAATCCAGGCCTATAGCAATAATGAGAATTTCTATTCAGCTTGGTATAGTCTTTTACCATGTAAATGTCAATAGAACACATTAATCAGTGCCCCTAATGTAAAATTGGAAATAGACCTTTTCAAGATAGTGCTTGGCATGGCATTACCCATTAATTCCACACACTCAATAGTGGTCAAAGCTACTTCTGTGACCAGCTGAGGCATGATCTGGTTGCCCATCTGTGCCAATGGCTCCTCTAAACAGTAAAAATCACGCTTAAACAAAAGTGGTGGAGTGTTTGGGCTTAGGACACAATGATGGTAGCTTGTTTTTTGGGGGGGGTTGTCCTCATACATAATATAAAACTGGCATTTATAATCTTTGCATTAACTTGTTTTCGTGCTAAGTTCTGTGTTTACTTCCTTTCACGTGTTTTCCCCAGAAGTGTATATTGTAAAAGCAGCACTTTGTGACAACATGAGACAACTGTGCGCTGTCTGCAGATAATAATAAAGTATTTTATTTCTTGTCCACCTAGTATATAAATAAAGTATAAATACCTACTTCCAGTTTTGCTGTGTGGAAATCAGGTACTCCAGCTTTAAGCAGTGCTACTTAGCGGCTGTGTCCATGTCATTATTTAGCGATATTCCAAATTCCCTTGCCCTCTACTCAACAATGTTTCGTGAGAAATATGAGATAGTCCTTCCATTCCTAAATGATGGTGTGCACTGGTTGGAGCTGATCAAATGGACCACTCTACCACCTGAGCCACTTGGGCATAGAAGAGTTGTAACCATCTCTTTCTCCACCTGCCTTCCATGGATCCCTGCCCACGTTGACACACAGACTGGCGCTAACAGCCCAGCCCCCCCACCCGCCACACGTTCACGCTTGTACTGCCATCATCAGTCACCGTCGTGGTAGATAGCCGTGGCCCGTCAGACAGATGAGTGAAGACTGGGCCTGCTCGGAGCGCCTGCATCACAATAGGCCTGTAGGCTGAGATGGAGAGACTAAGACCTGCCACCGAGAAGAAGTACTCAAGTAAAAGTATAGTGTTGATGCGCATTGCAACTTAAAGATGAACTATGTCACTTTACTTCAGGGGGAATCCCGCACCTACTTGTCTCCATGGGGATGTTACAGAGTTTCTATGTTCACACTGGTGTATTTATTCCTTTAAAAACACCTTGACTACACTATTAAACACTGTACAAGATCAACTATACTATTATGACTACAACATCTACTAAAACAAATTCCACCATTGCTATAATTCTACATCTAGTGTCTCTACAATGGCTGCTACTATTTTGATTATCTGTTTTATCAAATATAATGCAAGTTAAACAACGCTGTTTAAATGTAAAAAAAAATAAAGTACAAATATCTACTTTCCACCAGTCGCTATATCGCCACCCATACTTTTCACTTCACTGTCTGCTTCACAATTAGCTTCATGTGTACATGCTAAAGACATGACATATCCTTGCTTACATATCACAAAACACAGGCACTTTTGGTCTAAGCCAGCGTAATTACTGCACTGCACTGTCACTATGTTTAATGAGAAGACCCGGAACAGCTAAAATGCAGAGTAGTAAAACCGGGGGACTATATATCCATATGTCACCAGCATTAAAGCTTATTAAAATAAAAGCAACCAGCTGACATGATGACTTTATTGTATATGTCTCGTCTGACAGCTCTGCGGGGTCGGCAAAATGTTCCCCTCAACTTCCCACAACACAAGAATGCACTCAGGGGGGAATCTTCTGCGCTTGAAGCAAAAAAGAATAATAAAAAAATATGAATGAAGTGGTAACACAAATGTCTACTTGATTCAGCAAAGTGTGTGGCTGGAAATCTCACGTAATTTATGAGGTTTGAGCAATGTATTCAAATATATACCAGTCCAATTGGGAATCGAGTGTCATATTATGAAGAAAGAGTGCGTGTGAGCACCGTCTAGGTGTGTGTACTGTTTTCAACCATGCAGCCAACTGTCCACAATTTAAGGGCTTAAGCTTAAGTATGCTATTCACCTAATTCCGGGGGTTGACTTGTTTCTCCACAATGGAGTTCCCGCTCAACCGGAAGTGCCGATCCGTGGTAAAAAGAGGAAGAAATGGGTGGGGTGGAATAAGGTGAATAGCAGTAGCTATTGTATGAGGATCAACTTGCAACTCCACAAAATACTTTTTCACTACATCCAGAATTCTATATTTTGACTTTTATCTACATTAAATTTCATTTGCAGTTACTGTATAATTCTTCTGCAAAGCATTTTAATCAGAAGAATTACTTTAAATGAAAAACATTTTCCTTTTTTTTTTTTTCATAAACATGACCTTGTCTGATATGAGGTAAACATGTAAACATCAAATATTGCTTTTACTGAGTAAACTTAATATTAATTGCAAAAACCTGGCCAAGTCGAAGTTTTCTATTTGGGGCTGATTGACCAGTAAGAAAACATTTCAGGTTTAGGCACTGGCAAGTTGCAACCCAGCTTCAGTTGTGATTGTACTTCCTTAAATCAATAAAAGCACAAGCTACATGTTTGTTTTTTGTTTTTCCCATCATTCAAGAATTCTCAACAACAACGCTCTGCAACCTCCAGCTCTATCATCAGTCTCTCCTTCATTTCCATGGCCTCTAACTGTAAACTACAACATTGCTGGTCATGCATCCACCTTAAAAAAACATCCAAATTATTTTTATGTGCGCCTTTAAAATGTATCGGACTCATTGGAAACAACACAGCATAGATTCAGATTATTTAGTGGAGTCTAGCCTTAGCAATAATAGTTCTTCCTATCATACTTCAGCAAATTCTCTTCAAAATTCAAACTGCAGGTTATGGGCCAAGATCTTAAACCTAGCGGGTTTACACAAGCAGATGTTGCATTTGTAGCTCACGTTAGCGCGCGCACACAAACACACTGTCGCTATATTCGCTGTGCCACAAGATTTATAACAATAAATGTCTCTCCCCCCAAAAGGCAGTGAAACGCACCAACTGTTCCGCGTGTAGCCTTGAACTCTGGCTGATCTGCTATTTGTTACCTCGAGCGCTTGGCAAAACAAAAACAGCCCTAAAACACTTGAAAACGGGCTTATTGCTCATGTTGCTCACAAGTTTAGCACTAAAAAGAAATCATCACAGACCCCAAAATGCCTTGATCCAATTACAAGCTCAAGTATGCTTGCAGGTGGATGTCAAACTACTTCAACCATGCAGACCCCTGTGGAGTAATTCAAAAGCAAGTGCAAGCACAATAGAGTAACTCAGTAGAGGGAGATGGAGTAGCTGAAAAACTAGCTGAAAAAGTATTTAGGGAAAGTGTTGAATATTGAATATAACCAATTAATAATGATGAAATAATCTGAAATCAGACAATGAACCTGTATATTTTGATGCCGCCTTGTATGGACAGGAATAAACACCCCCTAAATTACATGAACTCAGTTTAATTAAAGGTTCACTATGTAACTTTTCTGGTGCAGGCTGGAATGTTCCACTGCATTTATTCAATTACACATTTTTATCCCTTCAAAAACCTGCATTTTTACTGTGAGTGAGATCAACTTTAACTTGGCAATGTGGCGTCTCCTCCTTGTCTCCATGGCGATAGATACGTTTAATTCTATAGTGTAAATTATTCCAGGTCAAGAAAAACACATGGAGACAAGGTGGCAAACATCACACCAGAAGAGCGAGCCTTTAACATAACAAATATGAACTGGCGCATGAAATTTCGTTTCAATCGAGTGTAACATTTACACCCAAACTAAATAATGTCGGTCTTAAATCCAGGTGTGGCTGCATCATTTACATATTCATTTGTGAAAACGAGTCACCTTAGAAACCTTTCTAATCCGCCGCTGGGTTGTCTATATAAGTGGCTTACATGTACATTAAAAACACATCCCCACTTTGAGCACTTTAGCAGCCATACCCACCTGTTCAACTACTCTCCATAATATCAACAGAAGCCCCCCAAGTCATATGGACGATTAATTGTTGGCCATAGATCAACAGGAAAGAAATTATCGCAGCGTTTGGGGCAGAGGGGGGCGGTCCCAGTGTGGCGTGCATAAGAAAGCTGTTCTGATTGGTATTAAGTGGTGAGATTAAAAAGCCATCTCTCAGGTCGGGTCAGCTGGTCTACATTTGAATTACTAGGGTCCGAGGCTAGATAATTCTCTCATTAGCGCCAGTCAAACCCGCAGTGACAAGGCGGGTGAGAGGGGAGCATGTTGTACAACACTTAGCTGTAATTAGTTGGTGCGCTGTTGCTCTGCGGACTGCACTTCCGCTCTCGACGCTCCAACTCTTCTTCAAACGGAGATGAGGAATGCAGCGGAGGTGATGTGCCCTCCTGGTTAGGGATCAGGAGAGACTTACAGTATCTATGCGTTTGTTTCCAGAAGGTTAAACTGCAACGAGCTGCAGGACATCCAGAACTTGCTTCGTGCGGCTCAAAGAATAGACTTTAAAGCAGCTACTTGTGTACAATTCTCTCCAAGGCCGAGCATCAAAGTACATCTCGGACATGTTAGCGCCATCTGAACCATCTGAGGACCTCCGGGACCGGCATCTTGCTGCCGCTCAGAGTCAGGACGGAGCGTGAGGATTCGGCGTTTCAGTTTTATGCAGCTAAAAGAAAAGTCTTCCGAGACAGGCCAGTCCTCTGACAATGTTCTCATCTAGGCTCAAAATAGTTTAGTTATGCATATGACTCCAAGGATTTCTCTTCTCTTTTAAAATGAATTGTATAATGATGATTGTTTTTAATGTCTTTTCTTGTTCTGTAAAGCACTTTGAATTAGTTCATATACCAATTGAGCGCTGCAGTAAACTTCCCTTGCCTTGCCAATTGTGCTAACCACTTTGCCACTGGTACGCTAGATTGGGTCAGTAGCTCTTGGTTGTTTATGGCAGTGGTTCTCAACCTTGGGCTCGGGACACTCGTGCGGGTGGCCAAGGGATTTCTGGGGGTCCCCAAATGATAGAGAAAAACATCCTTGAATCCTTGTAAATGTTAATTCCTATTTGTTGGCCCATCAAATTACCTGGTTTTCCTTTGTCCTGAATATACAATCGAACATTAGATTGATTTGCATTTTTTTGTGTTTGGGGGTCACGAATGCCAATGAGTGCGGCTCTAGAACTAGTTTATGGGACACATATTTGCTCCTGAAAACTCTCTAGCAGAGCATTTCAAGGCGATCAATAACCATGTTTTCTGGCTGTGTGCGATTGGCTTTTGGACCATTGTGCCATTAAAACAAAATTGCAACAAATGTAACTCCGAGATACGCCCGGATTCTACTTTAATCTTGTACGAAATTAGATGTGTATGTCTATAGATGCACTTTACTTGCACTTTCAGTCCTTTTTGTACTTTGCAGACAGGCACGAGCCACAGGTAGACGCCATCTGCCTGGAACGCGCCTATGGACACTCTGAACCAACGAATTTCTATGTCTTTGTTGATGACATTGTGTTTGCATATTGGGAGTAAAAGGTTATGTCCACGTCATTAGTCTCTCTGCTTGGATCCAGGTCTGCTAACTGTATTGTCCTTTTCATTCCATCTATTCTTATGGTTTCTATAAATTCTTCTTTTTTTTTTTCCCCACCCCTTTTTCCGCACTTCCAGCACTGCTCCCACGAGACGTCCGCCTCATTGGCCATCGCACACACTCGCATCGGGGGGTACTTTTCCTCCACCGCTGGGCTACCACACACATACCGGCCATGAATACCAATCTCGGCACTGCAAGCCAGCACACGGGGGTTAGCTGAATATTCGAAACGCTTTCAATTTTTCAGGCAGGTCTGTTAACCCTCTCCCCATCACACGGCGCCGTGGCACTCGTGGGAGCAGGCATCTTGACAGTCGTTAGCAGGGTCATCGCCGGTCCCTCGGGAAACCAACTTAAAAGAAAAGATTTGAATTGCCTTCATTCCTTGGTTCTCTCATAACTCCACTTCCTGTCTTCAAGGCCTTGGCAATATCCACCCTCCTCAATCTCTTTTGCCCGGCGAAAATCATCAATCAAAGATGAGGCCATTCCGCAGCACTTTTTATAAGTCCGATGTCACGCTGCTTAGACCACTGTCAAAAGCAGGGGACAGAAGCTTTGAGAGGAGCTCGTTGTGTTAGCCACGGTAATGCATTTATCCACTTGTATAACGCTCGGGATCAAAAATGTGACCAAAATGACTCCGAGCTGCAAGAAAGAAAAGGCGTGATGAAGATGGAGGATTGAGAAAACACTTCTTTCCAATATAAAATGTCTGGCTAAGTAGGTCAATGGGATTTAGAAAGTTTGCTATGTTTTTTTTTTTTTTTCTTTCTTTTTTTCTTTCCTGTCTTGTCAATGGAATATGAGCAATGCGATTAGAAGAAGGGAGCAATTGGGAGATACATAAAGGAAGACAGAAGAGAAGGAACAGTGGTTTGGGGCCTCTCCCGGGTCCCACACCAGCTGACTGAGACACAAAAGACAAAGTTGGAAGGAGACGTGAGAGAGGGAGAAAGATAGATTTGTATCTCGGCTCTTAGGAGCAGCACAGTTGACGTGTTTTCATCTTGATGTAGAGGCAACAGTGTAATTATACCGTTACTCCGGGGAATGCGCATATGAGGGCAATTAGTAAATCGAAAACTGTAATTATTTGCTACAAGTCAGACCCCTTTGCACCTGTTTCGACACATAAGATTTTGAATAGCTAATCAATAATTTAGCCAATTTATAGTGAGTCGTTGAATTCTCTGGTTAATATTTCATAATGCGTGTCAAACTGTAATGAGTCAAGTTGGGTCAAATGGGTCTCTCTTGGTAATTTGCCAGAATGTTCCTGCGGGTAAGTGTGTGTGATTGAGCGTTACAATTAAACGTACTAATTCATTGTCAAAGCAACTTATCTATACACTTGATAGATTTGGTGCTTAATTGGAAAGCACATTTAGAAACGGTTTTCTTAGCGACTTCCTACATCACGGTCTAATCACAATAAATCCAAGCTCCACAGTAATGAATTGAAGTCGAATATTGGTAGTTGGGCTGTTAGACTGCTTGAGTGAATTATTTAAATGCTAATTAATGTTTTAAAGCTCTCCCAACTTGCAATAGGAACATATTCCGAAGGTTTATTAGCGACCTTTTCGACACCGACTTAATCCTTGGACATATTAAAAGGAGTTGGATCTTTCAAATATGTTGTAGACTACCTCAAGCTTGAAAGAAATGTATCAATACAATGCTAGAAAACCATTAGTGAGACAGACTGTTGGATGGGAATTCATACTCCCATAGCTATAAAATGATGAATCATGGGAAACGCAGTTCGGAGCGTTTTTGTCCCCAACACAGGTGGCACATATGTTCAGTAATCCTCAAACCGCAGCCGCACAAACTGCTTGTTGTACAACTTTACTAAGTGTTTAATGGTTTGCGATTTGTCACTAGCCGCGGTGTCAGAAGCAGAGATATTAGATCAACTTCATTAGGGCTGCAAAAGTATAAAATGTGCTTCGGCTTTGTGCTCCGAGCGGCCCAGAGAAGAACGCAAAAGGCAGTGGCATTATTCATGGTTGCACAAAAGCTTGTTATTCATCATAAGACAAAGGGGAATCTCGCCCGGCGTGACATAGATGGAGGAGGGCCGCGAGGGTATTACTCACATCTGTTGAAAACACTATGCACAGCCAACTGGATGGCACCATACACTGTGCTTATAAATGCAAACAAAGTCGCCACGCACCCAATATAAATGACATTTGCCTTCACATCTCAGCATAAATATTAATTGTGTTAAATCTTTGATGTATTGTGGTAAGCTTGTACCACCAATAGGAGGCGTTTAGGAATCAAAGTAGCACATCATTTTTGCAACACATTAACGCGAGCTGTACAGTGGAGTTGGGTGTAGTTTTCAATTGCACCACAAGATGACAGTGTAGGCCAACGCTGAACAGTGTCTATTCATCCATGTTTCAGCTCATCCTGTCTGGCATGAACAGTAAATGTGATGTTAACTATTATTATTGCCCTTTTTAATGTTTTAGAGCTAGTTAAATCTTTCCCAGATGTTCGCAGCACAGAAAAACAAACTAATCTTACTTTAATAGCAGCTCTAGGGTGGCTTCTCATTCATTGGCCTCTTTTCTTCAAATAGCAGTTTGCACAGCTGTCCAAGTCACACAAATGGCATTAGCCTGTCTTCATGTTGCGGGGCATCTGTTGCTTTCTGCCCCCATATTTTTGCCATCTACAAAATGTGCTTTCCAAAGCCTGTGCCGAGATGACTTTTGTGTTTGTTTTCTGTGATGTAGTTTTTACCAACGTGCGTTCAAACTAAATGAGTCATTAGACGGCCTTTTCTGTTAACTGCAACATAAAGGAAGTCATCGCTGTAGATTTACTTCAGAGTTATGACTTTTGGTATTGCTTCGAATATTTCATGTTGAGATTGATTTAACTTAAAGTGAAAATAGACCTGCTGAAAAAAGAACTGGTTGAAATTGCCTTTATTTGCAGATACAAACAAAATAGCACCCATTTCACATGCACACTGTTAACTCGCTGTTGCTGCCTGATCTGGAAGCATTACAGCTACTTTAGGCCTATGAGTGAGGAGCCCCACTCTGTAAATCTCCAGGGAAGAATTGTGCAGGCTAGAATACTAATTTAACTTCCATTTAGTGGGACTAAAGTTTATCTATGTCCTTAAATGCACTGCTGGAATTTGGGGAGGGAAACTGAAGAAGTTATACTAACTTTATAACATTTACATATGTATTGTTTTAGGAAAGTTGATTTGGAAGTGGACCAACATGTTTAGCACTGTACCTTTTTAATAAGTTTGGCATATTCTTTCCCAGAGTGGTAAATGGTGCGCGTTCGCTTCTCATCTGAAAAGTCGACGTGAAACAGTCCAAATCGTGCGCTGTAGCCTTCAGCCCATTCAAAGTTGTCCATCAGCGACCAGGCAAAATATCCACGAACATTGACTCCATCTTCTGTGATAGCTGAAAGGCACACAATGCTATTATTAAACATATACGTTTTGTTTATTATCTATTAAGAAGTCTTGTGTGTCTAGAATGATATGTAGATGGTGTCTAACATGTTTTGTACCATTTTGACAACAATCTTGTGTATTGATAACAGGCAATAAAACCTCTGTTCTCTGCACATGGCAGCGTTTGAGTTTGTTTATAGTCCAGATAACTATTAATTGATATTTGTTGATGATGATTTAAGCAACCGATGAATATAACTAGTTGTCGCAGCCCTAATATATTACCCAGGTAGCACTGAGGCAGGTTGCAAGTTAACTGTCATCCATTTTTTTTCTTCAGTGGCTGTGTTCTTGCTAACCATAAGCACATTTTCATAAGCGGTCTGATTGGGCACTGATTAAACTTCTTTACCTTTTGCCACCTCGCTGATTGTTTGCTTGTAAAACCCGGCTCGCTGAACATCCTGCATCTCTAACGACCCCACCTGAGCGAACCCGTTTTCCGTGATGTAGATGGCTGGATCACCGAAGTTTTTCTGGAAATAAATCAGTGGGACAAATGTTATCAACAAACAAGGCATATCACCTCACCTGCCACCTCCTACGGAAAGAAAGATTGGTCTACAGTGAGCCATTTAGCTCCGATTCAACGGTGGCGAGCTCGAGGTAATGGGCTGTGACAAGGCACAACAGCAGGAAATTGGTCGTTTGCAAAACACTTTTCAGCAAAGTAACTATTTCATTCAATGTGACAGCACTAATGAAGCATCAGTGTGTTTCTGGGGGTGTTAAAAAGGTGTTTGCCGCATACAAAATCAATGCAAGTTGCTAAACAAATGTCAGATGTTTTGCTCATTTAGCTGAAGGCTATGAATCTTCCTATTGATCAATGTAGTTTAACTGTGGGTGAGAGAGTGACTTTTAAGGAGAATGAATTTGTCAAATAAAGTGGTTTTGGTTTGACTTTTTGTTTTAGGCAGTTTAGAACTATCTGGTGTCATTTTGGTATTGAGGTTTCCAATTAACACTATAACGCAGGCTCATATGAACTTTTTATTTTGCACTTCAGACCTGAAATACACTAAGAATAAAATTCTAGATTAGGTACATTTTCTTGAATTCAGGATGTTTTAAATGTTTGATCTTTATTTTACACTGGTATAGACATATTTACTTCATTATTCAGCTTGTTGTTTTTTAATTTCTTATTTCAGGCCCAAAACAAATCAGTCAAAACGTTTGGAAACCAGTTAAACAATTCAATCTAAACTGGTCAAACTACTTCAGAATAATTCTAAACCTTGGTTAGAATTTTTCAGTGCACCACAAGACCTACTGTTTCCCAGTCATCAAGGTCATACCATTTTTGAACGTCCAGCAGGCTATTCAACATTGATGCATATGGTGTTCACCTTGATGTAGCTGAGAAGTTTCCTTAACCCATCTGGCACCACTGCGAGCCAGGACACCCCAGATATCGGCCATGACGGATCCAACACTTCCTGCACATCTCTGTCACTTTTCATACTCAGCAAATCAAAATGACCGGCCGCTGATGTGACCTTGCGTGACGTGTAATAGTTGAGGGCGAAAAAGTCGGCCGTCCCTAAAATTGCAGGTTCATCTTCGGAGAAAAATGGCAGCCGTGATTCGCCAGTGTAATTGTGTTTTCTGCTGTTAGCTTCAATAAAGGTTCTCATTACTTCTGGATAGTCTCCAGTTACAAAGACAGGCCATGCGAACCAGCCAAGCGTAAAAGCAATACAACGTTGGGTAGCGGCAATATCCTCTGCACAATCTAGATCTAACGGCTCTGACCAGTCACTATTGAGCCCAAGTGAGACTAATCCTTTCTGCTTTGGCCTGAAGATGGTGTCATAGCTGTGCCAAGCCAAGGCATGGGCCCTCAGCATGTTGTGGCCCACTAAATATGCAGCTACTCCCGGTTCTTTCAATCCAGGAGCGTGAATGCCATCTTCGTGACCAAGCTTGGCACACACGTAAGGCTCGTTGATTGTGATCCAAAGTTTGACACGATCACCAAATGTCTGGAAGCAAAACCGGGCGTAGCTGTCAAAAAGCACGGCGATGTTTGTCGATTTCCAGCCGCCCTGATCTTGGAGAGCTTGAGGCAGGTCGAAGTGGTAAAGCGTGACCATCGGTGTAACGTGAGCAGCCAGTAAATCGTCTATCAGCTTATTGTAATACTGCACACCTGAAGAAGACGAAAAAGAAAAACACATTTTTATATTTATGAATCTGAAAACATAACAGCAGTTGGATTTAAATGATGTGCAAATAGTCACGTTTAAGTTTGAAAAAGAACGGTGTGTAAATACAGAACTATTATTTCGATATTTTTTATTTGGCTTGAAGGCTTTATTGGACAGGACAGATGCAGCGTGAAATGGGAGGAGAGCGAGAGAGAGGGTAAAGACACTCGGCAAAATTATTGAGGCGCAGATGCCCACAATGCCGCGGTGGCAACAACTACACATGTGCAACAGACTTAACCACTGGACCACTGACAAGCATACTTTTTTTTTTTTGTTTGTTTTCTTTTTTTTTTCTGGGAGTATACCAATATATTTTGGCAATCCAACAGAAACGTGCCAAAATGTGTCTTTAATTGTATGTTGTGGTCCAATGATAGGGTATGAAGAGTTTGTATTTGAGTTAATTTTATTTAAAGATCAAACATAAAACAGACACATAACATGACTAGAGAGTGACATTTGAAATACAAATACAAAAACCATCATGGCAAAATCAAATCAAAATTTAAATCCCATTTAGTCCAAAGTCAGTAAAATGTGCCCATTTCCAAATTAAGTCTGAATGTAATGTTTTCCATTTGTCTGATGTTACAATGTCAAAATTTCATAAACATGACAAATCAAATATTGCTTTTACTGAACATTTATGTTCCATAACGCTGATTTATTGTCAGTTACAAAAACGTTGGACATGATGGCCAAGCTCTTGATGTTTTCATCTGATGTTTTGGTTCTCAAGCTTATTTTCCAATAGGAAAGCAGTATGAGCCTCTCATTTGGGTTGCCAAATCCTACGACAAAAAACAATCATGAATCAGTGCGAGTGCAGCCTCTGCAGCTCAGTGCGGGTAGTCTGACGCTTCTGAACTTTCACATGAGGATTTGCCTGTTCATATACTAAGAATAAGCAGAAAAAATGTATTTGTGTTCTATATGAAAGATAGATGTTATTGCAGTTGTCTTTTCAAAAATCAGTAAGAGTGCAGGCTTCATACCCTACCTCTAAGTATCAGACAAATGTATAAGGAAGGTACAAACACTTTTACTGTATAACTGAATTGTACTTACTTTTCTCTAGTAATAGGCTAGTAGTTATCAGTATCCATAACAGAGATTATGTTTAAAGTTTATGTCCCAGTTTTAACTTTACAATACAGAATTTTAAAGTCAATTACACTAGCTAATGGAATTTCCCCTTGGCACAAATTCTTAGACAGCGCTAAATGACTAAACCGCTGAGATGAATCACAGGGCATGGAAACACCTTTATGATTGACACGTTGCGTGGTCCCTTCAGGCAGGACCCGGGCCCACGAGACAGACAGGCGATAATGCGTCAGTCCAAGCTGCAGGATGCACTTGAGGTCCTCCTCCCAGAGCTCGTAGCTGTTACAAGACACATCCCCGTTCTGATCCCCCAACACTCTGCCGGTCCCGTGACAAAACGTGTCCCAGATACTCGCTCCCCTGCCATCTGCCTGCCAGCCACCTTAACACACGCAAATTGTTTCATTGAGAAGGATAATTACAAAGACAAATCAGGATTTCATTTGGGACTTTTAAATGAGTCCCCGGAGGAAATTAATTGACTTTGCAGTGCAGTCAAGAAAAAGTGCATGCAACTTTTTTTCCCCAGTTAGATTAAGACACTGGCACAGGTAGTAGAGTGCAGGGATAGGTGATATGTCGGCTCATATATCGGTATTTTTGATATTGGAGGGTTTCCCAGATATCAGTATTGATTCGATATTGAACGTTTTACACCAGTATTTTTTCTAAAGTCACAGTTCGTCCATGTGTCATTCCTGGTTTGTCCTCAGTGCAACAAAAGAGAGGACAAACTGGGAATGACAAAAACGAATGAGTAAAAATAAAGGAGCAAATTGTCTAAAAACATGGCTGTATGCTTACACGATCACGCATATTATTTTAAATCCCAGATAAATACATTTTGTTAATATTTTTTGCCGTCACTTAAGATAATTTTGTGGGCTTTGCTCTTTTAAAATATGAATAGGCCTATAGGTATCCACATATTTTGTTTTCTGGCCACAACAGCAAGGCAAATTGGTATCAGCTCAAAAAAAAAAGAAATGTAAGAGAAAGGAGTTGCAGATAGTTTGAGTGAATAACTCAACTGCTATTGTTTATCATGTAGAAGAGTAAAAATAATAATAATAATAATAATAATAATAATAATTGTTATATTAAATGATATTGACTTTATTCTAATTTTGCATCTATTTATTTTAACCCACTTTAATGCCAATATGGTCAACTGAACGTAAAAAGTTGAGAAAATCGGTCTGCACTTTCTGTCTCGAAAGAGCTGCATGATCTTTTATTTTATTCACAATACATACCTTCAATTTGATACGCTGCGGTCGCTGCTCCCCACGCAAAACCGCGCGGAAACATGCTTGAACTACCACTACAGTGTATGTGTCGTTATGTCGACTCGGAATGTTGTGGATCCGTAGTAAAACCGTAATCAATCCATGTGTAAAACAGTTCCACAACCCCGGATATTTACTCCATAAAGCCACTCTCTTGGTACCACATGACGACCCAAACAGGAAGTGTGATAAATTAAAGTGCACATTGTTTGGAAAGTTGTTCAAACTATTACATTCTACACTGGCATAAACAAAGTAGCATTGTTAAGGTTTTACGTTTTACAATTTTTGCTAAACGTGCTGAAAATAATGATTACGTTTCCAGAAAGTGGCAAAAGGTCTCGTGCATTGTTACGCCTCTTGTCATGGTCTTTAATTCTGAAAAGCAAAGCGGAAGTGGATTGGACGAATATTGAGAACAACAGTGAGCTTCTGAGAAGGGGACCACAGGGCAGGAGCAGGACTGGACAGGACCGGAGAAAGAGGACTACTCAATGAACACAGAGGAGCTTGTGGATTTTTGGGGAGGAAAAAGCGGGATACAGACGCTAACTTTGGATTCGCTTAGCCTCAGCGCTTCAGAAAGTTACCCATGTTGTTTTTGCGCCTGCGTCCCGGTGGTCCTGAGTTCTTGGATCTGGAGTAATTTCCTGTTAGTTCCCACGAAAGAAAGTTGCTGGCGTCGTGTGGTGGTCGTAATTCAAAGTGCGGAGGGAATGAAAATGTGCTTTTAAAATGCTACTTTCGAATACGCACGGTTGTGTGGAAATGCCCTGGATTACAGACGCGTTTTGTGAAAAGATCGAGCGTCTGGAGCCACGCTTTTCCCAACAAAGAAGCTCTCTCTCAACAACTGGGCAACTTGATTCAGACGCAAACTGCGCTCCGCGTTCTCTGGATTACTAAAAAAAACAAATCGCGCAAAAGTATCGGAAAAGGCCTCCTCAATAGATACTTCGGATCACCAAAGACAAGCATGAGTGTCGTCAAGGCTGAGGAAGAATGGAGGACATTGGAAACGATCTTGTTTTTGTGGGAGTCTAATGCCTTTTTGGACACGTTCGTCTAACCAACAGAGCCCCGGTGCCAAAGCGTCGCGCAGTGTTAATGTTTCTCTAAATGTTGCTGCACATTGTTTGTTATCAGGTGTGAAAATGAGAGTGGTTGTGTGGCAGTTGTTCTTGGGTTTGCTGCTGCTTGCTGGCGCCGGTGACTCTGCTCTATCATCTGATTGTAAATCATATGATGAACGCACCAAAGGCAGTGGGAAGAGCCTCCTGTCCGACAGGAAAGTGGTCTGCAGCAACATGGAGCTCCATCAGGTGTTACCGCCGGAGTCCCTCCCCAACAGGACAGTCACTCTGTAAGTATGCACTCAGGAGTTTACATTTACTCCAAAACACGCAGGAAACAATCACTCCATTCTGCCCAAACCAGATGTTTAAGCCTATTCTCAAAGACATTGTCATTATCATTATCCAACCTTGGGACCAAAAGATTCTCAAGGGGTCCCCTGGGCTCAAACTAGATTGTGTGACTTTTAGGGATGTCAAAATGATTAGGTTAATCGATATTCATGTTTATTCAGGTCTCAATCGCATCAGAAGAACCAAAAAAATAATAATCGTGACAACTTTAGAAGCAAAATTGTATCTTTTTCGTTCAATATACAGCCCAAAAAATAGACCTGAATGTAAAGAACTTTATTTTATCTGGCTGCTTTTGTCACATTTAACTTGATTTAGTCTTTTAGAAAGTTTAATATTGTAAAGCCAGTAACAAACTTGAGGAACAGTAACATGTTAGACCACAAAAGAAAGAGAATGAAGAGAAATGGAAAGATCTCGCTGTTGTTTCAATAATCATTATTAACCGTGATTCGTCATGGAATGAATGACATGTAAAGCATTTTGTTTTCTCTTCCTGTTCAATAACATCTTCATTAAGCAGAAAATAATAGTATTTTTCCTTATAGGACAATCCGTGGGTTTGAGAATAATAAAAAATAGGGCCAGTGCCATAATGATTACGTTTTTATTGGGGGAAAAAATCCTCAAAATATCACAACAGGATGCTTAAACTTATGAAAAGCTTCTCAAATAGGAGAGGGAGGTTTGCGTTGCCAACATATCCACTGGTAAAATAGGGGTTGCTGGGAGAAAAAGGTTGTGGACCACTGCTCTCGGGCGATCACTTGGTTTGGTTGTCCTGCACAGCCATTTAAGCCCCTGTCCTTCTCCTACTTACAGTATTATATAAAAGCTGAAAAAGTGAGATTTACATAGAAAAGTTATTGTTTTGGAACATGTTGGCACTTATTGCTATTCCAATTTCTCCTTGTCTCTGATATGATGGATAAAAACTGAAATCAAATGGCGTTATTGCAGTTATTATGAATTCCCCGCGTCTTTTGTCTATTTTTCTCCAACTTGAGGTGGTCACCCTACTGGCAGCACTCACAAAATCAATCATTGCCTTCTGAGCGCATACATCATCACTTTCTGACAGCCTTACCCTCTTTTTGTGGACAGGGCCAAGTGGAAAGTTTATAGAGTTTGACATTTGTGTTCATCTGGTAGCGCCTATCTTTCACAAAGCTAAACTAGTGTCAGTGCCATGACAGCCATCCATCATTCCCCCACAGCTGCACACTGGAACACTGTAAATGTAAACCTCGTGTAACAATATCCTTCCTGTTGTGGTAGGCTTCACACGTAAGATATTTTGGTATTCTGTACTCTTGCCTAGGTTTGACCCACTTAGAAACAAGCAGGAATAATTTGAGTTTTTCCTGTTCAAATGGCTTGAGGTACCAAGATGTCAAATAGAAAATACTCAACAGGTTCAACCAAAGGGCATTTACTGTCAAAGTACGTGCACAGTGTAACTTTTCTTGTGGAGGGGTCTGCCTGCTAGTTTCCATGGACATGCTTGCGATGTTCCACAGTTTGGCATTAGACCATCACCATGGAGACAAGAAGCTAGGTGACACCAGGCCAAGTTACAGGTCGGATTTCTGGGGGGCAATCCTGCTCTCAAGAATGCATATTTCAAGATCTTGTTTGTTTAGTATGTTTTTAGCAATAAAACCACAAGTTATTGAAATAAATGCTATGTTTAATGACACAGGGTTGAACATTCCAAGCAGTAGCGTCTCCTCGGAGGTGGCACATCCTTCACCATAAAGTTACATAGTGCACCTTTTTAAGTTCCATTTTGTGTAGCTTGTCAACAAGACGCCGATAGTGAGCGGAATGCACCTCTTTCCTCATTTTTGAGCCTCTGACAGTGATAAGTTTAAGATTGATCCTTCTCACTCTTTGTTCAGTGGAGGTCCCTCCTGAGTTAAGATGATGCAATTCCGGAGAAAAGACTGGGAACTCTTAAGGATTCCTCTGTCTCCAGCTTGGCCTTTTATCTATTGGTGGATAAAGCCAGCCCGCCTCAGTCACTGGGCCCCTAAATTTCCCTGTGGACACGAATGGCAGGGGAACAGCAGTTTATGTTGGCGGGACAGTTCGGGTGTTAATTTACAGCTTGTAAATCCCTCAGGAGGCCTAGTTTTATGGTCGCCCTCTTGCTCTAGATTGGGGTTGACCGTGGCTGGGACCTCCCTGAACGCCAACATGGTGGTCAGTTTTGGCTGAATAATATTTGATGTCATTGAGAAATATGATTTGACAGCGCACTAAATGCAATTGGATTTAAAGAGTTTGTTAGCGTGTAGACTTTGAAAGAATTAAAAACTTTATCCAGTGAACCCTGACACAACAAATTGCTTATTAAATAAAGTTGTCCCAACATTTGAACAACATTTTATCAGTTTAGCAATTAAAAAAACATCTACTTATTTTGCACTTTTACCCCGTTTCGCCGTATGTAATATATTGGGTCAACGTATCCCAATTCTTTTTTTTTTAATTCATGAACCTAATTGTGAACGTCAGTTGCTATTTTCTAGCACAAGACCTGTTTTTACTTGGGTCGTTCTTTTGATTTCAATAAAACTAGTCCATGAATGACATCCGTGTGTTGAAAAATACTCCCATTGGCTGAACTTACTGAACCACTGTGGTAATTCTCTTTCTTGTTGCCAGATATGAAGCATAACCACAGACCCCCATTTTCTTACATCTGATGTTGGTTCACCCCAAGTTTCTACATGACTCATCTTGAGAAATTACATTAAATAGTGGTTATAATTTAGCAAAATGTTGACTGTGCGTCTTGTTTGACCGGGCAGCAGAGAATGAATTGCATTCCCTGCATTTGTTCTCTCCCAGTGATACTGCATGCCTTAGTAATCTGAGAGGAAATGACACAAATGTGTTTACAGCTGCCCCTGGCCTCTCTGTTGGAGTTGGATAAACTTGAGTTCTCGCATTAACCTTGATGGGATTTCTATTGTGAATGGAACTAGGATGTTACGTTTTCACAATTGTGTTTGTGATCTTAAACTTTAAATTGAAAAGGCTGTAGTTGAATTTTAGATGAAAAACATGGAATGTGCACAGAACATTGATTGGATCCTGGAAGTTTCAAATGGTTTCTTTTCCAGCAAGTTTAGCAATATTCAAAAACAAGTGAAGGAACAAGAAACAATCTTGTGGACTGTGATAATTCAGTGGGTGTCTTGTCACTGCTGGTCATGTTTCAAGTTTATTTACCAGTTGATGCTCCCCTCAACATTGCCACGCAGACAGGAACTGACTAGTTGAGCTTTTTGTGCTGCCCCGGCTCATATTTCTTTTAGCATTTGTTTGGTGTAATTTGGTTGCATTCAGAGGAGCACCTGGTTTGGACGGCGCAGAGATGAGCACCTGGTTTGGACGGCGCAGAGATGAGCACCTGGTTTGGCCTCTGAGAAAGCGATGCAGGATTAATCTCTGAAAGAAAGCAGGGATTTCCTTTCTGTCACTCAATACTTTGATGACACATTGGAGTGCAGTAAAATGGAGTCTTGAACTTGGCCATTTTAATTATCTCTTCCAAGAAAGTTGTGTTTTTCCTGGCATTGGTTGGTTTGTCAAATTTTACATTTTCAGACAATGGATCAAGCAACAAGTTCTTGGTGTGCGTCTAAGTTATATTTTCAAGCAAATTTTATTTACAACATTTGACCCTGCCATCAATTCCGCTGGGCAACCTGTCGGATGCAATGGGCAAGTGTAGTGCAGCTTCTGGGGATCCATCACCAGATCTTAAGCTATGTTCCTTAGGTTCATGGTCACAAAATGGCAATAGCTGGAGGATTGGCCTGCATGTTTTTGGTTGATGGAGGAAACCCACCCAGGCACAGTGAGAGGGAACACACAAGCTCCACACATTAAGGCCCGACTAAAGCATCCACGCTTCTGTTTCACTCTGAATCAAATATTTAGAGAGTTTAGGTTTTTTTCCCCTCAAACCAAGTAAACATGTTTAGATGGTATTAAATCCTTGTGGAATGACTATAATCTCATTTGTTTACTTTCCCTGACCTGTAAGTGTCGTCTCTGAAATTCTCGTACAAGTAAAACGCAGGTGCTGGCTGTCATGCGTGTCCACAAGAGGATTTGCTTTTGCTGCTTCCCAAACCGTGGCTCTAAGAGGAATGCTTTTCAAAGTAGTTTGGCTGTGTTTGCAGAACGGGGCAACAATCCCAAAGGCGAGCCCCCGGCAGATGTAGAACGAGTCAGTTCACAGCCTTTAATTTAGCAGACCTGTCGGGGTTGTGCTCAGCCCCCCTGAGTCCTGCTTAATCCCAGACATGTATTTTAGTTTTAGAGACATTGGGTAAGGCAGCGCATTGTGGTTCAATAATGAATCACTTCTCATCTGTTTTATCGTACTTTTGGAAACACTGGCATTTTGTGAGAATACCTGTACACCCTTCCAATGCGTGACATCATGGTGGAAGACTTTGTATTTCTTTTCCGACTTTATTCTTGTAATTGAGCATATTTTGGGAGTTTTACTGTCTGCAACTCATAGATAAAGTATGTGTCGCAAAGCCAGAAGAAAGAGTCGTAAGCTGCGCAAGAATTGTCTTTGCTTTGGCGGTCGGCCCCCCTGTGTCACTCACTTCATTCTAAAGCCTTTGCACGTCCCTGGAAAATCACACATCTTACTATTAGTGATGTGCCAAATAACTATTTTGTGCCTAATGCAAGTTTCCCAGTAGAGTTTGCATTAAGAAATATATTGCAAGGTTGCTGCTTGCTTGTAATCCTTGGTTTATTATGCGATTTTCCCCAAAACCTCTTTGAAAGTGGGATATTTATGCGAATAGCGTTTAATTGTTTGAGCCAGAAGATTTTTTTGGGAGAGAACATTACTTGGCTTTGTCGTGTGTGGGGATTTTGCACCGTTCACCTCTCTGCACAACTACGACTTGCTGAAGGCGTCCACTCCAAAAAAAAAAAAGAACCATAGTGTCGAATTCCCTGACTTCTTCAAGCTACAGGAAATCTAGGTCATCACATTTCATATTATTAGCTACAACTGCAAGCAGATATTCTGGTTTTACCTGGAGCTTTTCCATAAACGTCTAAGAGATTTATGGCTTGTGTATCAGGAGACAGGATATACAGTAGGATTCCCCCGCAGCTCGCTCCTGGCCTGAACTCAAACAGCTCTTATCTATGCATCAAGATAAGTCCTGGCTGCCCCCCTCTACCCCAGTCTTTTCAGGAGTAGCCCCAAGACATTGTGTAGACGAGCTCATTTGGGTTAGAGACGACAGACCGGGGAAGTAGAATACAAATGTCCAGAGGGGAAGGAGATGAATTTGTAATGGTCCCAAACTGAAGCGAATAAGCCATAGGTATTTGGCACTGTTATGGAGGAATGTGTTTACAGTACAGTTTACAGATCTCGTAATATAGATTTATTTCCTCACCATATGTTTTTAACTTTTTTTTTTTTTTTACATGTTACGATACCAACAAACCGATCAATAGTGAAAGCAGAAACACGACTCCCTTGGTTGAGTTCTCCCCCGCCAAACTGCAGGATCTTGGAAAAGAAAGAAGTCGGATTGCAATGAAAACACGTCAAGAACTCATGACTCCCTGGAGAATGCCATTAGACACATTTATTTTTATGGCCGTCAGAGACCCAAGTTAAAATATACACAGTGCACTTGTTGCTCACATCCACTCAAGAACCTCTTGAACCATGATAGAGAGGACTGTGACTGTCAGTTCAAACTACTGTGTGCCATCATAGGAACATCAGTAAATAATACATTTGACTGTTTCCGACCCTGATGATCACTATTCGTATTTCTCATGGCTTTTGTGGGTTGTGTGTGGGATTATGTTGCAAGGAGATCTTTTGGGATTTCAATACAGCTATAAAATGTGTAACCATATGTTTTCTGGCAGTGACAACATTTGCAGTTTTGCACATTTCCATATGTTTATCCACGGCGATGCTCAAAGTGGTGGCTGCAACACAGGAACTGTTTGTGTGCAACTCTCTCGCCAAGTTCCAATTCTCCACTGTACAACCCTGTAATAAAAGAACTGCTCAACACCCCATGATGACTCCAATGTGGCCCTGGTTTGTGGGTGCCACCAGCATGTATGTCACCCACCACATCCCCTCGCTGCCGGCCAACAACGAATGCTCACCACAAGTCCCCAGAGTCTTTTCCTACTGGGATTAAACGGTGGTGTTGGAGTTCTACAGCTGTGCAGGGCATAGTAGATTATAAATTTAGGTATTTTTTGTGGATTTTAGGGTTTGGTTGCAATTCTCCACATCGTTATCACATATTTTTTTTAATATTGCGGCACAGCACTGACCAATCTCGGTTTAGTCTAACAAGCAAGCATTAAAACTCAAATTTGGACTTGACCAAATCTGGATTTGAGTTTCCATCCGTCTATAACCAAGTGTTTTCAACAGTGTAGCCGTATGAAAAATATCCTAACTGGTGTTGAGTGCCCAGTACAGTCTGCACAAGTCATTACTGGCTCAATTTCAACTCTTCTCTTCCCAGTGGCATGACACATTGAATACTGCTAAATTACAGCCAAACAAAGACATCATGTTATAATCTGCACTGCCCCTCTTGCAAAACACAAGCAACTATTCAGTCAGTAGTCTCCTGCTAAGATTTGTGGATTTATACATTTGCTGTTCTTTGTTTTCACAGAATTTTGAACAACAACAAGATTCAAGAACTCCGAAATGGCTCCTTCTATGGATTGTCCGCACTGGAAAAACTGTAAGTATTTATATTTAGTTTTTTTATTTACATTTGTCACTTTTACCAATGTATTATGATAACTTCTTATGGGTTTAATTTCATAACGATTATTGACATGACTGATTTGGAATGAAACGAAATGCAGTGGCAAAACAATATACACTCTTCCGCTGTGAGCCAAGTTTGCAACATCACCCACTCTTTGAATTAAAAAAAACCAACATTATCTATGTATGTTCTCTTTCTTTTGTACCAACTATTTATCTTCTCCTCAGTGGAACATTTAGGTCAAAACGTTTCCTAATAGTACTTGGCCCTACTTAACAAGCTGGAGGAGCACTGAAGATGGCACTGGAACAGGCTAATTATAGGTGGAGCCTCGGGGGCTATTTTGTTTGTCTGCCTGGTGACATAATCGCAGCACAGCATTCTGGGATACTATGGGTGAAGGCAGTGGTCTGGCCCAGCCTCGTTGCTTTAGTAAAACATGTTATTTCAGCGAGACGCCCGCTTGAGGTTGGGCTTGTCACCGCGCACACTTCCTTCCGACATGGATTTGGTGGGAAGTTGCTTATTGGTTGCACACATGGCCCACTGGATGATTTATCAGCGCCAAAGGATTCATGCGGATAAAATAACCAGACCATTAAGGGCTGTGCTTTTCCTCAAGGCTACGATAACACATGACTGCATTGGTATGGAATTCAAGGCGCAAATTCCCTGTCATTCTCCTTGGAATAGAATCACATGGAGGATTAACGAATACGATTTGCACTGATTTGCTGCAAGTTGTGGTTTGTGATGCGTTATGAACTATCACGTGTTTCTTAAAGACTGTCCTTTTCTTAGTAAAGGTGCACTATGTAACTTTTCTGCTTTAGAAACATTTCAAACTTGTAAAATCCTCAATTTGAAAGAATAGCAGGTTGATCTTTAATGTTCTTTATCATAGCGCAAAAGCAAAATAAGTTTTTCTGATACTGATCGATGCTTAACGAGTCCGAAAAAAAGGGACTTCTAAAATGGGTCCGATATCTGTACGGTTCCCCAAGTTTACAGAGGGAACATATGACAGTGTCCTGAATGTGAATGGAGCTTCAAGCTTTCGTCTCTCTACAACAAGAAAGGCAAAGCATCTGACGCGTCCCACATTTTACACCATGTTTACCTCCACGATCAGGCCCATAGACCCTTCTCCAGCCCTTCAAGAGAAGCTGGGCTGTGTTAGACTGCCAGCTTTTGTCATTGTAATGACTCCAGGCCAAGGCCAAGAGGTGTCAAGCCTGTGTTTTCTGGGTTAATGCCTCACCCTTCCCCAAAATGTCCCTGCACACCCCTCCCCCTCCTCTTTTTCAATCACACTACAAACTCTCGCTCTCTCTCCAAACTCCAAAATTCTCCACAAGTCTATGCACTCAATCTTGGCTCCGACCCCCCCCTCTTCCTGTTGCTTTCACCGCTCTTTCCCTTTTCGAGTCCACAAAGAACGACTGCCTCATTTAGACTCGCCTATATGCAGTCACAGAGGCAGCAGCTGGCCGAGTGTGCATGCCGGAGAAGGGGGCTCCAGAATCGATTACGCCTATCCAAGAGCGCAGCGTGAAATTGCAAAGTAACTGTGGAGACCGCTGTGTTTTGTCAAGGGCCAAAGGTGTCCCCGCTTGGAAATAAGCCACAACAGAATCCCCATTATCACTGTCCCGCTCATAGAAATGGAGAGCCAAGCGAGGCAACTGTCACATGCTAATTCCTGGCTAAATCCACTGCTGTAGAGGAATGCTTATTGTGGAAAACAGCGCACGTAGAACCACTGTAGTGTCTGCTTTCTCAAGAATGCAACGTCTTAAAATGAATGGGACAATTTGTTTGGAAGAAGGTTAGTAACGCAAAAAGAAATACCCAAGGGTTTAACTCAGTAATTTGGGATTTATTTAGATCACCCTCCCGGTTCTTGACTCCTACATGTGGAACTTTAGAATGCTATAATTACTTCTATCTACTTGGAGACTCCTATTTGTATTCACAGAAAGAAATAAAGACTTGATTTATCCGACTCATTAAAGGAATGAAGAGAAGCCAATTCTAAAATTGTGTTTGTGTTCATATGCAATTGTGTCAGGCTATTGCTATAATTGCTAGAATGGCTACTCACGCAAAACAATGATGTTTGCAAAAGAGGAATGCTTTTCTAGCATTATTGTTACTGAGTAGGCTTGATGTGCTGGCAATTAAGACTTTTTGCGGGCTCATATTGGATCTCATTATATACCTCTTATTTTTTTAAACTCTAGGTTTCGTATACATAAACAAGACAGATATTTAGTCAGTACGATTTGACGTAAAAATAGACTAACACAACAAATTATTTTTAATATTTAGTCTGTTCATGCCATTTTAAAGCTAAGGCATTTATTAACACCAAATCAACCTGAGGGGCAGAACCCTTGTAATAATATATAATTAATGCTATTTATATTGCACTGTACATTTGTCCTCGAATCCCAAAGTGCTACAAAGCAAAAACAAATAAAAAGGTAGGTCTTTAATCCTTTTTCAAAAACATCGGGCTGGATTCGTGCCTAACTATCGAGTCATTATGGCCCATATTCAGTATACTGTACCAAGTTCCACCCATACAGCCCTTTTATACATGTCAGTCCCATTCCTCAGACAAACAGCAGTACTGAACCTAACCTCTTTTGAGGAGTGAGTAAAAATAGCACCACGAGCCCCAACCCAAATGTTTGCCCTCCTAATAAACGCTCTAAAAGTAGCTCTCACTGAATCTTTTAGGGCCATTTTCTCTGCCCTACCATCTCATTTTTCTCTCATCGGGTTGCGTACATCAAAAGTCCCGACGAGCAAATAGATTTCTGCCCGCGTTCTCTATAGCCACACCGAGATGACAGCTCGTCCACATCAAACAGGCAGAGTTACGCACAAGGCTTTGTGTGGGTTCAGGTGGTTCAGAAAGCCTCTTGGACTGGAGTGTAATGAGTGACTAGTCGGTGCCAGCGCAGGTGAGCACCACAGGAATCCTGTGACAGCAATCCTTTGAACCTGCTGGGAGAGACAGATCGCGTGTTTGTGTGTCTCTGTGGGCGTGTGCACATAAATCCTCCTTCAAATAGGCTGAGATATCAAAGGCCACTTCTTTTCAATTGGGTTTGGGTGAATGTTAGGTTTTATAATAGGGCTTAGTACATTATATTGAATGTTGATAGGTTTCATCTTCCCAATATAAGCACCATATTTTGTTAATTACTATAGCAATGGTCCTAATTTTTAATATGTATGTAAACATCATCATAATGGTTTGAGGTCTATTGAGATATATCGAGGTAGTAGAGAGCGAGAGTAATAGTAATCAGCTTTGAAAGGGGCACTATTTAACTTTTCTGGTGGAGGTCAACCGCTTGCATGTCTCAAATGAGATGCTATGGCTTTGGCTGGAAAGTTCCACAGTATGATATTAAGGGAAGAGAATCTTTATTTGTCCCACAATTCAGTGTTGCCACAAAAAAAAAAAAAGAAAAGTAGAAAACAATGCTGTAAAAAATAAGTAATATTACCATTCAAAACTTAAATCTTACTGTTAACACTTAAACTTAACTACAACTGATACTGCCATGTCAAGTCACAGGTCAGTTCTGTGAGGATGCATCCAGGTTCATTGTATTTTCTAAGCAATAAAAACACTCAATACATTTAATAAACGCAAGTTGGAAGTCTAATGTCATAGTGTGGATCATTGTAAGCTAAGTTATTACAGAAACGTCTACGTAGTGCAGCTTTAAGAAGAGGCCAAAAATACATAAATTGTGCTACAATATACATATAATAAATGCACACACACACACACACATATATATAATAAAAACACAGGTGTCAACTGTGTAAAGACTGGTTTAAAATGTACTTGAGTCTGTGACTTGCGAGTTTGAATTTGTTTAGAGGGAGCAGGGTTTTCCCATGGGTATCCTTTATTAAACCCCCAAGATGAACCTAAACCTTTACTTCTTTCTTCTGACAGGGACCTGCGGAGTAACATGATCAGTCACATTGAACCAGGCGCTTTCCTTGGATTGGCATCACTCAAAAGACTGTAAGTATATTAAGGCCTCTGCAGCTTTACTGGCTCTCTTAATGTGACTTCTGAAACTCTTTGCACGCGAGCATCTCAGGGACTTTTCAAACCAAATTTAATACATTGCACGGATCCAAATTCTGCCAACACACTATGTCAAGTATGCACTCTAATAACTGAGAAGCTAATTGCCTGAAATTAAGTGACTAAAGCTGCTTTTTTAATAGTAGCTTTGCAAATTCAAAAAGATTGTACGTAATTTGTCTCTCGAGTCTTCTAAGCTGAAAAGTAGCCATTTAAATGTATATGTGCAATCTTTCCCCCATTTTAAATGTTCACCACTAATTATTTCTTTTGGCTGTAGTTGTTGGAAGCAGTTGAGGTTGTTGGGGAAGTAGCATTATGTAGTTTTAGGTTACTTTTACTGCCATACGCGTCATCTTTCTAATTAACTATCACTTATAATTGTATTTAAAGCAGTTGTCGCTCCGTTTATACACGTTTCTAAGCATGACACCAGTTTAGCTTGTATCCAGTGTCCATAAGGGAGCACAGTCTCACACCAATCTATTTCTACCGCCTTGTTTTGTATGGACCAGTGCCAGGGACCACAGCAGACACCGTGAAGCCCTATGTACATTCACACGTTACTAAAGAAAAATGACTGGAATATACTTGTGTGTAGCCTCTGGACATATTTGCTGATCGTTTTGGAAAGCCCGGTTTGAATTCAGAAGCACGTGGGGGGGATCAGGAACTGCAGATAATTGTGTAAGAGAGTCGGAACATAGTATGAATTGGAATCATCAGACAGCGCCAACATAAACTGGAGCTTGGCGACTGCAGGGGAGAGAAGGGAAAACGGAGTCAGATCTTTGGCTCAAGCCCCTGAAACCTTCCCCCTCATCTTGTATTCATGCCACACTCAAGTCTGTCCATACATCTGGGCGGGAAGAAGTATTCAAGTTTGTACTGAAGTAGACGTTGAACTTGTGTAACATTTTCTCCTTAAGTGCAGGTACTTAGTAACATTACAATTAGGGGTTGTAAAAAAACAAAAAAGTAGTATTGAAACTAGATACTCATTTTAACTGTCAGGTATCAATACTTACAAAAAAATCAAATTCATTTTGTGAATTGTATGAAAACCTTTTGTGAATTGTTTATTTGATTGATTTCATTTTTTGATTAATCTTTATTTCAATTTGTGAAAAATCTACAAAACGGGACCAGAGAGCAGGACATAAATAAATAAATAATAATAATTATTATTAATGATAATAATTAATACATATTATTATTAATAATAATAATAATAATAATAATAATAATAATAATAATAATACACAATAATAAATAATAATATAATACACAATAATAAATAAATAATAATAATAATAAATACATAATCATAAATAATAATCATGAAAAATAATCATAATGGTACAATTTACTGCCGCCAAAAGTATGTATTATAGTATTCCAAAGGTATCCATTTATGTCCATGGCAGGGGTCTTGAGGCCCAAGTTGTGAATTGTTTTTCAATGGTCGTTATCAAAAGTAGTATGACACCACATGATATTAACAAAATTATCAGCTTGTCTAAAAAAAAAATATTTTTTTTAATAATCATTCTGTCAAAATTGGTAATACATTGAGCCCATTTTCTAACAACTGTTAGGACTACACCAAATGACTAGCGCTGCAAACTAATATGACTGTAAATGCTGCTTTTATTCCTGTTGTTGCTTTTACTACTACCACAATTACCAACATAAATTATTTTGCAATGTTAAGCTCATACTATATGGACAGAACACCTAATCCTGACGGGGAATATAAACAAAGGATCTCATCAAAAGTCTTATCGGCAGAGCTAACAAACAAACGATTTATCCAGCTCAAGTTATCTGAGGCCACCTAATGAAGATACCATGATTATTAAATACAATTGTTCATCCCCTCATCAATCAGTGAAACGTAGGATTCAGCGTCGTCACATATTGGCTCAAATTGAAGCAGGACCCTTTGTTGTGAGGGTGTTTACAATGACATACTGTAACGGAGGAGGAAATAACTTGTTTTAGAGCCACAGTTTAAAATGTATATATCCTTTAACCATGAATAAACCATGGCTGACACAGTTCCTCTAAGGCGTCACTGTATGTAATAGAACCAAGCTTGCATAGAATTCCAATTTACTTTATTATTGACTCGATAGTCCAACCTGTCAATGTTAAAATATAGCGCCGTGTGTCAGTTCTAACCCTATTGACTTCCCATTCCCTAAACAGCTGAACCGTCCCTTGCAGCAATCCAATCACATCATGCTATTTTTGCCTCTTGTCCCGAAGACTGGACACTCCGACAACAACTGGAGCTCTGCCCTCTGCTCTGTCAATTTGCCGCGTGCCTGTGGCGAGAAGACATGTTTTAGAATAAGCGCTTGCAAAGTGTTTGAGTCCACCAGGCTCTTAAGAATGAGCAGATGGAAAACGCGGGCGGTGATAATGGGGATTGCGGAGGTGTTGTTTTTAACATTATCTTAGCAGTGCTGGGTTTTTTTTTTTTTTTCTTCAGTCTTGTCCCACCAGATCCACTATCGCTTTAACTGTGCTATTTGATTCCCGTGTATAGAGGGGTCCTCTTTTAACCCTCGCTTCTCTGTTCCACACACAATGCTCGTGCAAATGAGACAGTTCCATCTTCTTCTTCTTCTTCTTCCTCCTCCAAAGTGGTTTCTCACAGTAAACTCCAGCAGCTGGTACCGTAAGACCCATGCGCTCTATAATTACATAAATGCTTGAGTGTTAGCATATGCCTCGAAGACATTTTCCAGGTAAGGTTTTGCGTAGCGATCTTATTCCTACATTACCGCGGATAGCTGAGGTAATGATGTGTCATTCCAGACCGCCTCTAGTTTCCTCACTTGGCACTTTGAAGCGATTAGCTCATTCTGAAAAGGCTATCATTTACAGCTTTTATTAAGGTATTTTGGCTGAAATTGGACACCCTGCGACTTTTAATTAAGTTTGACAAGTTTTATTAACATCCAGGGTAGTTGTAGTTCTGAAATTAAAAACGAGATTAGCCGCAATTTGTGACAGAGAATCCTCCAGCGGATATTCGAAACTGTTACTAAATGTTTGCACTCTTCTGCAGTCTTCTTCCATTTAAGGCCTAAAACTTCATGCGATTGCTCATGAAACGTCAAGAGCGTCGGGGAGACTTGAACTTCATGTCGGGTCTAACAAACAAGCACTTCAACTTCTGACAATGAAAAGAGTAGATTAATCTCGTCTTGTTATGTTGCACTCGTCTTTGAAGTGCGGCATCCCCAGAGGCCCGCGCAAATGAGCCAAAATCACCTTGAAAGTTGCGGAGCTGTCAGCAGATTTGCTTTTGGCTGTCGTTCCAACTTCAGTCAAACTTTCACAAGCCGTCTACAATGATCTGTTTTCTCATAATAAAACGTTTGGCTGGATATGGGTGTAATTGAGTCGTGTAACATTGATACGATAAGGCTGTTAAGTAATGAAAACATTTTGTGTCTTACAGAGACTTGTCCAACAACAGCATTGGGTGTCTAAACGTTGACATTTTTAAAGGACTCAACAATCTGGTTAGACTGTAAGTATCATTTTATTATCAAATCATTTCTGCTGTTGACTGCGATAAGTTTTAACGGATTTGACTGCAGAAACACAAAAACGCGCACACACTATTTGCAACAATTTAGTCAGATGGGACATAAAACATTGTTAAATTGACTTTATCTTTTTTGGCTTGCTTAAATGTTTTGTACTGATTGCATCATGTTTGATTAATGAATAAAATGCAGTTTAATGGTATTTTTGTGACCATTTGTTTACTTTCTTTTCTCACGTTGGGATTTATACATTTTATTGGCAAAATGTATTTATTTGTTGGTCAGGGGAGTACATGTTATGAGCAGTACACAAAGCACATCACAATAATAGAAATACAATGATTATTTTCCCTTTTCCATCAAGATATTAAAACAAATGCATGATATGAGAGACAATATATACATTTAGTGATGTGCGTATGTTCAAGTGAAGTCTTCGTAAATAAGTCTTCTGTCTTTTATTTTGACAGGAATCTTTCAGGTAACATCTTTTCATCGCTGGCTCAGGGGACCTTCGACAGCCTGTTGTCTTTGAAGTCATTGTAAGTTTGACGAGGAGCCGACCTGCCGAGAGCTGACATCACGGCCGTGGAGTGATGAAGTCTACGTTTTCACCTTTGTTTCCCCTCTCGTTCCCCCCCCCCGCCTGTCACTTCTCAGGGAGTTTCAGACGCCGTACCTGCTGTGCGACTGCAACCTTCTGTGGCTGCTGCGCTGGATGAAGGACCGAAACGTGGTCGTCAAAAGTACAAAGTGCTCCTATCCGCAGTCGCTCCAAGGCCAGACCATAACCTCCATCAGACCCGAGCTCCTGACCTGCGGTAGGGGCACCTACCAAAATACAGCACATACATGGTGGTGTTAGTGCGACAGAATGTTAAAGTGCGTATGACAGGTTTTTACCGAGGATTTATCCCTGTTGTACATATACATTATCATTTTAAACCAATCGAGTAGGTATTTGTGGAGAAAACGTTGAAAAAATCTGTAGACAACGAGAGGAAGTGATATCACACTAGGACACTCATTCCAGTCAAAGTTTATGCATAATTTACACCAAAAAGACAACTTTTCCGACTCTCTAAACACTAATTCGACAAAATAAAGTTGCTGTCATATATTTTCATTTGTCATGTTAAAAAGAAATTGTGACATTAGATGAGTTTTGACCAGTGTTTGCTGGGTAATTTCCTAGTGTGATGTCATCAATTACAAACAGGAAGTGAAATTATAAACCTAGAAAATGTGCGTTTCTGTGATCAAAAGTTAATAATTTTTAACTGCATTATAATTCTAAATGTCCACAATATGACATTAAACTTGTATAATTACATGTAGAATGCATTTAATTATATATTTTTTTATTTTTTTTATGCTCGATAAAATCTAAACCTTGACTAGCATTCTTACTGTGAGCGTAGTCATCTCTCCACAGATCTCACCTGTAACTTGGCACATGTCTCCACTGAGATCTAAGTTTAGTCCCGTACTGTGGATGATTCCAGGCACAGCAGTAACAAGCAGGTGGAGAACCAGAGCCACCAGCAGAGACGTCACATAGTGCACATTTACGGATTTACTGTATTATAAAATTGTTTCATAAAATCACAATCGTACACATCAGGATGAAGGGTAGTCATACAGTATGTTATGGTAAATAGGAGGTGGTTTCATCAAAGGTATAACAGTACTGACAGAAGGGAGACACTAAAAATGTCTCCAGCGCAGCAACTTTATTAATAATACATGGTAACTCCCAAAAAAGCACTTGTGTTTTTGTTCATTTCCATATCTGGAATAAATCTCAATCCCCATTAGTTACTTTTGGTTTAATTAGTTGGCATTATGTTAGATGAGTTGTTTCGTGTTTGGTCAAAGTCTGCTCCGCAAAGAACAAAATGTATGCGAGTCTTGTATTAGTTTAGTTCATGTTCATATTTCAGTCTTTTCGCAAATGTTAAGGCTCCTGGACTTGTTTACAGTGTGCACTCTAAACCGAATCCTACTTTTTTAAACATAAAAACGCAAATCTAAACACAATTATAATATCGCCGTTATAATTTCCAACTCCAACTATTGACTGACTGAAAGTGTACAAATTTGACTCTGTATTGGTCTAAAGTCGCCACTTGTTTCTGGTTGAGCCGTTCTGACAGGCTAAAGTATGGCACCGTTTAGCTTTGACACAGATCGCGTTGTTAAAGCCAGTGCTGTCTCTTTAATTTTTCTGTTGGTATCAGTGCGACTTGTGTTTGGGGAACAGGGGCTTGTGCAATGACACACGAGATAAGGAGAGGGGCAGCTCGGGCCAGACCAGCCGTGTGTTTATACTTGCTCACGTCTTATCATCCTCCTGGCACTCATCACACCACGGGATTATGAAACGCACACAGCAGGAACAGAGAAGCGATAAATGGCCTTCAAACGCAAGCACCATCTTTAAGTTGTTCCACCATCTCCTAAATGCAAGCTCGGAATACTTAGTTGTGAAGTGAACATGTCTCAACAAAAGCTGGATTTTACTGATAACAATGACTATATTGATTCATTCACACACAAAATGTGAAACGGAGGTGTTCACAGTAGCGCTGCACAATCCGTTGCAATCGATTCAAAATGGCTATTTGTGTTGGCGCAATTATCAACTTGCAAAGGCTGCAATTACTTAGACAATAGAATGTCCTCTGCAAAGAGCAAAATATCCTGTCTTTTATTGAAGAATCTTGAGGGGAATCTTGTATTAGTTTAAAGTTCATATTTCATTCTCAAAGGTTTATTTATCTAGGTTTATGTGACAGGGACGAGGGTGTTTCGTGAGCTCATGTCACACTGCAACATTTTAGCCGGGAATAGTTCTCAATGTCCGTCCGTAGTTTGGCTTTTTACATAAAAAAATAATAAAGACGGTCAACAACAATGTAACACAAAGCTTGTTGTTGTTTTACAATGCGCACGCTGTACAAATTCCTATTTTTTTTAAAAAAATAGGACAATTACAACATAATTCGATTTTATTTTCCCAAAATAGTGCAACCCTAGTTCACAAGAATGACAGCTAAATGCATTAGCAGTTTGAGTTTGTTTTGATTTTTTTGTTTGCCCAGTAACAGTGTATATTACACCTAATACATAAAACATTTTTGTTTTGGTAAATAGGAATTGATTGTAATCAAAATATTAGCAAAACTACATATATCAACTTCTGCTCTACTATTGCTACCAGTACCAACAACTTTTTCCAAAACCCAGGAGTTTCTTTCCACCACGTCTCAAAAAGGAAGATACCATTCCGTTGTGTCACATACCTGATTTAATCACATGTCCAAATATAGTGACCACATTCCTTTTGCTTTGCTCAGATGCGCCTCTCGAGCTGCCCTCCTTCCAGCTCACCCCGTCCCAGCGGCAGGTGGTCTTCCAGGGGGACAGTCTGCCGTTCCAGTGCCAGGCCTCGTTTGTGGCGGAGGACATGCAGGTGCTGTGGTACCAGAACGGGCGCATGGTCAAACCGGACGCCGCGCAGGGCATCTTCATCGAGAAGCGCATGGTCCAGAACTGCTCTCTCATCGCAAGGTACGGTTTGTTCAAGCACGGTGTCCAATAAATCTGAAAACGCTGCAGTTTTAAAAATGATCAACCCCTTTTTCATTTTTTTACACATCACCTAACATAAACAACCAAATAGATTCCCCTATTTCCAATATCCCTGACCAGTGCTGATTGGGCATTGAAAGTTTATTAGATGTCAGAACTTTCTCCTGTTCTTTTGATAATTTCAAGTTATTTGTGATGTCAGATATTCAAAGTCTTAATATCACAATCACCAATGATATACAACTGCAAAACGATAAACAATAGTATTGAAACTACTTCATGCCACTGACAAAACAGGAAGGATAATGCCATTAAACCTTTTTTTATATGAACAATATCACAAAAACACACAGTTGTTGTTTGTGTCATTAGTGAATTATATAAACATTATTTGTGCAATTATAGACCCTCTGCAGCTCAAACTGTTTCCTATCAGTACAAAGTAAAGATACACGCAATATATTGAGCACCAAAAATACTGTTCCAGCGTTCATTTATTGAACAGTAAGTCAATATAGTGACTGATTATCATGACAGACCTAGATTCATTCAGTTTTTCTTCCTCCACCAGTGCCTTGACCATTTCAAACATCCATCCTGGTTTCACTGGGAACTGGGAGTGTCGAGTTTGGACAAGCCGAGGCAACACCACCAGGACTGTCCACATTGTGGTTTTAGAAACTACAGCCAAATACTGCGCTCCTGAACGAGTCTCCAACAACAAGGGGGACTTTAGGTGAGTGAAATATACTGTCTTTGTCATGTTTTGAACAATTTCTACTCGCAGCATAGTCTACAGTGCATATACCCTTTGTAACTACTACCCTCTTCTGGTTATATTGTGTAATTGCATTGTCGTTCTGGAAAGATTTTGTGTTCCTAAACGTTTTATTTTATTGTATTCTTTCTTTTAGGTGGCCTCGCACTCTGGCGGGGATCCGAGCGTACCTCCCATGTAGCAGACTGTCTTCATCCACATACAGCAGCTCCGAGGACCAGCGAGCCTGGCGTTTCTGCAGTAGAGACGGACAGTGGGCAGAGGAGGACTACTCCCAGTGCCAGTTTCAGAAGGACGTCACGAGGTTTCTGTACGTCATCAACCAGGTGTGTGATTAAAACTAGAACTTTCATCAGGAGGAAACGCACATCATTTCGTGCCTAAAGCAATTTTTTTGTTTTGTTGTTTATTAAGATTCCTCTCAATGAAAGCACTGTGGTCCCAAGTGCTCGGCGTTTGTTGCTCTACACAGTTGAGGCAGCAAACTATTCAGACAAGATGGATATTATCTTTGTTGCTGAGATGATAGAGAAGATTGGAAAATTTGTTGAGAAATTCAAAGAAGTAAGTCCGGTACTTTTTAATAACATCTTAAGATTCCCTTATGAGAGAAATTGGAGTGTTCTGCAGTTCGTGTTTTGGGGCTGAATACTTGGAAACGGGATTTATTTTTTATGTTTTATTGTTGGATAATCGCTGTAGAAGTTAAGGAATATACACAATATACTCATTCGGTTTAGTATGCGACTACTCCACATTGAAAATAAATGTCTCTGGTACCTGGTCTGACCCTCGTTTGCTCTGTCTTTAGCTGGGTGAGGTGATGTTGAGCATGGCGAGTAACTTGATGCTGGCAGATGAAAAGGTGCTGTGGATGGCCCAGCGTGAAGCCCAGGCCTGCTCTCGCATCATCACCTGCATCCAGAAGATCGCAGTATATCGCCTGGCCACAGCTCCAGCTTTCTCACTCGTAAGCAACAACAAATCGTCTTTTTAAGCTGCTTTTTTGGTGTTTGTTTTGAGTAGTTTTTAATTTTTTTTTTCTTTTTTATGCTGGCTTAGAGACAATTTCTAGGCATCTTACTTTTTTATAATTCACCTGAAATAAAATAAATAATAAAATCTATTCGGTCTTATACTTAGTTCTGATAAAGATAATTTTGGTCAGGAATTGCTATTCAGGAAAGATCCAATTTTGTCCAGTAAACTTGATTTATGTATATTTTTCTAGTATCAATACTTGTTCAAATGAGTATCTAGTTTTGATACTAGTTTTAGAATTTGATTTGTGACTTTTGTACTACAGTTTTCTTACTTCACTGATTCTTTTACCTCCAAAATAAAGCAAAACTACAGATAATGAGATGAATATTCAAGCTATTTTAACGCTTGTAGACATTTTAATCGCCGGATCCATAAATGCATGTGCCGTGCAAGAATTAAAAGTACACCTTTTGTATATTTCAGACCTCTCCAAATATAGCCATGGAGGCTCACGCTGTCAAGCTGAATGAGTGGAACGGCATGATCTGCATGTTGTTCCAGAGGCCAAGCTCTGAACGTACCCCCGGCCTGGACCGCCAGCTCACCTTCAAATGCAACACCACCAGCTCATTTTCCAGCATCCTCTACAAGGTGAGCGAAATGTCCTTCCTGTATAAATTTATGTCTCTTTATTCATGTTAAAGATACTATGAATTGAATGTATTTTTACAGAATACTGTCATAGAGGCTTCACTGCAGCTTCCCCAGTCCCTTCTTGCTCAGGCCGCTCCCCCGGTGCAGCCAGAGGACACGGTTTACAAGCTGTATCTTCTGGGATTCCGAAATGGTAAATTCTTCCCGTCCACTGGAAACTCGTCTCAACTCGCTGACAGCGGGAAGAGGAGGACTGTGACCACCCCTGTCATCATGGCCATGATTGGTGAGCCATTTTGCTTTCTTCAGTGTTTTCCTCTATACAGTACTGTATATCATTATTTCTTCCCTTTTTTTTCCCCAGATGTTTTTATGTTTTATTTTTTGTTTGAGTTTCTTTTTTGAGTAATTTCTAACTAACTAGTTTTAAAAAGTAAAAATACTGTTACAAGACTATCTGTGTGAGTAATTGCTGTTCAAATGTAATATTCCACTAACACACATATTTTGTTAATAATACAAAAACATCTATTGAAAAAAGTTCAGAAATGGGGACTGAGTCATTCAAGCCATTTTGATAATTGTAGAATAGTCATTTCTTCCTGTTGTTTCCTCTGCAAAGTTCTCAAATATTTTTTTATTGCTAGATGGTGCGTCGCTTCGTAATTTGCGCACTCCTGTGAACATCACCTTGAGGCGTCTTGCCCGTGGATCAGATCCCGTTTCCGCCCAGTGGAACTACAGTGTGGGAGGAGGCCAGGGCGGATGGCAGAGCGAAGGCTGTAGAATACTGGGACACCACGACAACTTCACCACCATCTCCTGCAACTCCCTCGGCAACTACGGCCTTTTAATGGTAATTGTTATACAGTTCATGTTATATATCACAAAAAAATTATCATATTTTTCCCCCCCATCATACAGCTCAATCTCAAATTTAGATTCAACTGAACGTTTCTCATGAAAAGTAAATTTAATAATAAGATTGACGCACAAAGACAAGGCAGGCGTTTTAAATAAACCTTAATTTAAAGAACAAACAAATGCTTCCCTTTCCGTTTCCCAAATTGTCCCCAAACTATTATGTGCTTTTATTCACAGATTTGGCTGTAGAGCTGTAAATGACAAAGCGCCAAGTGAGAACACGCAATCTTCAAACGATAAGATTTCGATTTAGTTTAAAATGGAATTAATTTCCCCCGCCTTAGTTCAAAATTTTAATTAACGCATAAGGCAGGTTTATTTCTGACGTAAATCTCAAGATGTAGATATGTTAATTTTGGTATGAAGCACTAATGTTTGTCGGGAAAAAATTCAGAATCACATGCGTAACCATTTCATATGTTTCCAGGACCTTAACAAGATGGATTATTCCACCCCGAGCATCCAGCTGCACCCAGTCAGCTATGCCACATCGGTCATCCTCCTCCTCTGCCTGCTCACAATTATAATCAGCTACATCTACCATCACAAGTAAGAAACACGACTTTACCTTCCCCCTCTTGCAGAATGTTTGGTCCGTTTGATTCCTGATAGGTTCGGGGTCCATTTAATTCCTTAATAGTTTTCAATCTATTCCTTCAGGTCAGTTCGAGTGAGCAAAAAATCTTGGCACATGCTGGTCAACCTCTGCCTGCACGTCGCTCTCACCTGCAGCGTTTTTATTGGAGGCATCAACCAGACGGCCCATGCAAGCGTCTGTCAAGCGGTGAGTATCATGCCTTTAGCACCAAAGGTCAACTGAGAAATGAAGTGAGATTTGGAAGGAAAACTTTTTAAGAGTTCCCTTTGGCTAAACTCACTCCTCCAACTTAAAGATGCTTGCACCGATATATTGGGTTGCTCCCATGGTTTGAGGCGATGCTGTTTCACTGTGATTTATTTATTACCATTACCCAACATTCTTGTATGAAAATGATAGAGCAAAACAATTGACTTGTTTGTTAGAATTGTCCTTGCAATACATGACTACATTTAAAAATTACAAAATACTTTTTAGGTGGGCATCTTGCTGCACTATTCGACGCTGGCGACGGCTCTGTGGGTGGGAGTGACTGCACGTAACATCTACAAACAGGTGACACGCAAAGCCAAGCGCTATGAAGAGCTGGACGAGCCTCCGCCTCCTCCAAGACCAATGCTCAGGTACATCACTGCAGCTGGACTTCAAATATACTGCTACTCAATAGTCTTATTATGCAGTATAAGAGCTTTCAGAAATTATGCAAAAATTATAAGTTAAACTTTTTATATACCAAAAAAGAGGAATTCCCAATATGTATATAATCTAGCCTTGATATAAAGATTATACACAATTTGTTTATTTTTGTTGTACTACAGGGCATAAAAACATGTCTTGTATTAAGAGTTTGCTTCCACAAGGTGTCAGTGTAGAACACCATGCCACCACCATACTTAACCATTTACAATGTTTTATATTTCTCTGAAGGTTTTACCTTATTGGTGGCGGGATTCCAATCATTGTCTGTGGAATCACTGCGGCAGCCAACATCAAGAACTACGGGAGCCGGACAAATGCACCTTAGTAAGTACTAATCAAACAGGTTATTATAAGTTATTATTAATACAACTATATACATTTAAATTCTAATTGGCTTGGCAGGTTCTGTAAATAAAGCATAGCATTGATGTAAAACCTAAAGGGATGGATGCATAAGCTTTTAATTTGTGCAGCTCCAAGAGCCTCTTCACATTCACAGTAGCAGCTGTTTAGGTTCTATTACACTGCTCCCTAATTGAGAAATCTGGGTCTGTCTGAAGTCTTTGGAGTGCGATCTATATATGTTATTTTGTTCCTAGTCTACTCTGTTTCATGCTGTGGATTTGTAACTGTAAATAGACTAGCAATTCTAATAACAAGAGCATAACAGGCATTTTCACTATGTAGTATATTTGTTATTCTTGCAGAATCAATGTGTAGTGGAGACTTTTTATCTGTGTATCTAAAAGTTGTGTTTATACATTGTAATTTAAATTTGAGATCAAGAGTTAACAGTTACAAAAGTAACAATGGTTCCATGAAACCCAAGTGACCACCAGAGGTGGGATGAAATGGAACTCTTTGTTACATTTTAGTTGCATTTTTTCCATAACTTATTTTTCTTCTATCTTGTAGTTGCTGGATGGCCTGGGAGCCGAGCATTGGTGCGTTTTATGGGCCTGTCGGGTTCATCGTCTTTGTGGACTGCATGTACTTCCTGAGCATCCTGCTGCAGCTACGCCGTCACCCCGAGCGCCGCTACGAGTTCAAGGAGCTGACAGAGGAGCAGCAGCATCTGGAAACTGTCCACGGCGACGCCAACCCAGACGGGAGTCCCACCACGCAACCCCTCACCCTCCAACTGCAGCCCCATGACGACTCGCCCTCCACTGGCCCCTCTCCTCACTCTGTGCCCATGTCCGCCCTGGAGAACGAGTACACCTTCGCGGTACAGTTACTGGGCACAGCTGGGGCTTTGGGTTTATATGGTGCTCTTTGGGTGTTCGGAGCGCTCGCTGTCTCCCAGGACCACCCTTTTGACTTGGCTTTCACCTGTCTGTATGGGGTGGCTGCACTGGCGTTAGGGGCCTTCATGATTGGCCATCACTGTGTCAACAGGCAGGACATGAGGCGCTACTGGTCGCAGGCTTGTTGCTCCGGGCGACGGTCCTATTCTGCGCAAGAGGACGCGCTTTTGTCCACACCGGGTGAAACGGCATCAGCAACAGGAGGCGCTGCGAGCAAAGCTGATGGAGAATCTGTCAAATGTGGGCACAGCAGCGCTGACTCGTCCCATACAAATAAAACTGCACAAAGTATGCGTAACTCTGGACAAGGAAGCAAGCTAACAAATCTACAAGCAGAAGCCGCTCAGTGTAAGTTAGCATCCCCTCCGGCAGCGGCTAATGGAACAGCCATTTTGGACAACAGCCTCACCGAACACTCGATAGACAATGAGATTAAAATAAACATGCACGTGTCACCGGTTGAGGTGCAATTTCAACCAATGAACAACATCAACAGCCCGACTCCGCCCACAAATGGACACGCAAGCAGGCATCACAAAAACAGGGCGCGTGCACACAGGGCGAGTCGGCTAACAGTGCTGAGGGAGTATGCCTACGACGTGCCTACCAGCGTCGAGGGCAGCGTGCAGAGCGCACCAAACAAGAGACACTATTATGACATGGCCGCCCGCAACCACCGGCGAGCAGCGTACATGGCGTACAGGGAACGGCACATGCAGCAGGACAGTAGCGACAGTGCTAGCCTCCCGCGACGCTCACGATACACCGATAAGGGAGGGGGGAATTGTATGCCCAACGGTTCTATAAAAACTGTGGAGGCTGTTGTGTCTTGCTCCAGTAAAGACTCGACTACTGGGAAGCAGAGCAATAGCACAGAACTAGAGAGCCAACCCAAGTCGTACGGGCTAAATCTGGTCACTCAAAACGGTACCCTCAAAGACAGTGGCCAAGCAGTGCCTTTGATAAACACTGAGAACACAGCCAGCATTAAGACTGGTCTTTGGAAACATGAAACTACTGTGTAGCAACTGTTTCCCTCTAAAGGACTGTTGTAACTGCTTAATCACTGTGAATTTTCACCTTTTTTTAAAAGAAAATATACAATCAAAAAATAATTACTAAGCAGCTAGCCAAATTACTGCCACTGTTTTGTAGATATGTTTTGTATTGTAAATGGTTTATTTTTTATAACTTTTATTCCAACCATTTTATACAATACGAGTTGAACACAGTTGCATGGTTTGGACTTGAAATGGTTTATATTGTTAAGGGACTGTTTTCCATTCTCTAGTTTGTCCCAATATTAAAACACATGTTTGTAAAGTGTGTCATGTTGCTTTTTCTGGTTCTGTTGAGGGATTATTTGGAATCCACTTGTTGCACTACCCAGTTTGACACACTTTTCTTGGAGCACCATATCAAATCATCCCTATTTTAGCGTTGAATTTATATTTTTGTGGCCCTAACTTGAAGTACAATGGGGCAAATGCGTCTCAAAATATTGCAGACAGTCTCTATGCCAACCCATTTGACTAGCACAGATATTCTTTCACATATCAAGTTTTCCTGCAGATTTTAGCCCCAGCAATGCCAATACTGCTCTACTTTTAGCTCTCATCAAAATGGGTCCCAAGAAGTACCGGTACTTTAGCTGACAATCCATGACAAGTAATTGGGGTTTTGTTGACCTTCTCGTAGCCTGTGGTACCTTTCCCAACAGTGGAGCTACACTGTAATTGCCAGTGCTCGTGGCTCCAGTGGTGCTTTCTCCCTGCCTCCCCTCTTCTAAATTTGATGAGTGCCCCGATACAGTTGGGGCTCAGCTGATTTGATGGCTGGGATATGATTGACAGTTCAGAATCCACCATGTCTGCAAACAGTAATGAGGGTTGAGGCTATGTAGGGCTGTGACAACATAACATTTTTGTGTTACGATTATTGCAACAAGAAACATCATGATTTTACTTTTCTTCACAATTATTGACACCACGACTAAACAGTAGAGATCATCCAATATGATTTGTTTAATGGCCAATAATTTTTTATTAGAATCCAGAGATACCATTGGCCAGTAAGCTATTTTTAGGCTGATATGCAGGGCCGATTTTGATCTATTTCCCCAAATGCTGTAATTAAAATTTTACTACAAACTCACCCATATCCCTGTTGTACCACAAACCTTTAAGAGCAGTGTAGATAAGTTTTATGCAGTTCTCTCTCCACACTAAAGTTTGAAAATAAAGTTTTATGTGCATTATTTAGTCTGCAGGTCGGCTAAAATAATATTGGCTTGTGCTGGAGAACTGTGATAAGCGCTCCTTAAGAAACAATAAGATATACTTTTCTTACATTCACGTTGTCTAATATATTACCACTCTTTTAGTATGTGACCAGCTTTATGAAAGTATTACACATTAAACAGCCAGATTAAAAGGTACATTTGAGCCTGTATTGACAATAAATGGCTTAATTTTACTCCTAAAAGTGTCTCAAATATAATTATTTAGTTCTTACGATTATTTTGTAACCTGAACAATTACTGATTACCAAATAATCTTGCCATTCCTTGTCCTATGGGAACACGCCATAAGAACTAAACACAAGCTATAATATTGATATCAACGACAAAGCTTGCGACTTGTAGTCAATATTCAAAGTTGCAACAAAATGCCAACCTGTGTCAATGACCTTTCCTGTCGGTATGACTAATTTTGTATGATGAACTGGCAAAAAAAAAAACTTTCATTATGCTCACAATATTGGAGTCATTTTGTAAACCCCAAATAATTATCTCAGCCAGGGAAGCCAATGCATAGCTTCAGTAGGTCCAATTTTTCATTAACGACACATTAATAAAACACATTTCACCAGCAAAGATGTATTGTATGCCAAACCTTTCAGATATGACAAATTATAACAGCAGTTTTGAATTATGTAGAGCGCAGTTATGACTTGATTAGTGGCAGCCTCTGATTCCCCGGAGAGACAAAAGAGTGATCTTCAAATAATCGCTGTGGTTCTTTCCCATCTGTTACAAAGTGCATGTGAGGTTGTCATTGGCAAGGAAATCACTCTGTTTGTTTGGGGCAAAGCTCCACTGGGGCAAATAAACTGATAAGATCGATGCGTTACGTTGACGGGGACACCTTGAGAAAAATCAAAAATGAATTTAGACAATACAAATGAATAATCTTTGTTCTAACTCATTGTATAAGTAGTCTGAATTTAAAAAAGCTTGATGAGAAGGTAGACCTTTCGTAGATGGTGCAGAGTCTACAATTGTTCTAGTCCCAGTTCATTATATCAAGCCTGCTACAGTTGCTACAGCTATTACTGCTTATGTACTGTATATCCTCCATTTCAAATAAATTCAGGGTCAGCATGGTCAAAGTAAAAAAAAAAATCCTTTTACTTTTTCAATTGTTAGTTTAATAAGTTACTATTCCTCAGTGACCAGCTTTAGGACATTGAACTTCCATCCATCTTCTTCCGCTTTATCCGGGGCTGGTCTCCCAGACTTCCTTATCCCCAGACACTTCCTCCAACTCCTCCGGGAGGATCCCGAGGCGTTCCCAGGCCAGCCGAGAGACATAGTCCCTCCAGCGTGTCCTGGGTCTTCCCCGGGGCCTCTCCCGGTGGGACATGCCCGAAACACCTCCCTAGGGAGGCGTCCAGGAGGCATCCGGAACAGATGCCCGAGCCACCTCAGCTGGCTCCTCTCGACGTGGAGGAGCAGCGGCTCTACTCCGAGCTCCTCCCGTGTGACTGAGCTCCTCACCCTATCTCTAAGGGAGCGCCCAGCCACCCTGCGAAGGAAACTCATTTCGACCGCTTGTATCCGCGATCTTGTCCTTTTGGTCACTACCCAAAGCTCATGACCATAGGTGAGGGTAGGAACGTAGATTGACCGGTAAATCGAGAGCTTTGTCTTTCGACTCAGCTCCTTCTTTACCACAACGGTCCGATGCAGCGACCGCAGTCACTGCGGTCGCTGCAACGATCCGCCTGTCAATCTCACGCTCCATCCTTCCCTCACTCGTGAACAAGACCCTGAGATACTTGAACTCCTCCACTTGGGGCAAGGACTCCCCACCCACCTGGAGAGGGCAAGCCACCTTTTTCCGGTTGAGAACCATGGCCTCAGATTTGGAGGTGCTGATTCTCATCCCAGCTGCTTCACACTCGGCTGCAAACCGTCCCAGTGCATGTTGCAGGTCCAGGTTTGATGGAGCCATCAGGACAACATCATCTGCAAACAGCAGAGATGAGATCCTGTGTTTCCCAAACCGGACCCCCTCCGACCCTGACTGCGCCTAGAAATTCTGTCCATAAAACAATGAACAGAACCGGTGACAAAGGGCAACCCTGGCGGAGTCCAACACGCACTGGGAACAGGTCTGACTTACTGCCGGCAATGCGAACACAGCTCCTGCTCCGGTCATGCAGGGACCGGACAGCCCTGAGCAAAGGGCCCTGGACCCCGTACTCCCGCAGCACCCCCCAAAGGGCACCCCGTGGGACACGCTCGAAAGCCTTCTCCAGATCCACAAAGCACATGTGGACTGGTTGGGCAAACTCGCATGAACCCTCGAGCACCCGATGGAGAGTATAGAGCTGGTCCAGTGTTCCACGACCAGGACGAAAACCACTCGGCTCCTCCTGAAGGTCCTGAGGTTCGACTATCGGTCGGATTCTCCTCTCCAGTACCCTGGAATAGACCTTACCAGGGAGGCTGAGGAGTGTGATCCCTCTATAGTTGGAACACCCCCTCCAGGTCCCCCTTCTTGAACAGGGGGACCACCACCCCGGTCTGCCAGTCCAGAGGCACTGTCCCCGACCACCACGCGATGTTGCAGAGACGTGTCAACCAAGACAGTCCTGCAACATCCAGAGACTTTAAGGTACTCTGGGCGTATCTCATCCACCCCGGAGCTCTGCCACCGAGGAGTTTGCCACACACCTCAGTGACTTCGGCCTTGGGTGATAGATGAGTCAGCCTCCGAGTCCTCCGTCTCTACTTCCTCTTCGGAAGACGTAACAGTGGGATTTAGGAGGTCCTCAAAGTACTCCTTCCACCGTCCGACGACATCCCCAGTCGAGGTCAGCAGGTCTCCACCCGCACCGTAAACGGTGTTGGTGGAAATCTGCTTCCCCCTCCTGAGGCACCGGACGGTTTGCCAGAATTTCCTCAGGAGTCCCACAAGCCAAAGAGGCCTGATAGGCCTCCTTCTTCCGCCTCCTTCTTCCGCCTGACGGCATCCCTTACTTCCGGTGTCCACCACCGGGTTCGGGGGTTGCCACCGCGACAGGCACCTGAGACCTGGCGACCACAGCTCCGAGCAGCCGCATTGACAATGGAGGTCGAGAACATGGTCCACTCGGACTCAATGTCCCCAGCCTCCCCGGGATTTGGGAGAAGCTCTCCCGGAGGTGTGAATTGAAAACCCTGCTGACAGCGTGCCTCCGCAAGACGTTCCCAACAGACCCTCACTATACGCTTGGGCCTGCCAAGTCTGTCCGGCTTCCTCCGCCGCCAGCGGATCCAACTCACCACCAGGTGGTGATCGGTTGACAGCTCCGCCCCTCTCTTTACCCGAGTGTCCAAGACACGCGGCCGGAGGTCAGATGACGCGACAACAAAGTCGATCATTGACCTCCGGCCTAGGGTGTCCTGGTGCCACGTGCACTGGTGGACACCCTTGTGCTTGAACATGGTGTTCGTTATGGACAGTCCAGTGACTAGCACAGAAGTCCAATAACTGAACACCGCTCGGGTTTAGATGGGGGAGGCCGTTCTTCCCAATCACCTCCTCTCCAGGTGTCACTGTCGTTGCCCACGTGGGCGTTGAAGTCCCCCAGTAGAACAACGGAGTCCCCGGTCGGTGCACTGTCCAGTACCCCTCCCAGGGACTCCAAGAAGGCCGGGTACTCAGCACCGTTGTTCGGCCCGTAGGCCGACACCACAATGAGAGAGCTGTCCCCAACCCGAAGGCGTAGGGACCCCCTTGTTCACTGGGGTAAACTCCAACACATGGCGGCTTGAGCTGTGGGGAAAGGCCCGGCCACCAGGTGCTCGCCATCGAGCACCCACCCCAGGCCTGGCTCCAGGGTGGGGCCCCGGTAACGCCAATCCGGGCGACATAACTGGCCTTGGTGTTTTTCTCATCATATGGGGCTTGTGAACATTGTGTAACATTGAACTTTCTGAATAAAAAAAAAATATGTTGACGTCAAAAAAAAAAAGCCTGTCAAATGTCAAGTATGATACCAATTTAATCTAATTAATTTATATTGACATCCTTACTCTAGATTTTTGGAAATTAATGATTATTGTATGTAAAATAATGCATAATTGCTAATTTGGCATTGCAATTTAACTTTTGCAAGAAACATCCTTCAGCAAAGCTAGACTTGCTGAAGTTAAGACGACATTGAAGGTTGGGTCTAATGCAGAGGATACATTTCCCAACACCAAGGCCCATTCTTTATTGTTAATCTAATCACATTGTTCCCACTGAGCGCATCTTCTTAACTCTTCTGGTGGAGGCTCAGGCATGACCAACAGACAAGTGATTTGTTGCTTACATTCTCCAGTGACTGCTCATGATGCCTGAAAGAAGCATCTGGCTCCACAGCACGAACCTGCCGTCCAAAATGAAAATTGATTCTTGATGGGGAGTGGATTCATTTGAATGCTCATTGTAATTAGACTGTTTTGTCCAGAACAACAAAGCAAAGTTTTTAATTGACAGTTGAGCCGCAGCGATGCTGTGAGGGGACCAAATCGGTTTGTTTTTGTGGTTGTCATTGATTGTGAAGAATTGTTCTAAAACCTTGAATTTTGTTGGTGAAAATTGCCATGTTATTAATATTAATACATAATTTATCTTTGGCGTGTTTCAATTTTGCATAATTTTCTCCCAAATAATGAGAGATGCACATTGTGAAACGGCATTCTTGGGATGCGCCTTCATTTTTTATGCCAAAAATGCTGAAGAGCACATTTTATGGAAAGTAATTTGATACAGAAAGTTTCAAAAATGTCATTTATGTGATTTGAATAGATATTAGTGTTCATAACTCAAAGTAATGGTGCTTGTAAAGACGTCAATTTGGGGAAATAATGGCTCTTTCTGTGAGTGAACTATAAATACCGATTATGATAAAGGTAGAGAGATTGAGAGCTTCTTGTCCAGCGGTAAATTCTCAAGCCATTAACCCACATGGAAGATATGGCTTTTGGGTTCACCTGACTGACCAATATACAGAAGCTTTCAAAGACGATGCAAAACATTTCGTCAAAACATTTCGCTCATCACATCTTTGAAGCCAACACTAGTAACACTAAATCTCTGATCTTGATTGTAATAATCTTTGCACCCTCTAATGTTCTCCCTAAAAGAAATAAGATGCGTCACCTTTTGTCATCTTTTATCAATCCTAGTAAATAAATGGCTGAGGTACTTTGGTGAAGAAGTCTAATAGATGTCAACTATCAAACTTAAAAGGGTTTGAAAATGGGTTAGAATTGGAAGTATTGTTATTAAACGAAATAGTAAGGGCAGGGCTTAGTGAGGGAATACACAGACTTGTTTTTAGGACTTAATAGTAAACAACATTCTTCTTGGTTGTACATTCTAGAGGTCAAAAATACAAGTACAAGTAAAGCAAATCCCTGTTATCCAAACAATGGGAAATAGCTCAGAGACAAGGTATTTGCTGACTAACTTCGAAGGTTATGGTTTGATCCCACCAGTTCATCTTTTGTTTGTGTCCTTGGCAAGACACTAATTTAGCCTGTCTTCCATGTCATTTATTGTCAGGATTCTAACCCAGCAGTTATTTCCAACCAAATTCCTGTGTGACATGGGTTTCTAATATCACTGTCCTCCTGATTGAATACAGTGCGGAGACCTTGTGCAAACCCAAATACATCATGATTAAACTTTGGGTTCCATTTGCTGTGAGACAGAAATAGATTCTCATTTGGGGATCTCAGGAGGGCTGGGATGGAGTTTTGATATTATCATTAGATCAAAATCATGTCCAATGTGTGCATGGATTGGCTGGTAGTCAAACTTTCAGGCCTTTATTGATTCGATGAGCAGATTACACAATTACAGACCTTCGATTCCGATATAAACCCAATTTGCTTTCATCTGTTATGTGCTGTAATGTTGTGAGTGATGTCTGTAGAAAGTACTAAGGATAAACACAATACAGCCAACACCTGTGTTTGTCTGCATAACCAAAGCAGTAATGGACTTCTTGCTTGCCTGGATGACAGATTTGACAGTTTCCAGATGGACTATACGTCTCTGCAACAGCCTGCGTTGTCTTAAAGGATTCTAACATTACTTGCAATATTTTGTAGTGCAAAACTGCTGCTTTTCCAACAAAAAACCTTTTTCGACAAATGCTATTGAAAATACAGTATATTCTCTATTTTACAACAACTTTTTATTACAATTACTGCCATGACTATTGATGACATTACAAAACTGTATTCACATCTATGTTTCTTATCGCTGCCTGAACCTTTTAAAATCAAAGCAAGAATTATGTATATCCTTGCAGAAAGCATTGTTAATTTTAAATGAATATTGTTATACTTATTGGCAGTGTTGGAAATTGACGGAATATTTACTGCAAATGCGTATTTCTGATTAACTGTATCTCAGCACAGTTCTGCTTTCATTTGGTGCTTTTAGGAAGATGGTTACTTTTCTAATACCAAAGGGATATACTGTATTGCGGTACTTCGTCATCCAATTAAGGCTTCAAACGGCACCGTAATAGAGAGGGAAAAATAGAAAACACTGCTCTTGTTGTGTGTGTATGAATGGTTTTTCCGTCTCTAATTAGGCGCAACACATAAAGCTGTTTTCTTCCTCTACATTTCTAAACTTTAATATAATGCAACTTTAATGTGAAAAATACAGTTCTCAGATTGGACCACATAACATTTCCATGCAGTTCAGTATTCTTTAACCAAATCACTGCTCATAGGAAACAAATACTTCAAATAAACATGCCAAAAGGCTTTTTCTGAACAAAATAAACTAAAAAGCATGAAAACATAATTCTACTATGGTAAAGGGCATTTAAAACTGTCCACTCAAGTCTCTCCTTTGTTCTATATCGGTGACATCAAGCCATCTGTGGAGTCCTCCTCCCCATGTGTTGTTGGACCTCATTATTGCCCTCAAATTGCCATCTATATGCCATGCCAACGGAGAACATTTTGGCTTTGCCTTTCTGTCCAGGTGCAAAGTTATTTATAGCCTGCGACTCCAAATCTGTCATTGTTTTCGGTGACAAGCTTGAGACAGTAGCCCTCCTCTTCCACATGTCAGAGAAATGGAAGATATCTAAAAGTGTGCCCCTGACATGTCTGCCAACTTATTTCCCGGGACGAGTGAACGGAAGATTTGCAAAATGTGGAGGAAAAAAAAAAGATTCCTAAACTAGTTTGCCCCACTCACTCAAAATACAGCGTAACAATGAAATGTATGTGATGAAATTTTGCAGAAAATGTTGTAATAAGTTAATAGTGGGACACCATTGTTAAGTTGGTTCAATTCTTTGTTTGCTTTGGTCTGAAAGTTTAAAAATAATATTTTTTTTTTTACAATTAAATTCACTGTCATTCACATCGTCTAGTTTACCATTACCAAGTTAATGTACATATACTGCCGCTGTTGCTTAATTATTTACTCCTGAAGAAATCATTGTTGTGAAAATTGCACTTCTGATGTGGTTTGGTACATGCAGTACATATTTAAGGCAAGACGCGGCAGATAAAAAGGGAAAAAGCTTAAATTTAAAGATATCAATTTGAAACTTCTCCTGCAGTTTGCGCACATAAATGAAGACGAGTTTGTTATCTTAAGTTCGGGAGCAGGACCACACCCCTTTCACGCCCCTTCGCGCAGCTACACTATTTAAGCACCCAAGTCACACACATCAGCGTTCGTGACTTCGTGCCCCTCCCTTCCACTCCCTTCCACCATCATTATTCTATTTTATCTATTTTATTTGTGTTTTTCATGTTTCTATGTCAATAAACACTTTGCATCTTAGTTTGGGTTGTGGTCCTTACAAGTGAAATGTAAGAAAAAAATGTATTGCAAGTTTTTCATCATGTAATGTTTTCAAAAATGCAAATTTGGCCTAATTTCCTTTTTGAGTAAACTAGATCTGACTTATAATTTGCCCCAAAAATGCAAATTTGGGCTCATTTTTTAGACTGAAAACTTGAATAAATCAGTCTGGAAATTAGATATTTACATATCTTTTATTAGGTTTATATGGTTTATGGTTTGCCGTTTCCACATGAAAACTTACCAAACAACAGTCTCGCCTTAGTTCACTCATATAAAAATGTGTCCTAATATGATCTTCATCGGTGAAGATTATATACTTTCCTCCTTCCAAACACAGTTGAATAATTTAAATCATACTATGTGTCTGTGATTTCTCGAATCTTTCAAACGCTTGATCATTTGTCAACTGCAGAGTGTGAACAAAAGTGAATGTTTCCTTTGTGGTATTTTTGGGAGACAGCCGCACAATAGCTGAAAACATTTTTTCATGTTTCCGCACATGCTATGCTGTTTAAAATAAGTCTTCTGATCTTCAAAAATAGACTGACTCACTAAGAAGCATTTTAGTTCTATTTTGGGACTCTATTTTTGGCATTGTCAGATAATCCTTTATTATGTGGCCCATTATTTGGACAATGATGCTTTTCTGTGCACATTTCATCCACTCGACAGAAAAATATAGTCCATTCAGTTTATTTGGATGCTTTTGCGAACCTGCTTTGACTTTGGGAATTGTCTGAGCTTGTGGGTGTGCTGTGAATGTGAGAAAAAGTATGTTCCTTCCCTGAATCCCACTTCCAGAGATAATTCTTCAAAGTTTAATGTTGCCCGTGGCGTGCCAAATAGCCTGCATCATTATTTTACTTTATTTCAGGAGATAAAAATTCTACAGTGGACTGGGAGGAAAGTCTTAAAAGGAAAGTTCTGGTTTTGCTGCATTGAGTTCTATTCTGAATTGTATTCTTGTTTTCATGAATAGGCTACTATGAAAAAAAGCAGTTCACCTCTGTATGGTGCAAATGTTACACTAAGTAGATAACTATTTGTGTGATAAATAAACTCCAATCTATCTCTTTCTCTCTCTCTCTCTGTCAGTTTGCTGTCTAAACATGACAGTTTTCACCTGGAAACAAAACAAAAAACATTGAACAATCTGCACCTACAGATGTGGTTTTTTTTTACTTGTAACTTCAATGTACATTTTCTCAAACTCCATCTTTCCCATGAAGAGAGATCACACCTTAAAGTAGCACCTAGATACACTAAACTTTTCAATAAAGATTTTCACGTTGATCATAATGAAGGATGTGTTCATATCTAAGACGGAGAAGTTTTAGCTCCAAATGAGGCAAAACTTTAATTTTTTACAATAATTTTCAGGAAGAAATTGTTTTCTCAAATACTAAATTCAACACTCAAAACCCTGTCTGTATTTGTTTGTATCCAACATGTCAACAAAATGTAGCAAAACATTTAAACCTGGTTCGAGCCAGGTTCAAATTGATTCTCACATTTTTGTTCCAATTCACCGCTCACAACGAATGCACCAAAGGGTTTTTAATTTTGTTCAGTAATCTATTGTTTTAGTTTGTGACCAGGTGGATAAGAATAATATTTCTGCCATCATTTCAAACATTTGACGGTCTGAACCTGAAAGCACCAGTGCTCGCTCCCGCCCACACGTCTCGGTGAACGCGCCTCTCTCTTCCCTCCTCGTCTCGCTCCAAACTTGGGAGTTGCGCGAGGAAGCAGCAGCAAGTTGCAATCACGCAGCCTCTCTGAATATATCTGCGAACCGGACCCCCGCCATCGATACGAGGCTTTCACCACGGAATCACTGCCGTCATTTTCGCACAAAATCATGGACGGGAAGCGAGTGGACACGATCTCTGGCCGCGTGGACGCAGCGGCGAACTCTGCACCTGGTAGGACCGCGCGCGCATGTGTTTTCGCGCCTTTTCTAATTGAAAGGAATGTGGCGTTTGCTCGAGCATGAAAACAACAACCTGGCTGTTGGAAAAATGTAAAGATTCTGATTTAATTTTGCCTACTTTTACGCTAAATTCCCACTAAATTGTTTAATCGAGCCTAGTGATTGTTAGATGACGGGATTATATGCATTTCAAACTATAGACTACTTTGCTAGCAAGGATTATCTTAATTAGCACACTTAGTCGGCCATACATATTCATTTGATTTGAGTTGAAGTACGTGCTAGTTTGGCAACATGCAGAACTTGTTGTTGGGAAGGAATTAAAGGTGAACGTTGCAACTTTTCTGGGGCTTGCCACCTGCTTCCATATGTCTTGTTGCCTGGAATGTTCCATACTATGGCATTAAATATGTAGCGTGTATCTAACATTTCTTTGTATGAGTGGTTTTATATTATTGGAGAAAAAAATACTGAAAAATATGAATTCCTACAGATCTGACCTGAAACGTGGTGGACAGTCACTTGCTTGTCCATATGGAGATATATATAGACAAGCAAGTGTATATATGTCAGTTTAATGCCATACTGTGGAACATTCTACGCAAAGCAATGACATTTGCATGGAGCCAAACAGCTGGCCCTCAACAAGAAAAGTCACATTGTACAACTTTAATAAGAGCATACAATAGTGAACAAATATTGTCTACACTTTCACGATTGCGTGTTTAGACAAAGAAATGCTAATTCAATTTCTATCAAAAATGGCAAAATTAAATTAATTTCACAAATATTATTTTGAATTGATCCGTTTGCATGAGATTTGGCACCAAACCGTTGTGATGTATTGAGTCATGTCTGGACTTTTGCCTTTCTTGAAAAACATTGCAGTGATTTGCAAGCCACATTTATTCCTTTACTTTCTGCCTGAATGGCTCCCTCGATCTACAGATAAACAAAAATAGCACATTTAAGCTGTGAAAGTTGAATCCACTGTGGAATAGTTGCCTCCACTCTTCGCGTAAGTTTACTAATGAGCCCCCAGTTGCAGTGGAATTAGCCTATCACTACATGTGCATTTGGGCCTTTTATAAAAAGCTGCTTTACTGAGCCAGAAACGCTGTCTCCTGGACGATACGTTGTGCTTGGCTGCCGTCCAGAATAATGATAGCGTGCTTATTTCTATAGGATTACTCCCATGCAGCCTGTTATTGCCACTGAAGGAGCCAGGGAAAGTGCTTGGGTTAATGTTTGTTTACACAGCTAATTGACTTCTAATTATCTTTTTGTTAAGGATCTGAGTCATACCTTCAAGGATTTAAATGATCTTGAGCTGCCGGTGTGTTCCTATTAACTTAATCTTCCCTCTCAGTAAATGTTCTGCTTGGTACATTGATCCCAATAAATGGATTAGTCTTAAGTCTAACGATAAGTCTGAGAAGTCTGCTGCAGTTTATGGTGAGTTAAGTTGGGAAGTTTGCAAACTATTGAGAGAATGTACAAATTGGTATGTGAGTACAAAACGTAGAAAAAAAGAGTATTGAAGTATTGAACATTTCATTTCCACCAGCTGTTTGAATACAGTTTCAATTTGAATAAAGAAAAATGGATATTACAGTAGTGCAAAGCTGTGTTGAGAATTTTAACGTCTCTTGAATGATACTGATTGCTTCAAATGCCGTTCTGACAGATATTTAAGTCAGTGACTTAGCAGAATCTTGTCAGAACTGAAGAAGCGACTTGGATGAGTGGCAAAAAACTTTATCACTCATAAAAACTTTTGTCCAGTTGACAGAATTCATGTTTCTTTCACAGTGCCTCAAATGGAGAATACTATTTGTATTAGATATTGGTAACATATAGCGACTAGCGAGTTTCCAATTAGGACTGCCATGATTAATCGTGACTAGTTGACTATTAAAATAATCATCGTAATAGGGCTGCAGTTGTAGCACTGGCGAACGCATGTGTCTATGATTTGACCATGATGTATCTGTACCCAAAGTGGACTGACTATATCTCAATACTGTAAGAGATCACGCGGTACAAATATGATAAATATTTATACAGGAAACCGTCAACAGTGTATCTATCTGTAAAAAGTCCGATTCACACTCAAATCTTAAGATGATCCCCCCCCCCCCCCATTCTTTCTCCTTTCTGCTGTTGTGAATTTCAATCCTTTAAAATCCAACCAAATAATTAGTCGACTAATAGAAATTTTGATCGATCAAGGCACCACCGACCGATTTAATCAATGAAAATCTATAGCCCTATATCGTACTTGTGCAAAAAGACTTTTTCTCATATTAAAAATAACATTTTCATAAATAATACATGTTATTCATAAATATTCTCAATCTAAAAGCCTTCAGTCAGCATATTTCAACATTTATTTGGTTAAAAATGTATGTAAAAAGTGTCAATGTTCAATAGTTGACAACAAAAATAATTGTTAGTTACAGTTTCCAAATATTCTATCCAATGATTTGAATATTTCTATCTTGTGGAGCTTAATGTCCGTTTATATTGTACACAAATGAGTATTTAAGTTTGAATAGTTTTTAATTAGTTATATGACTCTTGCAAAGATGCTTACCCTTTAACTTAAATCTATGACGCACGGGCCACACCAAGGACCCTCTTCAGCCGTCTTAACAATATTCAATCTATAATGTGACTATTATCTGTCATCATTGCTTTTTCTCGCTCTAAAATTCTCTCAGCCCTTCTCACTGGGCACCACATCACCACCTCTTCCCCAGAGACGTTCCATAATAAAAGACTAGAGCCACCCATCCATGAGCTGTTCGTCATGGGAGCACTTCCTCCTCAGAGCCTGGGGGTGCTCTCTGATCACCGCTGCTCCTTCTAAGCCTCTTCCAGTCGTGTATTCTGTGTGATGACGCTCGTGTGATGTGCAAAGGAGCTGCGAGAAAAGGCTGAATCACGGGGATTCTTGTTTTAAGTTTCAGCACCACGGATAGCGCACACAGACTCTTTCGGTGATGAATGGCCTCTTTTACATTGTGTCGGCGCAAATGACCGTAACGCATCACACCTCAGCTATGGGCAGAGCTAAACAATATCAAGTAACAAATGGCTAAACATGAATTTGTCTGATATTAATTTGTCTAAATTATACTCTTGCATATACTTATTGCAGCTCAGTCAATGCCTCGTTTAAGCCCATTTGTGTCTTATTACTGCACACATCAAACATCTGCACACTTTATTTTTATTTTTTTTTCAGAACTTTTTCAACTTTTTAAATATTTTTGCTGCATTTAAAAGATGACAGCAGAGGTGGACATGCAAAGGTCAGGCTAAGTTTGAGTATTCAAAGGTAAACACCACCGGATCAATATTAGTTCTGACTCAGGACTTTCCATGCATAATTAAGACGAAACAGTTTTTTCTTCAGATAGCAAATATTTTCACCAAGAATCTCATTAGATGGCAAACTAGGTGTGAAATGTTATTTAGCAGTCATGATCTTGTAAACAGTCTTAATCTGCAGATGTTAGACCAATGCTAATTTATTTGTGAATGTAAACGTATTGAGTCATTGCCTCTTGATCTTGAGTTTTTGTTCAGCCTTTTAAAATATAAAAGTAAAGTATTTGCAAGTTAAATGTTGGATAATGACGTGCTTTCTTTAGCAAAAAGATGCCTTTGATTTTGTTACATCACTGAAAATGTTGATTGTGCTTTTAGTTTAGACTCTTTTAATTCAGCATCTGTTTGGGTTGGCACAATATTGACTTTGTGTGGATTGTTTTACTGAAGCGTTATTCATTTAAAATGTTTTGTCAGGTAAGACAAATCATGCTCATGTGGTTGTTAATTGGACGACGGTGTTTTTGTCCAGATGATTTCTGGAGCAGCAGAAAGGAGGCTGCATGCCATGGAGTTTGTTAGCTGGAGTTCTGGCAGTGTCTGGACAGGTTAATCTGTCTTTTCACTTACAAAGATTATATTTACAGTTACTTTTCTGTATACGTAGTGGTGTGTTTTCCTAATCATTTCATGAGCTTTTGTCACTGCCATTTTGGGAAAAATATTGAATTACGATTTTTCTGACCAGCATTATGATTGCCATTTGATAGTGGGATTCTGTTCAAAGTAGATATTGACTGTTCGGTTTTTTTTGCACACCAATTTGAATGAATTTTAATGGTAGTCACTGCCACTGGTGCTCTTTAGGGAAGCTCGTGACATTTTATGCCTGCTATTTATAAAGCCTGTAATGCCTATGGGCTTATATACTATTTTAGTTCAGACTTGAGGTGTCAATATTTAGTGGATAAACAGACCAAAAAAATTAAAATAAATCTAATCTGCTAGGTGGGGCTTTGAACCACAGTCTCTTGTGTGACAGGCTAACACCTATCCTACTGAGCTAAACAACTTTACCAGATCTAAACGTAACGCTTTTGTATAGAGCTGCAACGATTACTCGAATAAATCGAATAATTCGATTACAAAAAAGCTTCGATTATTATTATATTGCTTCGATGATTCGTTTAATTTACATATCTAATTAAAAACACGTGAATCTGTGGCGCGCGGAGCGCACAGGAACGACTTGTGGAGCTTTTGTTTCACACGGAGCTTGTTCCGCTCTGACGAAGGCGCAACAGGAAGAGAGCGGCGCGTTTGAAACTCACGAGTGCGACTGGGAAGAGTTTTGATGAGTGAAAGAGCCATGGAATCTATCTATAATAATCCGAGATGCAACTCTAAACACTGCATCTAGCTCCGCCACCCCAGCCCCGTGCCGTCGACACGCCCCCGCGGACCCCCGCGCTCCCCACTCAACAACTCTGCTTCCCAGTCACAGTCGTACTTTTAAACAGCCAATGCACATGGAAACAGCACGGAGGACCGCGGTTATGTTGGAATAATCTGTTGTGAAACAGAAAGTCCGAGACGCGGAGGCCAAAGTGACCGGCACACGAGCCAAAACGCAAAATGCGCAAAATGCTCAAAACGCCAGGACCACCGGTCCACCCAACATAACGTTTAACAAATGTCTTATTTTAAGTGATGTGACAGAGCTACTGTAACTGTTTACAGTCTATGACAAGTTAATAAAGTCCTTTATATATTCTTTAATACACAACAGAACAGTTTTTGGACTGAAGTGAAATGTTGCTGTTTTGTGGACAAATTTATATGAAATTAAGAATAAAATGTGTTATTTTAAGCAGAAATTCCTTATTTTGTATTTGTTTATTACTATGAGCTATAACATTTATCTAAAAAATGATTTAAAATGTGTTTGAATGGTTTACTGAATGTTCAAAAAAATTTACCGATTAATCGAAGAAAAGAATCGATAGATTACTCGATTACTAAAATAATCGATAGCTGCAGCCCTACTTTTGTTGCTTCGCTTCTCCTCTGCACATTCTCAATTAGGGCAAAACCAGCAAACATCCTTGATTCCCACACAGGTTTGTTCAGCGTGGTTTGAGCATAGATCCATGGGTTTGAGGCTGTGTGGTCCTCAGAGCCCATGCGCAGACCTCTAAAACAAGCTGCTGTCCGCTCTGGTTCTAAAAGCTCATGTTAGAGAGCGGAGCATGAACAGGCCTCTGAACACGGTCACAGACTGCACAGCTGTGGGAAAATAAGAATCATGCTTCCTGCGCAGTACTGCTCAGTGGCCTGTAGCGGCCACTAAAGACACCCAGACTTCAGCCAAGCTTCAGCCACAGAAGTGAGGTGAAAACAGGCTTATTTGAATATATTTTAGAACAATTTCTATATAGTTGTGGCTCAGTTTACTTAGATGATTGTTATTGTAAATTGGTATAGCTTTTCACATTGTCATTTATTAACATTTGCTTGTTTTATTTTATCTTACCAATAGTTTCTTTATGTGAATCCTTTATTGACCTCACTCTTTTCTCAGTCCAGTTCATGTTGACTTCACTGTTCTGTCTCCTGTACTCTGCACAATATTTCTGTCAGAAGTAAACTCATCTCGAATCCAAAAGTTTGCGTGCTGCACGCCACATCTAGTGTCGTCATAGATACTCGCACTCAGTGGAAAAGGGGCGGAGCCAGAATGGGGCTACTGCTTTTTCTTTCCTCAGAGAAGATGAGATGCAAACACTGACTTTAGCAGAGAAAACGTCACTGTTCACTCACAAAGCACAGGCTTTGCGCCTCTTGTAACGGAGTAAAGGCTCGTCAAAAAGACGTTAGCTTGTTCGCTGGACTCATCCTGAAAATTCATGTGGCAGAGTAGAAGTAAAAGAAGCTGGAATGTCCAACACTCTGGGTCCTCGTAGGAACAATAAACTCTTAAACTTCACAGATTAAACTACTTAAGGCTCCTCAAAGATGCAATTCACGGCTCTAATTAAGAAATAAAGGCTTGTTAAATGTGCGCTGGGCTTAAGTTTGTCCTTTCTTTGAAAATAGTCACGAGCGAGAAGCGTGAAAAGGGATGTATGCTCACTCTGTGCGCACGGCTGGGTTCCTGGCTCTCAAAAACTCTTTAGCACATTGTTAAAATCCAGCGCATTCATTTTCAGGCGTGTACGCCGCTTTAGAGCAGATTTTTTCAGCTGGCAAAGTGAAAGTCGTGCGGACCGCCTCAAGCACAGCCAATCGGAGCGCTCATTAGTAGTCTCATTTTTGTCACAAAGTGCAACCTTTACAAAATTCTCTTGGGAGAATACAAAAACATTTACTTATTTATAAATACAAAGTCAGGTACCCAAGCATTAATGACTTTGCCATTTTTCACATCGTTCATTATTAAAGACCCAAATTAACGGAATTAATTAGACTTACGCCAAGACTTTTCGAAAGCAGAGAAACCGATGGCTGATGAGATATTCTTGGGCCGATATGTAGGGCCAATTTTCATCATTTTCTCTCCAAATGATGTAATTTAAATGTACTTCACACTCACCAACAGCCCTGTTTTAAGTGTTAAATGCAGGGCAAGTCTTTATTTGACCACCAGTTTCTTCAGTTGACTGCAGCTAATTACAATTATATGTTTAACTCAAGAAGAGGTTCTCCAAAAGTAGCCACGAAGAAAAGGTTCAGATTTATTGAAAAATGTGTGTTTGATCCCAATGCACAATCAAATGAGAACCTGACAACAAATGTTTGAAATAGATTTAGAATAGTTTGATTACCCAAGTATAAAAGTATTTCACTTTCCAAACTAGACTGAAAATTTCTATAGCAATATTGTGTCTGTTGAAGAAACTTAGACCATTGATTTTCCTGGTTATATTTGGGACTCCAGACATTTTCAGATTTAAACCAACCCTTGAAAAGTTGAAGTCCAAATCAATACGTGGTGTTCGAAGCTCCTGTGAACTCCTACGAGCTCCGGGGCCGTCAGAACGCACCGGCCCACTCTCCAAACGAGGATTAATTGCAGCGGGCGTGTCCTGCCCATGTCCTGCAGCGTCTGTTTGCATCGAGTCTCCTCCTGTGCTTTCGCCTCAGAGACGCTGCGTGGGGAGCATCTGCTGTAGACCATCTGCCTCGGGACGCAGGCCAGAAGAACCAGCCGCAGTGAGGGAGAGAGACGTGGTGCTATAAGGGTGCAGAGAAGGGACAAACCAAGAGATGGAGATTTCCACAAGGTTTGTTTGTGACGCAACGTCTTTGGTCAATGCCAACTCAGAGGTATCTTTGGCATGGAGCTCAAAGCGGTGAGGTCTTGGCACTGTTCCTGTTTCTGAAGAACATATTTCACAAACAACATTCACCAGTTTGGCGTTTTTTATTAAGCCGTACAAGATGATGCAATTCAGTTATTTTTTTCTATTATTTGGCTGCTCCTTTTTTTTTGCTTGTGGTCACCTCAGACTAGCGGTAGTACTACCATGATGCTTTGGCAGATTCCTATTCTGAATGAAGCCCTTCTTATGACAAACAGACACATTGCTCTGACTGGGGGGTACGTAATGGTAAAATATGGTCGTTATTTGTTGGTCTAATTGTTGGGAAAGGAAAATTTAGAGTTCAGTTGACCTAGATTTTTGGTGTTCTATCAACTGTGAGTAATTGATTCAAAGGTCAAATACTGTCGTGGTACTGCGGGCCAACTTTACAGTAGTACTACTGTAATATTTACTGCACTTTACTGTAGAGCTGCAATGATTAGTTGACTAATCGTGACTAGTCGACTATGAAATTTAACTGTAGTGGTATTTTGATAATTGTAATGGTTATCTGGGTTATACAGCCTCTAAAACGCATGCCTTTTAGAAAGACTTGGTATAACAAACACAGTGACATTATGAAATCAAAATGTCAAAAAAGAATAAACAATTTCAGTTTTATCACGTTTATTCTAAATATTCTCTTTCTAGAAGGCTCCAGTCACCATATTTCAACCTTTATTTGGTTGTTTTTAAAAACTCTCAATATACAACAGAAATGATTGATTGACTAATTGAATAACCAAAAATGTTTAACTGGTGACTAGTCGACTACTGAAATAATCATTAGTTGCAGTCCAACCAATTATTTCCCAGAATCCTAAAAGTAGCTTACAGTACTGAGAACAGTTCAACGATCCTTTACAGTGCAGTGTTATTAGTTGTTTTTGTATGTGTTTTAGAATCTGTAGTAGTGAATTAGTCCTGATTATTCCGATGAATTGCTGCAGCCGTACACTCCACAAAGTTCTGGCTGACACCACACGACTGCTCACATCATACAGACCATGTGGAGGCGGCTTCAAGAGCGGCCAGCTGGACTCTCCTCCTGTCTTTTCAAGTCGTCCCTGTGGGTGAGTTTAGACCTATTCCTGGGTCCCTCAAAAGTCCATGTCCTAGCAGCTCTAATGCCAGCACTTTTTATAGGCTCCACTAAACATAACTGCTGCCCCAGTGGGAGACATGCTAAGCACACGGAGGTGTAGCGTGTCTCTTTAATGAGGTTCAACTCTGCAAATAACAGACAGTGTCAACAGTGTGAGCGGTAATGATCTGTACAGTTATCTCAATGTGATGTCAGGTTCAAAGTCACACAGACGAAACGAGCTGTGCAGTGGGTTAGACTGACATCCAGTGGACACACGGAGGAACGGCAGTTTAAGGTGTGGAAATTCTCTGCTTGAGATTTCATGAATTTTACATGTGTTTAAAAATATATATTTAATTCCTGGTTTTTGTCAACCAAAGTTGTAATAAGTTGACAGTTTTATTTGGAATTATAATGTTTTATAAGTGCAACAGCAGAAGGCAGATGGCAGGGATTGAGTTAGCTGGAGTTTTTGGAGTGAATCTGTCTTTTTACACATGGATATTCTTTTTACTAGTGCTTCTCTATTTGCAGTCTTGTTGTTGCATAAATTCTCACGAGCTTGTGGTCTTGTGAGTGCAATTTGGGTCAGATATTTTGTTAGATCTGAGAGATACTATTTTGAGAGCTTTTTGACAGCTATGCCATACTATATATATATTTTTTTCAATTCTTTCTCTTTTTTTATCCATTAATCGACCAAGAATTTGTCTAGTCAACCACAGCCGTACAATAATATTTAAAATGTCTTGACCCAGTTTCAACCCTTTCGCATATATCTTGCACATTACTCAATTATTTAACATTGCTTGATTGTTGATTAAGACTGAAATTTGCATTAACTTGACTAATACCAAATGTTCTTTCTCCTGTTCTGTTCCAGTTTTTAACAGCACAAGTTCAACATTCTAGTCTCAGCACCTTTTTTATTTTGAGAGAATTGGAGCTGGCACATCAATGTATTTTCAGACTGTAGCGTTCAGTTAGTTTACATCGTTCTGTATTCCAGGGTTTGTTTGATGAGGTGAGTGGAGGGTCACAAAACCAAACACGGCTCTGACCTTCCACCGCTGTTACGCCGAGGTTCTGTATCCGCTGTTACGTGCTCCTCTCCCACACCCCCTAGTGGTGTGTTCCTCGGGCGTCCACAGCGCGCCGATAAAGAGCCTGTTTTATCTTCAGATAGCAGGCGCTGCAGCTGAATCATTTATACAGCCATTCCAGCACATTGGCTCCGAGCGCGACACACACACCCCGGGCTCGGAGATGGAGGAAGAGGAGGAGGAGGAGGAGGTGGAGGAGGTGCTCAGGACAGACTAAATAAGTGTTTCTTTTTTTCCTTTCTTTATTTTTGTGATATATGTATGTTTGTGTGTCTGTATTTCCACTTTTTTAGTACATGTATATTAAAAAAAAAGTGATAATAATAAATAATCAATGAAAGGCAACAACAAAAAAACAACATATTATAGCAAATAGAGAGTAATAATTAAGCCTTTCACATAAAACTGTCCAAAATGGTTGATATGCGATATAAATAAAGAGTCTGGATAAACATTGTGGCTAGTTTTTCATCAATAAAACCAACATCACTATGTTTTTTTTGTTTTTTTAATGTATTTTCTGCTTTGTCTGAGTCCTAAAAGCTCTTCTCTCTGTGTATTGTCCACATAATCATTATTCTATGACTAATATAGTTGTTGTTTCAGCCCTGGTGATGAGAGTGCGCGACATCACTGATTTTAACAGTTTTCTTTCTTTAAAAAAAAGAATTTAAAAAAATCTAAATTATATGAACTCTCAATATGCTTGGGTTAATTAAATTCTGTTACACTTATTCCACTTACTGAGCCCAAATCATCATGCAAATGTGAGAGCGGGGGAGATAGACCTTGCACATCAGTTAAACATTTATTACTAGGTGAAATACTAAATCATTTTGTAATTCACACTGGTTTCCAATTTGAAAACTTTATCTTTTTCAAACTGGCTGCCTTTATGGCCATAATACTTCTATACAGCTCATTACACCGGTCGTGGAGAGAGGCGAGACAAATGTGAACTGATGGACTGTCCGCACTGTTCATTTTCATTACACGCAGACGCTGCTCCCGAGGTCCCCGGCGCTCTCCTGTTTGGAAAAAAAAAAGAAAGAAAAATGGAGGCTCTATTCAAGAATGTGTTGAGATTAGCTCTTGTTTCAGGTGTTAAAATTTGGCATCTGTCTGTTGGTTTTTTACGTCTCATTGATCTCTGCCTTCCCATGGTCTTTACGTCCTCCTTACAACTATCAAATTACCCTTAAAGAGGCGAGCGTATCGATTTCAGGGCAGCGCACGTAAATAACCGTTCGACCTCCTGTTTCCGCCAGGACGCCACTATCGCGTTTCAAAAAGAGAAGTTGAAAAATATATTGAGGATATAGCAGAACCGCTTCAGTTCAGAGTTTAAATACGGTAGAGATGTTTTTGTATTTGTGTGTGGACTAGGGATGTCGCAATATCAAATTTTAGTGTTGCGATTATTGTGAGAAAAACATCACGATTTAACGATTGTTCATGGTTATAGAGACTGTATCAAAACAGCAGTGCAATCTTTAATTTTCTTTCATTCCCCTGGTCTAACATATTACTGTTCCTCAAGTTTGAGGCCGCCGTTACAAACTGTAACTTTCTGAAAGGGAAAATAAAGTTACATTTGATAAAGATAGCGAGATCAAATAAAGCTCTTTACATTTAAGTCTTAATTTTGGGTTAAATACTGAACAAAAAATACTTTATTTTACTTCTAAAATCGTCACAATTATAATTTTTTTGGTTCTTACTATTATATTGTGACTTTAACCATCCCTAGTGTGTTTCCTTTGTGTTTAAATTTAGCTGTGGGACAAGGTTACAGAGATGTTTTATAAGAAATTTTATTAAAAAAAACAAAAAAACAGCAGGTTTATTTTGCATGTTGTGATGAAGTTCTGGGCAATTAATCGCATTTGAATCACAATTGCAATTCAGCCATTTCCAAATGTCATTGAGCCTGTCACGATAACACATTTACAAGTGCGATATACTGTATCGCTGCAGAAAATAAGACAATAAATTATTTTGTTGAAACTACTTTTTTCCACTCACACAATAACACCAAAACAGAACAATAGCCCTTTATCATACTGCTATTAAATGGTTGTATGCTTTTTATCAACATTGTGAACAATGATCAAGGACATACAATTTGGTCTTTGTCTAGCAGTATGTTCAGAATTTTAGAGCATTAAAAATATTATTCCATCCCTATAGATATAAAATATTCAAAAAAAGGGAAAAGAAATCTGACACATTTTTCAAAACTGAGAATTGCCATTGGCAATCATGCTTTTTATATGACAAAGAAAAAAATTATTAATTGTAATCAATATCTTTCTCCATCTGAAACTAAAAAGAGATGTCAATGTCAAACTTCTGCAACAGGCCCATTAAGCCATAAACACAAAATATAAGAGATTTTAAAATGTGTCTTTAGTTAAGTCTAAAGTGACACATAAAATGCCGAGGTGGACTCAGAGTCTGGATGATTAGCCGATAGTAAAAAAAAAAAAAAAAAAAGTACATTTGTTTTTTTACTTCTGGATCTCGTGTTGGTGTGAAACAGCATGAACAGTACGCACAGATTAACCCTTTCAGATCACTATGCAAGGCCACACTATATCTTGCCTATTTTTATTTTTTATTGTATAGTAATTTTAAATTGTTTCTAATGCATGCCCTTTTTTGATTGAATAATGTTGTTTTATTATTACTCAGTGTTTTATTGTTGCACCTTAAGGCCGAGACAAGTTCCTATGTTTGTGAATTTTGTTCATTGACAATGGCAATAAACTCTTTCTGATTCTGATTCTGATTACACACTGTATCTAAATAATGTTCAGTTTTGTTCAGCTTTTGTTTAATGAATGTTCTACAAATTGCATTTAGGGGAAAAGTGCGTCTCAGCTGTATTAAAGAGAAAGTTACCATTTTAATTTAGCTCTTGTGCATTATACATAAGTTTAATTTACTGGTGGAGTCCATTGAAGAAATAAAGGAGCTGATCGTCGTGCTCCTTCTTCTCCTCTGGGTAATAGCTTCTGTAATGGGCGACTGCATTATCCTCGCAAGGTTTATGGAAATATAAATTACACTTTCAAGAGAGATTCTGTAACGTTGTAAAGTTGCGTTGGTAATGCAGCAACTTTTGACAGGTTTCTTACGACATAAAACACCCAAACTGCAGGTTCAATCAGTGCCGCCGCTCCCATTACGCTCATAACGTGCAGTGCGTAGGGCATCAAGTGCTCCGAGGGGCACCAACCAGACTAGGCAGTTTGGATTGAATGACATAATCGGCTATTTGTGCAGCAACAGCACTGTTCCTTTTGCAATTAAACAGTGACCTACAGCAGGCCTATTCTCTTTAGTTATTTATCAATTCAAACTTGGTCTCAAGTGTCGCCGCTCTCGCCGAAGTGAGTTTGAGATGTTCAGCGGCAGCTACAAACCGCAAACAGTCCAGGGGCACAACTGGGAACAGTTTTGATCCACATATGTATTCTGTGAATCACAAGGAGACGTGCGATGCGCCGAGCTGGCACGGCCGACCTTGGAGCTGACACCACGGCGTGCGCAAAGCCAAAGTGGTTCTTCTTACAAATGTCTAAATTATGTTTTTATAAATGCAGTTTGCAGCCTGTAGTGTTTTCTAGAGCCTCGATTTGTTCTGCAGAAGAGCAGGAGAAGGGCTTCAGGTGATGCTGGAGCATGGGCGGAGCAGGGAAATCTAAGGACTATTGGTCGCCCTCATAATAAACTGAGTAATGAGTTGCTCATAATATTGCATCTAAAACGGACCAGAATACAGAACATTTAATATTTTTTGTTGAGGGCCCCAAGGCCCCACTTGGGCTTGTGATTTATGCAATATTTACTAAATTCAATGTATTTAAAAAAATAACTTCAGAAATAGTCACCTTGAGGTTGTATTACAGACATCAAACCCTTACGTATTTTCTTCTGGTGGGTGGGGGGGGGTTGGGCAAATGGCTAGCAGCGGCTCTGAGTTTGTACGGATCTGAAGCTCTGTTAATGACATATCTCATGATCAAGAAGGTTTTGCTAATTTTGGGTGAAGTCTATATTTTTCTAATTTGGGGTCGCTGAGCTCGAAGACATCTGTGAATGAAAAACGTAATCTGAAAGTTTCAATAGTTACTTAATTTGTAAATCCATGTCACTCGTTGATTTCAGGCCTCATTAAATGAAACATTTCTGACTGCGCAGCACAAATGGCTACAGATAAATGCCTAATATTTAACTGTAATATGTCAGGGGCCAGGGCGGGGCAATATGACAAAAATTTTTATTTCCTCATATTGACAGATTTCTATTTTTGATTCAATTTGATGTGGTCTCATTAGAAACAAATACAATAGATTTCAACATGAATTTGTTAAACATAGCCACATTTCTCTAGATGCTTTCATGGATTTGCTGTAGACCTCCACTAAAAAGACCCAAGCTGATCATTGATGATTAGTAATGATCGAATTTTGATTGATTTAAAATGTTAATTGCACAGCCCTTATATACCTGAATCATGATTTTACATTCTGCACATTTCTAAAACTGCTCAATAATAGAAACCGCACTGGCATTTCACCTTAGCGGGCAGTGTTTTTTTATTTTTGAACCCTACATACGTGACCCAGAGTCCCATTTTTTAAAAATTAATCGTAATTAAGTACAGAGGGGTAGGGGTAGGTAAAAATTGACTTTTTCTTTGCACTCAGTGCTCAAAAACAAGACCACACAGAGTTACAGAAACATGGAAGAAAAAAAATATTCATTTTTGGCTTATGTAGTTGTTATAACATGGTTAAAAGCTCATAAAAGTACATTTGACTTGTCTTGTTTGACTTTGAAACATATAAAACTGTGATCCACTTGTTTGGTCCTGATCCTGATTAAAAGCCTAAGTTCGTTCTTGTGATGTAGAGCAGTGGGATGAAGATGCTCTACAACTTAAACATTTCAATGATGTATGTCTATTTCTCGAACAAAAAAATCAAAAAAAAATCCATTATTTCATTCAGGTTGATGTGATCTTGACCCTTATGCTTAGGACATCCCACGTGTGTTGGAATTTTACAATATTCATTCCATTTTGTCCCCATCTGATAAAAGAGAACTCTTAAGCTGTACTGCAGCCAAGCAAAACATTTTAAATTAAATGAAAATTGAATAGGGCATTTATATGGATTCTGCCTGGATTTTTTTGCTTTATATCACATTTTTTAATGAATTTGCCTTCAACTTCAACAGATTTTAGTGTCAATCAGCTGATCCCTCCAGACACCAGCTTTACTCATTCATATACCTAACAAAGAAAACCTAGGCGGAATTTAAAATCTGATTTCCTCTGTGCAGAGCTTGTTTCTACTTTTAATTAGAGTAAAACAGACATCAGAGTCCAAAACTACAGTCTCAGCTTCACAAAGGCTCCAGCCAATTGTTTGTGCTCCAGAGGGTTCAGGAACAGCTTCAGTTTTAATTGGGGGTCATTTTTTCAGGTGTTTTTGGAAAAATGGGCCCCTAAGCGTTCAACAAACAAAATTAAAAACATCAGCCAGAATTTTGACTACCGGTACTTTGAGGACATCACTCGCTCTCACTAGATGTACATTAGGTCGATTTTTGTATTTAGCACATATAGAACACCCCTGGCCCCTCACTCGTCTGTGCCGTCCCGTTGGGATCAGGACTCTGCTCAGGTACAGTACAGAAGATGCCTCTGCTCATCTCGGGGGAGGCAATTACATTTAGCACGGCTGTCTCCCTTCAGCCGGGCCATCTATCACCACAGCACTGTAATTAATGTTATGTACATTTAAGTGTAGCCCGTTTGGCTCAGGATCAGAGACCGATCTGCTCACGACGGTTCTAAATTTACAGGACTGCGTCACCACATAAAAGCCATGAAATTAATGACGGTCCAGGCAAAATTCCACAGCTAACATAATCAAGGAGACATTTAACATGGTGATAAATTTAGCAGGTTTAGTAGGTCCATAACCCTTCAAGTTTAGTGGGATTTGAATGGTATAGTTGCACTCAAATCTTCCTTTAGTATTTTAGCTTTAGCGCTAGTATCTTCACTACATTTTCGCTACATCTCGGTTAAGTGTAACTGTATTAACGGAAACACTTTTACTTTAACTTTACTAACAATAACTACTATAACATTAATTACTATAACTTATACATAAAAAAGGACATTTGATTTTAAGTTTGCTTTTTGCAAGAACTACACTTGAACTAATGCGTATTTCATTTGCTGGTGTAACGCAGTGGAACTCTTTGCACAATGAAATGAAGACATGCTCAAATATTAGTACATTTAAGTATAAATGTAAACAAAAAATGATAACATTATATTTAAAGTAATAAATAAAAAATAAATAAACATTGTTTTACTTTGCTTATATTGATTTTTCTCTTCCCTTTCTTCACCACTGCTACTCTTCGCCCCTCGAGGCAACCACTGTTGTTATTTTGGCCGTTACAAAAATAAATTGCATTAAATTGAATCGTAGAAGTAACTCGTTAACAGACAGGGGTGGGTGACATTTATTATTTTTACGCATCAGGAATGTGCGGAGATGAGTTTGTAAATGTCTTGGATGAGGTTCAAGTATTGCACAAAACGACCATCAAATTAATCCGCAAAAGTGCACAAATACCTTGTTTGGAAGGTTACAATTTATGCCTCTGTTCATTTTAATCATAGATGACATCTTCAATATTCTCAATGTGTTCATCTCTAGAACTGCAACTGAGATACAGTATTATCCATGTTTCAATATCACTCCCAACTCTAGTAACAGACTCCATTCCTCAAAAAGCTGTAGCTCGGTTCAGCTCGGTCAGCTTTTTTCTGCACTAGAGCTACTGTTACGGCTTTAAATACAGTTAGTCCAAGTCATAATCCCTCATGGTTCATGTCATCCCAGCGTTGATCAGGAGTCCACTCGCTCTCTCTCTCGCTCTGTCTCTCTCTCTTCCTTCTGTATACCTCTCTCCTCCTCTCCTCCTCCCTCCCTTTCACACCGATCAGCTCAGGAAAGGGAAAGAGCTCGCGTGAAACCTGAGGATCACTGGCACTAGCCGCTCGAGGAGGCAGAGAGAGACGCGCACGCCTTCGTTTTAGCTGCAAGGTAAGACTATTCACCCAGGGACTATTTGGAATTTCCTCGTCACGCTTATTTATTTTCCAAAACTCGATATATCACGTTCTCTGAAACTTCTGTAGATGCTTTCACAGTGAGTGCATAGTTTGAAGTAATGTTTGCATACAACCGAAACAAACAGCAAGCTTTAAAGGTATAATACTTTAAAGCTTGCAACACACAAGATTTATTTACTATTCTTGTAAATGTCCTGCAGAAAGCTCACATTTGCGCACACGTTCTTAGATGCAATAGGAGAATCTGCTTTGTGCCGGTGGAGATGCCCAACAGCGGCGGGAGTAAAGGCTGGACAATTGTGCGGTCAATGACGGCCTGTATCGCGGTCGAGATTCGGGTTCAGTGCAGATGGGGTCGGAGCTAAAGTTTGAAACAATGCTATATTTCAGAATGGGCAGTCCCAACAAGAGAAGCCAGTGGAGGGAGGAGCTGCAGAATTTGCGCAAAGACCACGGTTTCTCCAAAAAAGTCCTCCTCAACTGCTGCCTGGTCCGACGCATCATCACCTGGGCCTCTCCGAAAGCTAAAGGTACAAAGTCAAACTCGCGGTATGGATGAAGAACCAACTTTTCTTTGTTTTGTTTTGTCCGGGCTTGTTTAAAACACAACTACGTTTTTTGGTTTTGGTGTTTTTTTTATAAACCGCAGGATCAGTTTGATTAAATGACAAAACCAGTTAATGCTTATATCAGATTTCCAGCTCTTTTGTCTTTTTAAAGATTGCCATCACTGCGTCATATCATATTTCTCATGTCAGCTCATAACTGAAATTCTACTCACAAACATACTATATATTGGATAGTATATTGTAATTTGTAATGTAATACAAGCCAGTTTTCTTTTTTTCTTAAGTTGTAGTTACCAGACTTTTTATCTTTATTATGAGAAATGTAAGCAAATTCAAAAAAAAAAAAAAAAAAAAAAAAAAAAGTACATTTTGAGCTCAAACCAAATGTTGCTTTTGCTTTCCCTTATACAAATATTGGCGTCGTATTGATCTCCCTCTCCACCCCTCCAAGAAGCACCTAAATCTATGACTTTTCTACCGTTGCGCTACACGTCACAGTTGACAGGTTTACTAAATTAATTCACTTTGGACCTCGATAGCTATTGATTCCCTCTTAGGTTTTATTTTAACAATGGCCACCCAGCCCTATAAAGGAGGATTTACTGCTCCAGCCTCCTCCAGCTCCAAGAGTCAGTTTATAAACAGCACATACACAGGCTGTCAAGGTTACGATGCCACTTTTAGACAAATTCTTCTTTTTTATATTATATATTATTAAAGGGTGATGTTAAAATGATACGAATGGATTAAAATGCCTTATATTTTTGTGCGAAAACATATTTGTCATCTTGACCATAAACCTGATTTGCACAGTAAGGACGCTCAGTTTGTGTATGTTCTTCTCTCATGTTCTTGCACATTGTCACGTCATCTATAATTCTACTGGTACTTTTGTTTTACTGGCGGCAAATGTCAGTTAGAATAATAAGACACAGCAGCAGTGTGCGTCTAAATGTACTTTAGACGCACATTAATATCTGGATATGTGTTTGGATTGTCTCGTTGTTTATATTCAGACAATATCATGGCATGTCTGCAAATGTCATGTTTTGAGGTTTTGGAAATGATTAAAACTGTAAAATGAACAGAAATGTGCAGAAAATCTGACGCTCGTTTGAAAGATTACACGGCAAATTGCTGTTTTTTAATAGACCTTTTTTCTATTTTTGCTACCTTTTTCAATAGTTTTATTTTAGACAATGAATATAATTGAAATACAGATTTTTTTTTCATATTTATATAAACAAATAAACACAGAACAGAACTCAAAACAGTGTAAATCCAAATGACAACACAAATAGACATAAACTTAACATAAAGATATACTGTTTTTTAAATATATAAACAAATAAACACAGAACAGAACACAAAACAATCAGAGAGTGTAAATAAAAATCATAGCACAAATAGACATAAACTTAACATATAGATACTGATTTTACATACAAAACAAGTATTCTCATTATTCAGTCATCTTCCACCTCTACTTCATAAGTTATCAAGAAAAAAAGTGATGTAATGCCCAACGCGATGAGAGGGTTTGGGTTAGCATTAGCATTCTCATTCCCCCGTGACGTGTTGTCACAGTGCAGTTTGTGTCGTGTCACTCACTTTCCTCTCCTCATCTGTTTTCATTCTGCCTTTCATTAGTTCCAGCTGCTCAGCTCCTCGTCGCGTCGGCGGAGGAGCGTGTTAAGCGTAACCCTAAAAGCGAGGCCATAATGGAACGCGATAAATGGTGTTTTACATTTCCAAAGTTTGTCTATTACAAAGACAAACGGTTTGTGCTGGAGGATAATTTAAGAGGCCGTTGCGCAGTAAGCGACTGTGGGGGGATTCCTTTAAGGCATCGCCAGTGATGTTTCTGAAGACGATAAACAGCATACGGACTCGTAAACAACAGATCAGTCATGAATAAGGAAAATCAGCCAGCAGTGAACCAACTTAACTCATTTGTGTAAGAGTTTTAGATAAGTAACATTTGTATTTGATATAAAAATATGAAAAGGAAAAAAAACAACAACATTCTTCTCTGTAGTATGTGCTGATATTTATGATGGGGGCGTTTGTAAGTATTTTGTGTTTCTCGTTCTCAAAATATTTTACCCGACTGCATTTCCTTGTATTGAAGTTGTCTTTAGAATATGTAAGAAAGTACAATATGTTGTCAGTGGTGTTTGTTACTGTATTGATCGTGGCGGAAACACTATCTTGCCTGATCGTGTGACCTTCTAGCGATAACAGGGAAGCAGTACTTTTTGCATGTATTTTCTACTTGGATAAACTTTCACTTGACATAGTAATTGATCGACATATTAGTTTCTTATGTCTGCCTCTACCTGATGTTGGCACGAACATATCTTCATCCAGAGATGTGATAAAAGCTTTTCCTCTGAGGTGTGAGCCACAGCTGGATCTGCAGGGGGGCTCAGGTGTCTTCCCCTCCCACACTGGAATTACATTAAGCTTTTGTTTAGGTTTCATCCTCAACAATTCTCTTGTGTAAAAGTTTTGGTTTCTCTCCCTAAAGCCTGACAAAAGCTTCACGTTGACAATATGAAATGAACATTTATGCTTCTTACACTACTTCTTCAGATATATTTTAGTTTTTGTGGTCCATCATTTGAAAACACCAGATTTTGTGCATTATTTAAAGTTTAGTCTTTCATACATTTACTTCAATTTCATACATCAATTCAATTCAATTTATTTTTGTAACGCCCAAAATCACAACAGTAGTTGCCTCGAGGGGCTACAGTGGAAAACAAAATAAACAATGTTCATAGGGACTTGGAAATGTCCCAGCATCCTGTGTCCTTAGACAGAATCCAATGTTATATTTTACAGTTACTCTTACAATTATTCTTACTTAAAGTTGACCTTTAACACGTACTACTTGAGTAGTAGTTTCACCAAATACCTTGTGAGTAATGGCAAGGCAAGAAAGGTTTATTTGTAAAGCACAATTTGTACACAAGGCAATTCAAAGTGCTTCACACAACAGGAAAATGCTTTAAAATCACAAAGACATGACAGAAATCCCAATACAGTTTAAGACATAAAGAGAAGAGTTTTAGAAGAGAAATGAAATCATTTTAGTCATATGTACAAACAAAAGTGTTTAGCTGATAACAGTAAAATAACAGTACTTTTGACTGCCTCACCCCTCATTTTAACACATAAACGTCACAATGTTCATAGACAACAAGTCCAGACAACAAGGTTGAGAAAGAATGAATAATTGTAGCTGTGCATTTGCTGTTTTTCCCTAACTGCCTGTTCTCTGACGTGTGTGTGGTCATAGCTTAGGGCTCTGTGTTACGCTCTCCTTTTACCCAAAATAGCTCTCTGCATGAAAATTGCGCTCTATTAAGTTGCCAGGTGGCCCCGGTGCCCTCTGGTTATTTGCAGCACTCTCAGAAATGGCATTTCTTTACGAAATCTGGATGTGGCTCGAAATACCTTGGCCTCGCCATTGGTCAACAGGAAAGGACTGTGCTCTTAGAGACTGACTCACAAATCCCTGCTGGTCTCTGGGACGCACTGAAGTGGGTCAGCTGTCGTGACCTACCCGGGACAGTGTTTACTACATTATGCACTGCCATACAGCAATCTCAAGAGACAGAACATTGACTTTTCTTTTTTTTTTGTTTAACTTTGACCGTAATGTATTTTTAATTAACTCTGTCGCCTACCGTCATAACTGAAACACAGCCTTACAGCCAGCAGAGGGCAGCATGTGACAGCCATTCTACCTGACTATTTTCTGAAGCCAAGATGAATATAAATTGCTGTGTACAAAGCACTTACTCCTCTTGGTGTATTATATATATATATATATATGTATTCTTCGCTCAATAGTTCATGTTTAGACTGTAACCATATAAAAAACAACCTGATTATTTTGAAGCTTTTTGAGCACCACACATGGCACAGAATACATTTTTATACAGTGTAAATATCAAGTCTGTGTTTTTTGTTGTTCTAGTCTTTCTATATTTCCTTCTGCGTTTCCTTTTCCCTTTAAGATCTTGCTGTGCTGCTCTTATGCAGCTGTAAATTGTGAGAATGTCTGCACTGCAGTGGTAATGTTGGTGGCCAAGATCGCGCTTCAGATGAGAACAAATACATGTCTCTGTGCTTATCTCTTGTGTCACAGCACTTAGTATTACATTTTGACAACAATAAAATATAAATATGCTCCTCTGCGCTTCAGTCTGACGGTTGGTTCAGTCACCAATCATTTGATGGAATACAATTGATAAAGTGATCGTTTCAAATCCATAAATCAGCTTTTCATGTTTAACTACAATCTAAAGGTGCATTTTATCAAACAATTTTCTCCATTTATCCAAATAATTGTTTTTTTTCCCCGCCAACCTCTTGTTCCTGGAGTTGGTGTCAATGGTTCAGTGTTGAAAGCATTATTGAAAAAGATTCTTATTCATTACAATGACATAAATTGTCCATTTGAGTCCATGGATATTTCAGTGTGCAGTTTCCCAGTAATATTAATCGTAATATTCCAGTTAGTTAGTATTTCTTTGTGTAGGAGCCCTTTATCGGTAGTTTTTTTTTTTTTTTCATTTTTTTTTTAGCAAAACCACTGAGACTGCATTGTAAGGTCACATCCTTGAGGTTCCAAAACAATTAAAACTTCAGCCACATCAGATATCATAAATCTCCTTTCAAACCCCTGGATTTGCCCTTTTTGCTGAGAGGAATATCATAAAAAACTGTCCTCTTCTCATAAATCCCATTGCTACTCCGCACTGATTGGACTTTAATTGGTCTGCATTTTGCTCACAGTGTGACATCGCTGCAGTAGTTTGTCACTGTGGTGCGACTAAGAAAACCTCTTTAACCTTAAGATAAAAAGTCCACAATAGTGTTGTGCTATTTTGAGACACTATTGTTATTAACCATGAGGAGACTCCTGTGGTGTGTGTCCTTGAAGAGTGCTTTCTTTCAGCAAAGTAAAGTATACTTCAAAGGGGACATATTATGCCAATTACTTTTTAACCTTGTTACTACAGTGCAGTAACTCATCACTTAAAGTTGTATTTTGATTGATTGATTGATTCACGCATTTTTGTATAATCCTGTATTGTCTGCAACTGAGGCTCGGGTGTTCCGAAAACTCCTGTTTTCACCTACCCCCTATCAGAATCAGAATCAGGGGTTTATTGCCATTGTCAATGAACAAAATTCATAAACATAGGAACTTGTCTCGGCATTAAGGTGCAACATAAAACACTGAGCAATAATAAAAACAACATATATGAAATCAAATGGGCATGCATTAAGAGACAATTTAAAATTACTATAGTATAAAATAAAAATAAAATAGGCATTACTATGTACACGAGAATTACAGTTAAATGTACAGTTGGAGTGCAGAAAGTGGCAGTGCAGTGAGTGATGAATAGTTTCAGTTAAAGTGGCAGGTGTTTAGAAGTGTACACACAGCCACATACTTAGTTGTGAACTTGAGGGCGTTGACACTGCAGCGTCAAAGTGTCCAGATCACATTAATAGTCTATGTGGACTCGTGTGTCTTTGTGGGCTCGTTTTGAGCCTCCAAGTGGCGCGAATCCCGCGTTTTGGGCGTTTATGGACACACATCCGGAAGAAGGACCAAGACAAACCCCTTACCAGAAACAAATCATCCAGACCATCCATCCTTGGACCAAATTATGACCTTCACTATTCACGCTGCTGACCTTTTTGAAGTATCTAGTCCAAGGACAAGCGTCCAAAGCATCTGGTCTGAACGTCGCGGTCTGAACACTCCATTGACTCAAAGTCAAGGCTCAAAGTAGGCGGGGTGCACTCTGGACAGGGGCCAGCTCATTGTAGGGTTAACACAGAGACAGAGACACACATTCATTCTCAATTGGCAATTTAGAGTTTCCAATTTCCCACACATGCACACATGCATGTCTTTGGACGGCGGGAGGAAGCCGGAGAACAGTAACACAGGGAGCACATGCAGACTCCACCCAGAGAGGTCATGTTGGGTATGGTTCTAAAATATCACAGAGACACTTCTGCAGTGCAAGTCAATGAACCTGTTTCTATTACCAAGCCATTTAGATCAATATTGCGATTTACAATGAACAAAATGTAAAATGATGATCCACTTATGTTATAGGTCACTTATGACTAAGTGCCCAAAAGCATAATATGTCTCCGTAAAGTTTAAAAGTAATGTACATTTGCTGCATTTCTGCTTATAGTGCATGAAATTTAGTTTAAAAAAAAGGGGGGCAATTTCTTATACTTAGCAACTGTTATGAGAATCAACCTCCCCAAGAAGGGACAAGTCTGTGTCCACATTATGCGAACTCCAAGCCAGGACAAATGGTAGGGCATCTGGTGAAAAGCTATGCCCAGAATACCCAAATGACTGCCCCGTGCCAAATACTAGGGCTGAACAATATTGGAAATGTTTGCGATCTGCAATGCTACTGTTAAGTTTGATAATGTTTGATTTGAGTTTTTGACACCATAAGATCATTAAAATAAACTAAACAGGCCACATTTGAACTGAAAAAGGGAAATCATAAATCAAAATCTTCCATTTTCAACTTTTTTTCATTTTAAAAACAATACATTTCAGTATGATGTTCTTTGTGTTTTTGTGATACATTTGTTTTGTCGCAATGTGGATTATCATCTCTTCTTTTGCGTGCCTACATTGCGCCGCCCTACACTACACAACAGATAAGTTATCGTGCTGGCGAGATATTCCGATAATCCTATACGCTTGTCCTTGATGACTGCATTACGAAAACCTCTTTCAAAGTGGAGCAGCAAAGAGTCTTGTATCTTGAGGTTGTTGCACGTCCGCCTCGTGAAAAGCCATACACTTTGACTTTAATCTATCCCCCCACATGGTCAAGAGTGCATCTCTCTGTTGCACCGAGGTGGAAATGGGAAAAGGCAATGATGGATTACAGGAGAAGCAGAGGCAGCATGCAGCCTCCCTCTGTTCGGAGGCGAGGAGCAGAGAGGACAGAGCCGAGGGAGCGCGCGGGCTGACTGGCGCTGAAGCAGACATGTCCTACTGTTGTCATTCGTTTGATTCATATGTGGTGGAAACAGCTGGTGGAGAAGGAGCTGCGAGCATCCAGCAGTGATATCTCTCCTGCTCATTAATCTTCTCCTCAGCTCAGTAGTTCTGACAGGCCGCGATAATAAACAAGCTGCTGACATCCGAAGCCCTAAGAGAGGACAATGATGGTATGATAATGAGACAATTGAGTATCATATTTGACATCTGGGCTTTGGGCTGCACAGTATTGGAAAAACTGTGTGACGCGACCACTACAGTTTGATACCTACCATACCTTCTTTGGATTTTCTTTTGGATGAACATTAAGACGGTCTACCACACTCGTCAAAGTGTGGTACGTGAGTTACTTCAGGTGGTTCGCGGATTCCTCTGCAGCTCAAATATTTGCTAAATTTCGAGTCACTGACAGTAAATCAACATTTTTGTCCTCCTTTGGATTAGTCCTATTTTAAACCTGATTTAGTGTCAGTTTAGAGCTAGAATAGTCCTGTGTTGGACCAGGTTTAGATTGGGTTGTACTCTAAAGGCCAAATATTTTCTTTGGTGATACTTGTCTAAAGTAAGAGAAATAAAACTAAATGGAAGTAAGAAAAATATGTTCATTCAATCATTCATTTCATTCATTCATTTCCTACCGCTTGTTCCCGTTAGGGGTCACGGGTGACTGGAGCCTATCCCAGTGCCTTTGGGCCTTAGGCGAGGTAACACCCCGGACAGTGGCCAACTCGTCGCAGGGTTAACACAGAGACATAGACACACAGACAACCATTCCCTCTCACATTCACTAGGGCCATGTTACTGGGGCCAATACTAATATATTTAATATTGAAGTAATTTTAATTTGTTCTATACAAAAAGTGAAGATTTTGTTACTTTAAGTAGAAGTTAACCTCTCCGTGGGTGGTCTCATAATTTTTTTTTTTTTTTAATTTTCTAAGCTCGGGTCCTCTACCACATGCCTGGGAGCTTGAGGGTTCTGCGCAGTATCTTTGCTGTTCCTAGTACTGCACTTTTCTGGACTGACTGATGTTCTTTTTTGTAGCCACTCCTCCAGTTTGTGGGTCACTGCCCCGAGTGCTCCGATGACCACGGGCACCACTTTTTGCCTTCACCTTCCACGCCTTCTCCAGCTCTTCTCTGAGCCCTTGGTATTTCTCCAGTTTCTCGTGTTCCTTTTTCCTGATGTTTCCATCACTTGATGTCGCCACGTCAACCACAACAACTTTCCTCTGCTGTTTATCCACTACCACAATGTCTGGTTGGTTTGCCATTACCATTCTGTCAGTCTGTATCTGGAAGTCCCACAGGATCTTGGCTCGGTCATTCTCTACCACCTTTGGGGGTGTTTCCCACTTTGACCTTGGGGTTTCCAGTCCATACGCCTGTCCTGTACACTGTGCCAGCCACTTGGTTATGACGCTCCATGTATGCTTTCCCTGCCAGCATCTTGTGCCCTGCAGTTATGTGCAGGATTGTCTCAGGGGCCTCTTTGCACAACCTACACCTTAGGTGAGGCTAACATTTTGTGAACTGAATCGGAAGAGATATTATTTCGAAATCTCACTCCCATGGAGCCCTTTAATATCGTGATGATGATTGTGAGAATTGTAATACTAAAGTTTATTATCTTGACATCCCTACTGAGTACTGCAATGATGCCCCTCATGGATGGAGTTGGCTTTTTTATTTTTACAGATTTTTTGTGCAATGTATCTCCACTTTACGATAGAAATAATTTTACTCTGCATCTCAAACTGTAATTAAAGTTTTAGTTGCGTTTCGAGTACTCCTGCCCCATCCTGGCACTTTCCATTGTGTCACAGAACAGTGCTCCTGGCGTTGTCTTCCTCCGTCATGGCTTCGCACTCCGCATTCATACACAGGGATTAGCCGCGGATAGGTTGGGATTAGCCGAAGAATAAGTGACCTCGGCCAAGCACATTGTTTGCAGAAAGGACTAAAGTAGTGTGTTGACAGACAGTAATGCCAACACTCAATTATGTCCATTGGATACAGTTACTTGGACATGCGCCGACCGTTATTGTAACCCTCCCAAAAGTCTTTGTCTAAACTAAACAATGTACAGCGCTTTCTACACATCATCAATTATTCATTTGTTACGACATGCAAGTATTTTTCCATGGACAAAGTTTCGTCCTGGGAGAAAGCATTTTAGTCCAACAAACAGATCACTTTTAGTTTGAAATAGCGAGTTTGGGATTATTCCTTGTTACATATTTTATAAGTACATTGGCAAGCTGTTATGGGAGTTTATAATTTTCATATTTATTTTACACAGGTGGCTACGGTCTTAGGAATTAAAGCATTTAGCTAATATCGGTCACAGTTTTAAGCAGTCCTAGAAGTTTGAAAGTCATTAATCATCGGCTCCTTTGCGTATTTCTCATCCCCAACCCGACCCACTTGGATTCTCACTCTCCTTTTTCGGGGTGTCTGCTGTTGGGACGGCTAACCTACTTCAGTCCTTTGTTTGTATTCAAGCAGGCAGCCTGGACTCTCTATAAATAGGCCCTCCTGATTGATACGGGGTACAGCGCAGATCATGTAAGCCTTCAGATGCCGAGGGGCACGAATGACTTTCTTACGTCACCGCCACTTCGCTTCACTCACCTGTCCCCTTTTTAAAGTCGCAGCCAAGCTCCAAAGGTTTAAGCAAGTCATTTTCCACCCACATATCCACAAGTGCACTTTAAAATGTTGACTCAGTTTACCAGTTTGCTCCACTTTAAGCCTTCTGATGGGTGTAATTTTGGTCAGTTCCATCTATGCGCTCCTATTTCCATTTTATAAACGTAATAGGGACACTCCACACAAAGCACACCATCAAGACATCAGCCCACTCTCAAAACAGTAGAGATGTATCATTTAAGCCCCCTATCTCAATTACAAGAACATTATTGGTGCCGTTAACGACCCAGAGGGATTAAGCAGGACTCATTAAACTTAAAAGTTTGGTCTTCATTGTTGCAATTGCAATTAGATTGGTGAGTTTTATCTTAAAGTCAGGATTCTGTTCCGAGTGTTCTTTCCTTTCCAGGCGTATTAAGATTTGAGAAATGTGCACCGCTAAACTAATCATATGCGTATCAGAACTTGTTTGTTGAGATTTGTGGGTTCCAATTAAAGGTGGGCTGATTATGAAAATATTGATAATACAGTGAATGTTGTTTTGAAGATATGCAACATTTGAACATTGTGGATATTGTTCATGATAAAACAAATATGCCAAACGGGCTGATTAAAAATGCAAATGGAAAACGTTGTACGTAAACTTCTGAATAAGAATATTTGTACACTTTTGTGGGTAATGCAATAGTGTTTTCTACAGCTGTACTCAACTGAAGACATTGTTGGTTGACTAGTGACATTCCCCAAACTATAAAACTTGATGCAAAAACAATTTTATGAATGAATGAATGAATGAATATTTATTATCATAGGAGTAGGAGTAGAAATATAGTGTAAACTCATGATTCACCCCAGCATCTTCAGCTAACTCCAAATCTTCTCCTTTTTGCTATTTTTCCTTTTAAAGTAAACAAAATATATAGTTGAGTCAATTATTTGAAATTGAAATTACAAGTATGCTTTTATTGCAATAAATTTTTGTCCAAATTTCTCTATTACTTTGGAATTGTTTCGATAGCAATGAGCAACTTATCTTGGGGAAAAAAAACATTTACATACATTGATTGGCAGTGATGAAACCCAACATTACCCTTCTTCAATAGATTCTCCTGAAAACACATTTTAATCCCGTTTAGTTGAGGCTATGATTAACGTCTCAACTGCGTCGTCAAACAGAAATAGCGTCAGCTGTGGTAATAAAAGGCGAAACGTATTTGCGCTCCCTCATATTTTGGTCTTTGTAGTCTCTGTTATAAATAATTAAATCGTAACATTGCAACCTTGGTGGAAAGCAATTAACAAGTGCCCCAATTGAATATGAAACGTTCAGTGTTGTGACTCATTACCATATACATTGCTCTACTTTTTGTGAAAATATTAACAGAACACAATTAATGTCCTCCCTATTGCTTTTATAAATTGGGGAAAAGTTTTTAATATCCAGTGTAGTTCCTTGACAACTTGTGCATTTAGATTAAGTACTATTTCAAAGGTGACCATTCATGCCGTGAAATATCTAAGCATACTTTGTCTGTAGTCTGTAATGGTGATTGGCAAAGAAAATTGGACATTGAAACAATAAGGAGTGAAAAATGACAGAGGACGGTGTAATTGGCAGGACAAAAATGTAAAGAGCAGATAAGGGCAGTTCATTTTTAGACACTTAGCCAAAGACTGACCAAGGTTAACCACTGTCTCAAAGTGATATTTTTGAGCTGCTGCTAACAAGGAAAAGCTGGTCCTTTAAGGCAAAAGTGGGGTATGCTTGAATGACTCCTGCAGTTTCAGAGACAGGCAAAGCTCAATTTGGAGATGAATGAATAAACTTGAAAAGATAAATACTTGGCTATAGCTTGTATTTGTGACGTTGTTATTATTATAGACCCAGAATTGCCTCTGAAAGAATATATTCGATTGTACTGATAAATGCGTATCAATACAAAAACTAGTATCAGATCTAAAACTGAAAAAACATCTGGGCCAAAATGTGACCTTTAGTCCTTTTAGTTTTAGAAAAGTTTAGACCAGGGCTATTCAACATAAGGCCTGGGGGCCAAATAAGGCCCTCTAAGCGATTTAATCCGGCCCACGACCCATCTTCCAAAAACTTGTTTACTAGTTCTCCAGGTTTCTACTTTTTCCCAAAGAGGTTTGGTGGTTTTTCCTGGCCAAGAAGGAGGGTCTAAGGACAGAGGAGCTTGGGACATCTGTCTAAGGACACGGGATGCTGGGACATTACCAAGTCCCTAGGAACATTGTTTATTCTGTTTTTATTCTGTTTTTTTTCCAACTGTAACCCTCACTGCAAATACTGTTGTGATTTTGGGCGTTACAAAAAAACATTGAATTGAATTGAATAGTTTAATTGTGGGTTAGCACTAGTTTAGTCCTGGTTTGGTCCTGATGGACAATTTTGCAAATCAATGTTGGTAAAGCATTTTGTATGTTATTTCTCATAAAATCACTTACAATTGTATTAACTCGACCCAAAATGTTGTTACCTCCGGCCCAAAGGCCTTGGCCCTCCATAAAATTGGGTTCTCAGGAAAATCGAGTTGAATAGCTCTGGAATTTATAACATATAATACCACATGGGAATATTAAATTAGATAATATTTTAGTCAAAAATTACATTCCATTGTCTAAAATAATGAGGATTTCTTACAATTGTGATATCAAAAATGGTATTGAGCTCAAAATCGATCAAAATTGAGTAGGGCTGCAGCTATAGATTATTTTAGTAATCGATGAATCTATCGATTCTTCGATTAATCGAGTAATCGGTAAATTTGTTTATACCGTAAACCATTTAAAAGCATATGAAATAATTTTTTTTTGAATAAACGTTATCGTTCATAGTGAGAAACTAATAACAAATAAGGAGCTTCTGCTTAAATAGCACATTTTATTCTTAATGTTATATAAGTTTGTCCCCAAAACAGCAACGTTTCACTTCAGTTTCACTCCAAACTGTTCTGTTTGTATGAAAAGAATATATATAAAGCACTCATTAACTTGTCACAGACTGTAAACAGTTACAGTAGCTATGAATTTGCGTTCTGTCACACCACTTAAAATAAGAAACTTGTTTGTATAACTTTATGTTGGGTGAGACCAGTGATGCTGGTGTTTTGAGTGGTGGCTCAGCATTTTGCGGCGTTGACTCCGTGTGCCGTTCACTTTGGCCTCTGTCGTCATTGCGGACTTTGTTTCACAACAGATCATTATAACATAATCGCGGTCCTCTGTGCTGTTTCCAAGGATGTATTGACTGTTTCAAGGCGCAACAGGGGAGAGAGCGGCGTGTTTTAAACGTACGAGTGTGACTGGGAAGCAGAGTTGTTGTGTAGGGGAGCGCGGGGGTCCGTGGTGGCGGTTGCGGGGGCAAGGGTGGGCGGCGTACGGAGCTAGTTGTGGTAGTTAGAGTTGCTCCATGGGAAACGGAAGCGCCACAAGTCATTCCGTGCGCTCCGCACGCCACAGATTCATGTGTGAAATATGTAAATTAAACAAATCATCGAGGCAATGAAATAATAATCAAAGCTTTTTTGTAATAGAACTACTCGAATTACTTGAGTAATCGTTGCAGCCCTAAAATTGAGTTTGAGAATTGAGTATTGGGACAATGAATACAATGATGTTTTCGACATATTATTGACTGAGTTTCCTTCCATAACTTTGATTCTTCTTCTTGCACCAATAAAACTCCAGTCATAGAATGGACTTGTTGTGCAGCTGAAATCGGTCCCTTATTAGTCCCTGGGCAGGATTGACTAAATCCAGAACAGTGTTTTCAAATGACACTTTCAGGTTTGCCTTCCTTTCAAACCAGGCTGGGAATTTCTCACCCGCTGCGCTGCACATTAAGGGCAACCTTCATACTTGCTGTTTCCGATAATGGCGTCAGTGCTATTTGTTCTCAGTTGAGAGAAGGAAAACAAGACATATCAGTGCTCCCGCTGGACAACCTTCATCCTTCTTAAGTAACTGTTGGAACCTGCGCTTGTCAGTCCGTCTGCCCCCCTGCAGAAATTGGGTCAACAAATCACACCAGGACTACAATGAACAAAATTAGGTCATGGAAAGTGTAGGACAGAACCTGGCCTGCACAGCCTTTTAGCATGGTACGATATATGCCTTGTTATGACAGCTAACTCCAAGCTAACACTAACAAAGCTCCTCGGCAGAAAAAAAACATCTATCTGGGGAGCTCTTGTATTGGTGCGCGTTAAATATGTGCAAATTGTGACGCAAACTTTTAACAACCTTTAGAAATACTTCAAATGTTGTAGTAATGCGTCTGCAAGATTCATGCAATCAAATTAAAATCCCACAAGGAATGTAATCAGCAAATCCCAAAGGTTTCAATTAGTAATGTTACTGTATACAACATAAACAACATAAACAAACATACGTATCGGTCTGATCTAAATAAACAATAAAGCAATGCATTATCTACAGCAGTTTTGTCAAAAAATAGGAAAGCGTTTGATTCCAGATAAGAGCAGGTTTGGACAATGACCTATGGACACTGACCTAGAGGTCTGTGCTTTCTGAATATTATTATAACATTTTAACCATAAGTAACACTGAAAGACTTTTTCTGAAACCTGACCTCTTAGAATGGCACATTTTTGCACAGATGAGGACATTTGTACCGCATAATCCTCTTGTGATACGGCCCTTTCTGCTCTAGGACTGCTTACTGGCTATCCATTTCTGATGAATTTCAAACGTGATGGCCTTCCGGTAATTACAGTGCTAATGATCATTTGTACAGCTTGGTGGTATAGATGTAATTTGCTCAGTCCCTATGGATAAGCTGAGTTGTTTCGTTTCTCTCAGCCTTATACAGTCAAGTAAATTGCTTTTTGTCAGCCATAATAGGGGTGTGCACTGCAGTGTCCCCCTGCAAGTTGCAAAATCATCAGATGCAAAATAGTTAGAAAAGGACAATGTCTCACATTCACAAGTTACCAAGTTTTCATTAATACTTTCTCTACAGCCATTTTATGTTGCGGTAAAAAGGCATAATCATGGCTGATCAGAACAAATTGTTCAGCCTTCAGCATTGGAGAAACTGCTTTTCATACACATTTTCCAGATTTGTTTATTGTTTATTTAGATTGCCATTCGAATCGGCAGCGTCAGCTGCTCTTACTGAGGTCATATTATATTTCAAACGTCATGTAGAGATCTGGAGATTTTCTGCGCTGTTTTTAAGTCCACAAATCATCAGCAGACTTTTTGCGCATTTCTGCCATAAAATTGTTTTGCAGTTATAAATTAATTATATTTTTTCCAGTCCCACAAACACACTCTCTTTCACACACCAGCACACTTGGACACTTGAGAAAAAGTGGGGAAGTGTCTTGCCGAAGGACACAACGACGGTATGCACTACCGCCCCCCTGTGGCACCTGGCATTCCATTGTTCCCCCTGCTGCCAGAAGCAGTAGAAGTAACAGACAGTAACGGTAGTAACAAAAATCCCGATGAGGGAACGCCTTACGGTAATGCATGTATTGTTCGGTTTCCAATACATGCATTATTTTAAGTTCTAAAACATGAGATGTCAAAGCAAAGGTACTCAAGATCATGCTCAAAGGCCAAAAACAAATGAGACATAATACACACGTGTCCTTTAATTGCTTTGGCAAAGCGGGGACATTTGAATCAGCTTTACATTGTACCCTATTCATAAAAAAAGTTTCAATTCTTCCCTGTAGGTGTTTGTCTGTTGTGGAGACAATTAGACAAATCCCATCAGATAATGCTAGTGGTTACAAAAAGCTATTAGCCTCTCTTTTCATGTTTTCATTGCATCTGCAGGTTTTCTCTCATAAATGACTGCTGTCCCTGTGAATTCTGTCCTCGGCTCCTCTGCCTTAACAATGCTCATATTTGTGCTTATTTGTGGCTCTTCGGGGGTCTGCAGGGAATCTGAAATAATGTATGCTAACTTGTATTTTTCTCTCAATCAAACCTCAGGGCTACCTGTGTGGTTTTTTGTTTTGTTTTTTTGTACCGAATCAGGCAAAGTAGACCTTGGTGGATTGTGCAACACATCAATTATTTACAGAGCTTGGGTTAGTGTTCATGCTCAAATATTAGTTGAATACCTTTGTGTGTTTATGACAATACATAATTATTTACAGCACTCACCCTACAGTGGTTCTTAATCTTTCTATGACCAGACTCACTAGACAAAATATACTGTTAATAAACACAATCTTAGGCAAAAAGACAAAAGTTTGGGCTGAACCATAACCAAAACTACAAAAGTCTTCAATCAGGATTTGGCTGGGGAAAAAAAGGCATTCAAACTACCAGTGAACCTGACCCTCATTTTGAGAATCACTAGTACATATTGAAGTAGCTGGGCCTTCGTGCTCCAGAGATCTCTGAAAACCTGGCAACCACACAAACAGACTTATACATAACCAGTGAAAGCTTCTTGGCATGACATGTTTTTGTTGTTGTAAGAACTCCAGTTTAGATGGAATATTACAACATCAAAGTGATTTATTGCCTCAAGACTTATTTGTATTCTGTGGATGTGACATTCGCATCAAAACCCGAAGCCTCCGATTCACATCTGATTCCACTTTATCTACAACATAAACCACTACCTGGAAATGAAAATATGGTGCTAAGCTGCCCCACTGTGGCACTGCGTTTGCCAATCTGGGTTAAATGCATTTTCCTGCCAGAATCTTGTGGGGACGGATTTATATTTTCGAATTTGTGGTACAAACTGAAAAGCCCCCGTGCAACAATGTAGGTAAACCCTGCTGGTGAGAGATGACCAAAACATGAATATTGGGCCAACACCGTTCCAGATTTAAACAGCACTCTATAAAACCATAATTAAATGCCATCTACATTTCCCTGGTGTTGCACCCTGGCCCCCTTCCCCAATTCAGTCATGGTTTTAAGATTCATTATGCTTGGGCCTTCGGAGTGCTGTCAGAGCTGCTTGTCTTGGGCAGCCGTTTCTACATTGCCTCACTCTTTCTCACACTGCACCATTTTTGGAGACACTGTGGCAGAGCGGTAAGCATTCGGCTTCTCTTCCTGTGCCATGTTAGGAGCTTTCTAGATGAAGACGTTAGCTCAAGATGTTAGCTCATGGTGTTAGCTCAAGGCTCTTTACTTTACCCACTCACTGTTACAAAGGAATCAAACTAGCTGAGAGAGCTGCACGATATTGGAAATGATGTTGCTGTTAATTACTGGGATATCAATGTTATGATATTAGAATATACTTTTTCAAGTCAAGTCAATACCTTTTTGCAGCACCCTGTTGTGACAGAAAGTAAGAGCACAAAAGAATGAATGAATGAATGAAACAGAAATGAGCAGGTTTTGACACAAATCATGAAGAAAATCTAATATTTTTCAGTTTCATTTGTCAGATGGGGGACCTTGGCGTTATTGCAATATATTAACTTTCTTGTAATATAAATTCTATCAAAGACCATATTAAAAAAATGTCCTTGACCCATATAAATGTGCTTGGTGCAGTAGATGTTAGGCAGGTTGCACATTACGTGGCCGGGTGACACAGTGGCAGTGGTGCATCTGCTCTGTTGGCAGCCCATCAGAGTAAAGAGATATAGGACGCTGTTCGGTCAAAGTAAAATGAGGTGTTTGGACTTCATAAGGGGAAAAAATGAGACAACTGCCTGAAGCGTCACTCCATGCTCCTGTCATGACAGGTGTGAGTTTAAAAGCTTTAGGTCCTAAGTGACTGCTGTGCCAATGAAAGCCTCAGAACCTTTAGGCAAGGACAGAAATTCAAAGAAAAACAGCTTTTATGGCTGTTGAAGGTCAGCTTTTCAATCTGAGTGGTGGAGGAAAATATACTGTAAACAGCAACGCAAATATAGATGCTTTTGGTGATAAAGTGTCTTTTTCTGCAGGCTTAATACCCAAAGATAAAAATCAATCTGACAACTTCTTATCCTAAAAAGGAGGGAAAGCCTTGAACTTTGAAGAGAAAGAAGAGGCTTATCCTGTTTGGGGCTAAGGTTTCGTCCTTTTTCCATTACAGAGCCGCCCTAAAGTCTATGTGTGAATGGACATACAAAGCCAGTCTCCCTTATCAGTGTCTCGTTAGAAAGCCTTCATCTCAAAAAGCCCAAAATAGCCCAGATACTGAAGCCCAGATAAACCTGCTGTATACAGTGTAGTACATTTGGGCCAGGAGGAAAGGGAGATCTAGCATTTCAGCTTTCAGCGGGATAGTTTCAGCTCTACCATCAGCACATTTTAAAAGACGAGGGATTGTATCACTTTCCCATAATGACCTTTTCGAAATGTGCGTCTGCTAATTTCCAAAGTCTGGTAAAGAAGGCCAAAGACTGCAGTGGTGGTCTCCAACGATTTGGACGGTTTAGGCATTAACCCTGCATTATGCGAAACGGCACTATGCATCTTTTTATTGTTGTTCATTTTTGTTTCTGTCAGAACTGGAGGAATAAACAGATTGTAGCAGAGTCCTCGGTGCATACAAAGTAGGAAACGGTGGATTTATTGGGGCGAGGAACCCATATGGTTTTCTCTGGTACCCTGAGGGAGCAGTAACGCCAACATTAGTACGCTGATGTCATGAGCAATTCATTATTGTCAGAGAGATATTGACCAGGCTCTTATCTGCAGTGACCCCCTGCATTGTCACGGCACTCGGTATTCATGTGCTCCTGAAAGGCATGAAACTGTGAGGAGAAACTCCAAACAAGTTATTTAAAAAAAAATAGATAAATAAACACACAGACCCAGTGCTAATTATCTAACAGAAACAGCATTTGACAAGACTCACAATGTTTTTAATTCCGGGTTTGATCCTTTTCTCTGTAACCGCGTCTTCAAAGCAGTAACACTTACTTTCTTATTGCTTAAGGCTTCAAACTTTTGGAGTATATTTGTTTATTTTTGTTTGAATTACATTTTTACCTCAGCGTTTCTGCATAAATACTTAGTGGTCATTATGAGATACCGAAAAGTAAGCCAAATTGGTCCACTTAAGAGGCAGTAAACGAACTAATGGAACAAGGTAGCAGGGCGGGGGACTCATTGGGAAACATTTATCCGTGAAAGATGAACAGTTCAGTCGAAGGAGTTAAGGTCTATAGCAAAGTAGACATTCTTGATTCCATTTAGGCTGTGCAATTAGTTGAATTTTAATCAAGATTTACTCATCTCTAAATGTCAATGGGTCTTTTTAATCGAGGTTTGCAGCCAATTATCTGTAGGTAAAAGTGTGTGATTTATACAAAGGACATTGGAAGAAGAAATTTTACTTTTTTATTATTATTATTATTATTATTATTATTATTATTATTATTATTATTATTATTATTAATAATACATTTGAATTATTATCATAAAATTTTTCCTCCCTCTAAATGGATAATAAAAGTTGTTTACGTTCAGGAAATTATTATTGAAAGCTATTAATATTTGTTTAAATATGATTCAATAAAACGAAATCAAGAATTATAATTGATCAAAATTAAAAAAAAAAATTTTTTTAAAGTATTTATTTTTGGCCCAGACCTAAAACACTTCATGAGAAACTGTACTATAACACAAAATGTGAAGGAACGTGCAATCCCTCCAAACCAATAATCTATATTTAAACTGAGTATATGCCGTTTTACTGGGGATCAATGTAGATGGATGCAGGCTTATGCAGCCAAGAGTCTGTCTAATCCAATATCCAGCTGACCCCCACTAATGTCCTGTGTTTGATTTGTATTGGTCAGCACTTGTCTCTACACAATAAATGGCTGTTGGTTTATATATTGTTTGCGTGTCTTGCGTCTCTCATCAATTCTCACAACACTAACTTGATCAGCTCACATAATTGCATCAAAAGCATTCATGGTGACTTTCCCCGCGGCTGTTTGTCTTCACTTGGGTCGGGGGAAACTTGACCTGCACGTCGCTGTCTTTTCATTATGAGTTTAACAAATTGACTAACCTTTACCGTAACGACGGCTACGCAAAATCAATTGTTGTTTTTTTATGGATTTGCTTTATCATTTACCTTCACTGCGTTTTCTGTTACTTATAATTGACTCTCTTATTGTTTTTGCTGGTGGACTAAAACTGCAAATTGGAAAACTTCTCAATGCAACGTGCAGAAATGGTCATTTTCACAGTTTTAATTTTACATTTATGGCCACACCTCTGTGTTGCACTCAGCCGTGAAAATGTCTCAGTACATTTTTCACTGTGCACGTTGGCAGCCATTGGCGTCACCCCTTATTTTTCCGAAGATGTTGAAAAATGTGTGTTCTGTGAGTGCGAGTGGGCTGCAAGCCTAGACTCAACTGCTCATTTTTTCACCGATCTTATTCCTCAGTTTTTGTGTACTGTACATCCCCTGTTACCGTGTCTTTTTCCTCCCACTTAGAAATTCGTTCTGCAGTCAAGATGTTTAGGCAGAAAGTCTTGGAGGATTTATTTATTGAACCGTAAACTGCTGCTGCAATCGTCGTCCTTTCTCAGCCTTTTTTTTTTTGTACCCGGCAGAACATTTTGTGAATTTCTGGACTCTATTATGTTTTCTGTGAATTCATTACCAAAGCAAAAAAGCAAATATGGTATATCAGCATTGCATTTGAAGAAAATGTATTCTACATTCTCAAGCAACATTATCAGTGGATTATTTTGGGCAGTTCCGCGGTTTTGACAGTGGATGCGAAGAGAAGTTTGTGCCTTTTGTGTTTGATGCTCAAGTAAAGTTACTGTGTTATAAACAGCCACATAAAAAGCAATTATACTATGACCTGAATAGTTATGATTAATTCAAAATCTGATTGAACAAATAAACTTTCATAAACACCAGGAAATGGCATGTGCTGTTTTGTCAATTTATACTTGCAGTTTAGCACCTGGATTGATGGGGCCCGAAATATTTTTCACGTTTTCCCATTTTAAAATTAATCGAACATTTTATACAGCAACACGGTGATACCAAGGAGAGTCTGAAACTGTTGAATGCGTTGCTGTATTTAGCTTACGGTGTTTGGCTCTTCTTGTCTAAAACGGGGCTTATCCGATCTGAACTGTTATCTGGTATAGCACAGGATATTACTGGTTGTGTAGGGCTGTTTTTACCGATGCCATTTTATCTTTTTGGTCGTGAAAGCTTGTTTTAAAAAAGAAAAGTCTGCAGTCTGTGAGTTCGAAGCTTTGAAGCCGTGCAACGCTGCACCTTTTTACCTGTTCTCATGTGTACAATGTTTCAATGTGTTTTATCTCCAGTGACCCAACTGGCCAAAGCATTACTTGACACAGAATGTAATTATTTCTTTAATACATGAACTATTGAAGAGTAAATAAAGCTATCTTTTAGTGTTTGGTTAATAAAGATGAATAATTGATTAAATCGGTGCTGCCGGTGCACAGTTTGAGAAAATGCTCATGTTTGCAAGTCAGCCTTTGAGTCGGCTATAGTTATCTGTAGCTCCAGTTCTTTTCTTATCAATAAAAAACAGTGTGTAACATTTAAATACAGTAATTTATTTTGTTTGTATTGAAACTGGTATTGTACGTGGTGTTCTCTTTATATATATATTTGAAAACAAATCATAAATATGAGTAATTCAATATAAATTCGGTTTGAATGAGCCACTCACAAACTCTTTTGGCTATTTTATTCCACATGATTGATTCCTTTGGCTTTTGCAGGTGTTGTTTGCGATTCTCCCGCTGTAGTTTGTGACACCCTTTCGAGTGATGATGTGCTTGGCTGTAAATTGCACCTCCATGCTTCAAAACAAACACCTTGTGCACTGTCTATACGGCGGGCTGCTCTTATACCGGGCTGAAAAGCTCTGTATACGAGCGGAGTGGTGATGTTTGCAACATCAGATCAATATTTCTGTCAACTTTACTGAGTGCAGCCCATTTTATGTTGTTGTTGCCGCAGGTGACGCATGGACAAGCTAATTTTCCTCAAACCTGGAAATGAAAGTTTGTGTGAGATTGCAGATGGAAACCTGAACTGAAAGGTTCTGACGACAAATGTTCGGCTGGAGTAAAATACTTCACACTTCACTTCTTTTCATGACTTTTTCCTTCCTGGAGAAAGTTTCATTTTGGTTTCTTTGGCAAATTACTCTTTAAATGAATAAAGCTGTAAGTTGATTCTCTTCGCACAGGTGAAATCAGTCCGCGTCTCATCAAGTACAAAGTGTTCTTGGAGCATCTAGTCAAATCAGGGTGACAACAAGTGCTTACACAAAGCTCTAATGCTGTGGAGTGTCTGTCTCTTGTTGAAGTCTAATCAGCACTGCACCTGCACAAACCTCAATGTCTTAAATATTCACAGTATGGTACATTTTGACCTATGCCTCATGATATCTCTATATGTTTTTCCCTGGACAACACTTTATTTATTTAATCATGAGTCATGTGCTGTTTTTTTCCGGCCTGTATACGGACGTGGATTGTGGTGATTTGCTCCAGTCTTCATACTCATACTCAACTAAACATTAAGACTTATATAATAACTTGTGCTTCTCGTCTCATCAAGTGAAACAAAGGTCTTCAGATGCTTTGTCTTGTGGTCACACCGTGTACTATAAGAATGTTTTGGATCAGTGTTTGCTAGTCGCTCATGTGAGAGGCAGACCATCTGTTACCCTCCGTAAACGAGAGGTGAAGGAACTCATTGAACTCACTTTGGCATCAACAGTTTGTTTTGTGAAACCTGGTCGGAAGGTGTGCTACTGCTTGTGCTTGTTTGTAGTGTTGCACAGATGTTAAACTAAATGACAGGTGGCTTGCAACAAAGACCACTCATATATTGAAGCAATAATCATTTTGCCCTTACAGATTTGAAAAAGAGATGTATTAAAAATCAAACAAGCATTGATCATTGTAGAAACATAAGCTCAACCCTTCAGAAGGTCCAGTTACCTCTGGTTTTAAATTAGCTTTATCTGGTAAACCCGACTGAAGCTCTTCCTCTGCCAAGCCGCCTTTGTCCAATAGAGCGGATAACGTTCCTGATTTTGTCTTTTCTTCCCAAACACATTCATACCACTCTGTTTAGCTAAATGCAATACATGTTTCTTTTGACAAGTTCGGATAATGCAGGAAAACAATTGCAAAACGAAAGTAATTATCATCAAAAATATGTGAACCAAAGAGAAAGCAGAGTCAGCGTGATCCTCGGCCGTACCTACCGAGCCCAGATCTAGACGTGGCTCATCTCAAGGTCTTTTATGGTGGGCATTTATGCGCTGCTGGCACAATGGGTAGGTTAACCGCAAAACACCACGGATGTGCTCCCAATCAAATGCTTCTACCTTCCCCGCACATGAATCCCCTTGTGGGAAGCATGACTGAACGAAGGATTCCCAAAACTATTAATAATGGTGCACTTAACTTCTCCTTGAAACACCCGCAAACAAAACCAAAATCAATTTACCTCAAAATTCCCATGAGACTCTCCAAAACAAACAGAAGCGTCCCAGTGGTGCCGTCGGCCTTATCAGCAATCAGATTAGACAAAAGTGAACGGGCTGAAACAAAACTTGGTGCAAATAGACTTAAACTTCACAAAAATTAAACGCACCGATTTATAAAAAGGGAAAAGAAAAACAACTCTGAAGGATGAGCCTCCATATATCAGCGGGAGGTGTTGTGTCCTTGAAAAAAGGAGAGAACTCGACCTCATCCGTGACAACCCCTTTTAACTTGGGACTCTGGGCCCCATGATCAGCAGGCCTAGCCAACAGGACACCAGACGACCTCGATCCACAGGTAAGTCTAAATGATTCCCTTGAATTAGGTCTTGCTTGACTTTGGGTTCCTCTTCCGACCCAGTTTTTTTTTTTGCTTTACTCAATTGTCTTGAAGCTCGCTGCAGTCCAGAATGAGTGTGTGTTCTGAAGTCACACTGAACCAAAAGCAAGGTCAACGTCTACAGAAACAAGATTTACCAAAATAGACCACCCTTTTGTCTAGCGACCTGTGGATTGTCGTCCCAAACCTGATTTTATACCCTGCCACTTCAGCCTGATGGGCACATAATGAGAGAAAAATATGCCGGTGTGTTTTCTTATGCAAATATTGAAACAAGCATCATGGACACTTAAAGGTTTGACTTAATGTCAGCGGGTTCCCGTGCATGAACGCCTGGCAGTGATAAATGAGCCCAATTGTGGTACAGTGTGGGTGATGCAGACTGGGTAATTAGTGGAGAAGATTATGCACTTGGCTGGACTTAATGCCATCACTGGCGTCAGTCATTAATTATGCCCTTGACATAATGTTAGAAAAACACCTCACTAACCTGAAGCACAATGTTATGTTTGTGCTTCGGACATGTAACTCGTGAGCTGAAGCATTAACACTGCCTATTACTGTCGCTCACTGGTTAAACGTGTTGCGGCCCCCCCATAATGTACTGCCAGTGCTGATTCATTGAGGTAAGCACTTTCCCCCTTTTGCCTTTATTTCTCCTTTCCTCCTCTTGCCGCGCTCTCTATCTCTCCGTCTTCTCCTCCTCCTTCTCTCGAAACCAATCAGGCCACGCCTCCATGGCAACCGTCAGTGAGGGTAAAACATCCACAGATGGTTAGAGTAGAGCAAGCGGCAGGCGCACTACACGAGGTGTGAGAGAGCGTGTGTGTGTCAGATAGACAGTAGTAACACAGAAAAGGCTCAGTGGAGTTCTGGAAAAGTCCCGAGGAGGCTCCCTGAAGACAAGAAGATAAATATTAATAACGTGACAAAAGAGTAGGCAACTCATCTGACAACCTAAAGCTGGAGCAGCGCAGCAGAGGAAAACCTGAAGGCAGCGAACGAGCTCCCTACACTCATGATCCTCAGTGTTGACAAACACCACGACCACGCTGACACGGAGAGACGGAGAGAGGAGCGGGGGAGCGCAGAAGTCAGTCGCAGGACACCGTCAAAGTAGAAAAAAAAGAAAGAAAAACAAAACTCCGAGCTGGATCTATCCCGAAGCGTCATTCCTCCTCTGTGCTCACCTCCACAACCTCCTGAAACAAAGATGAGCTGCAGGAAGAGGTGCAAGAGGGAGATCTTTAGGTTTGCTCAGTATCTGTTCAGACTTATCACAGGAACACTAAATACTGGTAAGTCACCTCCAGATTCAACAGATAATTATCTTGCTTGCCTTTGTTTGATGTGTTATTCCATTCATGGTTGGATAAATTTAGCGCTTAACAAGAGAGGATGTTACACATGGGACTGTGCTGGGATTCTGGCCAGGTAACAGCCCCCGATACTATGTAGTAAGTGGTTATATTTATACTGCCATTTGTCTAAGTGTAGTAAACAAGGGTAGAAGTACACATTTAGCAAGATGGACAATGCACACAACACTAAATCCACATTAAAGAGTTTGAGGTCTTCATATACATGTATATTTATAGATATTTATTCATGGTGCTTTGTGTGGATGCTAATTCTCCCAACTTGTTCACTCCTCTCAGACTTGGAAAGTAGAAGGATTATTGCCGTTTGTTATGGAGCAGACACCAAAGGCTTTTGCTATAAATCATGCAGTGACGCAATGGTTTTAACAAGATTATAATAGGGATTATAGCAGATTAGACGATTACTCATGAAGTTTAAAGGAAAAGGTTGGCTGCAGTAGCATACTCTGAGCACTTCTTTTTCTCACCTGCGTCTGTGGTGTGTATGTTGCAGCTTACTGTATGTAGATGACTTGCGTTGACTTTCCCTTGCCACATTTACATCTCGAGCTGGGTTGTACGGCAATAAAAATGTTGTCACGATCTCATTCTTTTAAGGATCTGCTATTTTGGTGATGTTGTCATATTGTGATTCAGTGCTTCTCTGTTTAATGCAGATCCAGGCTCCGCAACTGACACTTTTTCTCACCCACTTCACAAAATGTCATGGTGTGAGTGAGTGATGGGTGGATTTACCCAATCACAGTGAAGAGTGACCTCTCAAGAGCAGGAGATGACTTGACTTTTAAAGGCAATATAAACACACTTAGTCTACATGGAGTGTGATGAATTTGGAATTGATCTGGTGTAAAAAAAAAAAGAAAAAAAAAGTTAATCTTTTTGCGGCACATCGGCCACCACTATTTACATCTGTATCTGGTTATGGTAAACCGTGATGAAATGGTAATTGGCATGTAAAGCCCCCTGTGTATTCTTACAATGAGGTTGTGTTGAGTTGGTGATTATTGCACCCTCTGTGTAAGTGAGATACTGCTAATGTCTACCGAGGTGCTATATGCGCACGCTAATGAAATTCAACATGCTTCCCGACACGCGAAACAGACAATTTATTTCTTGAGGATTCCCAAAGCCTTTTATGTGCCATATAAAGCTCCATCAGTTGAAGGGGGTTAAAGCGGGCTGTTAATGTATGGAATATTTCTGCACAGCCTTGGCCTAGATCAGCGCTGCCTCCTTGACCTTCCGCAGCGCAGCACCTATTGAAGTTCCGTCGATGCACTGCGCTATAAAAGGTGTAAATGACTTGACTTCCAATCATACTTATAAATATAGACTTGCAGGGAAAGCCATCACTCTTGAAAGGAGTTAGTTACAGCACTGCGCTGGTTGCCTTCATAACCAAAAGGTCGTTAGGTCACTATGTGTAATACTCGCCGAGTAATAAAAATGATGTATTTTGTTGTGTTTGTGTACTTTCTCCTGGATTTGAGGTTAAATAAACACACAAAAGGCTGTAGCCTTTGTTTTACTACTATATTATGGTCTCTATTATTAGTGTCATAGCTTATTAATTATTGATTCTGTTAAACATAAGGCTGTACGTATTTGCCTTTGGGGTCTGTACTGTGCTGAGTGAGGGAAAATATACTTTCAATGTACTGTGTGTACCTGAACTGCCTTTTTGACCTTCACAAACTTTATTAGCAGTGTTGTCCTGCATTTTATTTTGTTAGGTATTTGATAGATTTTGGGGTATTTTAGTGGTGAAGTGGTGTGGCTGCCCCTGTCCTGCTTGTTTAATTGTGGTTTGTTTAATTTAGTGACTGTAAAATGCCTGGAAAACTGTAAAAGTAGTCGATCACCTTCCTCAATGCCCATAGTTGCAAAAAATGGTTTTGATTCTATTTCTTTATAGGTAAAGGTGGGCAATAAATCAAAATTTAGATAATATCGTCAATGTTGTTTTGAAGAAATGGTAAATTTGAACATACAGTATATCTGCTATAGTAAAAAAATGCTACAAAAAGAGCTAATTAAAAAAAGAAAAAAGTGACGTAAACTTTGAAAACGAGGTATAAGGTGGTATTTCTGCACTTTTGTGATTCATTTTACTGACATTTTACATTTGTCAACTCATACATTTAAAGACATGATTTAAAATGTCTGTTGAATTGACATAATCTCGTCAGGCAGACTATTGTTATCAGAAAACGCAAAATAAAAAAAATAATACATTTTTGTCAATATCACCCGCCCCTTGGTAGGGTATGTAAGATTTTGATTTCAAACTTTATAAATATGACCCATCTGTGTCCCCAGATATACGAGGTAAACTTGTTCAAATCAAATATAGCTCTTACTGACAACAGTGTAATGTAGAGATCTTCTTAATTATATCCTTTAATCTAAAGAACTTAAAACTAATACTTGTTTTGATGAAAATGTCAGCTTTAATCTAATGAGTCATAAAATTCCAGTTCCATTTTCATTATTTCCTGAGTGAGATGAGAGACTGAAATTGAAAGTGAAATTGCCTTTGAAAAAGATGCATTTGAGGCATTCAAAAGTGACTAATCACATTTCTAATTAGTTTCCTCTTGAGTGGGTGATATTTTCTATATTTACAACACATTGATGTTTTGCATTCATAGTGCTTTTAATTGAAATAAACAAAATGGCTCGCATAAAGGTCAGCAAAGCTTGACTTTAGCGCCCAGTGGATTTTAATGTTAGATGAAGTCTGTAAGTGAACCAGAGGATTTTAATTGAGCTGTTCTTAGTTGTATTTTTTGCTTCAGTAACAATTTAGATGCTACCACATTAAAGAGCTATAATAACAAGACCATTTGAACTCCAGATTGTTTTTTATTGAGGATTTGTTTGTAAGATAATGGCTTGCAACAGAACAAAAAGACAGTGGTGACCTTCATTCATATTCATATTGCGACTCACCAGGCCTTGAATTTTGCAGCCAAAGGGAAAGAAACAAATCACTGAGGCACATGCTCGCGAGTTAGAAATCCAAACGGCCGCTTCAGCACATTTCAAATAAATTTAAATTGTAGCCTTTTTTTTTTTTTTTTTTGTTGCCGCCTCCTGGGGAAATCTTTATCTCCTCCTGCATTTCAAAAGACAGGCTTGTAACGGATGAGCAGAGGGCATCACCCGCGCACCGCAGCATCCATCACCATCATTTAGATGTCTTCGAGCGTCGTGATTTATGCCAACCGTAAGTCTCATGTTTTGTTATGTCATTACTTTGCCGATACCTTAATTGTGTAAAGCAATGGCCTGCTTCATGATGTCGCTGGTATTTAATGCTATTGATCTCTCTCCTTGATTACACGTATTTGTTTAATAAACAAAGTCATATATAATGTTGATTATTTCATATAGATTTTTGTTGTTAGTGATATGAATTGGGTGTTAAATGATTCCACCCATTGTTACGGATGGGCGATATTGACAAAAGGAATAACCTGATAACTAGAGTCAGCCAATATAAATTCAATCCAACAGAAATGTGTTAAATGTGTTAAAACATGTCTTTAAACGTAGTAGTTGAGGTTTAAGTATCAGAGAAATGTGAAATATCTGTCAAATGAATCAAAAAAGTGCAAAAATATCACCTTATTACCTTTTTTTAGTTGGAAGTTTACAACATAAACTTTTATGACATTATTCATCTCTGCACCTTGTTTTTAACGAACACACCCCAAAGTCAGCACAACACCCCAGTTCTTTTTGCACTCCATTGGCTTTGAGTTTCTTTTCGAGTTGATTTTAGAATTCTACTTTTTGTTTTCAAAGCCCTCTGACACCTCTGCATCTGACCGAGCTTCTGGCGGTTCGACACCCAAGCAGGGCCTTTAGGTCAACAAGCCAGCTTCTGCTGGAAGTCCCCAGAGCCAGACTCAAACACTCGGGTGATGGAGCTTTTTCTATCACTGGCCCCAGACTCTGGAACGAGCTGCACCCCGATATGCGCACCATCAGACTTTGTCCTTTTAAAATCTAAGTTCAAAACAATTATTATTTATTTAGACAGACTTTTAACACTCAGTAATGCAGTGCCACTTATTTTGTACAGTTTTTTGTAATTGTTTGCACCGTTAATTTGATTGTATTATGGTTTTATACTTTGTATTGCCTTGATTTTATTGGAAAGCACTTTGGTCACTTTGAGTGTTGTAAAGGGCTCTATAATTGATTCATTGATTTTGCCTTTAATCCACCCTTTTTGTGGCATTTTCTTTTTTTTTTTTTTTTTTAACAATAAATTATATAATCATGGCAGATGCTTTTATTCATATACATATACTAAATTTGATATCTTCAAAAAGAACATTGGCTATATTTTCCAATTTTTGAGATATTGCTCACTTCTACCCATTTTTATATAAAAAGTGATCGTATATTCAAAAGCTGGTTCCAAATGAGCTTACAAGAGTCTGAAGCTTAAAAGGTGCACGTGAAGTCTCACACTTAACAACATTTCCCGACATGAGTGTTAAAGGGGCAAATGAGTCAAGTTTAAACCTTTTTTTTATGACATTAGCACATGAGTCAAATGTGGCTGCTCTAAATAAATGACTCAACTCTGCTATTTTTTTTCCAGCAGAGGACACAGTTTAGGAGACTTTCAGCACATCTTCACACTTGGCTGGCTCCCGAGTCGGCTGTCAGCCCTCTCGGATTCGGCGATGCATCATCCTTTTTTCATCGGGACAAGCTCACATGATTGTAACCGATTCCAGCCTATCATTTGACATTGAGGCGCATGCCCTCTCATACCTGCATTCACCTCCCATTACAACGCTGTCAAAACACTTTAAAATATATCTATGACAATCGCTACGTAATTTACATAGCACAGTTTGGATTTAAATCTTGTATGAGTTGTGTGCTTCGTGCCTGATTGTGACCGGATACGGCACTTTACAATTGATAGCTCTTGTCCATTTTAAATCTAGTTTTGTTGTTATGAATCTGGGTCCAGATTTGGGCTCATTTTAGTCCATGTATTTCTAAAAAAGCCTCTTATTTGTTGAACAGGAACTTGGTTAATTTGTCAATTTATTATTATGGTTGTGCAATTAATCCCACATTATTCAAGATCAAGATTCAGATACAAATCCCGTGTCATTAAAAGCATGGAGTTTGGAGACAAGTTTGGGGAATATTAATACAAAAAATAATTAAAAAAGGGTATTAAATTACTCAGAATAAAAGTCTGTATTGTTATGTTCAGGCTAGTCATATTGAAAGTCAATGTTTTTAATAAGGCAAAATAAAAGAGAAGGGGAAAAATCATGATTGTTTTTCATATCGGCCAGCTCTGATTGCTATATTTATGGACTCTGTCATGGTTTTTTTTTGGTTGATGATGATGGTTTTATATCAGTATACTCCAAATACATCCAGACCTGTATTTTCATGAAGCATGTATGTTTTCCATCTTTTTCTTGGTCTTGGTTGGTTTCAGTATCTGGGCCTAACACACTTCCTATTTTCCAAAGAAATGTATATTTCTTCTCCCTTTAAATGTCCTTCTAAATTGGTGTTGTCCGTCGCAAGGTCTCTGGCTCTGCAGTTGTGCGTGGCAGTGTAATCTGTCTTTGAACTTCTACCTGCGTGTGCGAGAAAGACTTGTTTGATAATTGAAAATGGTTCACCAGTAATTATTAGTTGAAAGATTGCGATATCTGGAGCAAAAGAAATTAAGGTACATCATTAGTCTTCAGAGGGAAAAGGTCTTCCTTCTCGGTGTAGCTGTAATTAAAATTGCAAATGCTCCCATCCATTACATGATCATAATATGTTAGCGTGAAATGTACTCTTTGACATTTTGGAAAGGTTAGGTAAAAAAGTGTACTGTGTTACCTAATTAAAGGTGCGTGAATGTGGTAATAAACTGGTCCAACATGCATTTGTTAAGATGTGTAATCCCTTAGTCGTTGGTTCCTTTGTAAAAGAAAATAGAATTCTGTCAACTGGACAAAAGTTTTCAAGAGTCTGTACGTTCTTGTCACTCAAGTTGCTGCTTCATAGGGTAATGATTAATGCCATACTGTGGAACATTATAGGTAAAGCAATAGTAGAGTTTTTTTTAGTTTTGTTTTGAAGTCAGTCTTTCTGGGTGAAAGAAGAATGGTGTTGAAATAAAATGTGGGGATGTCACGATATAAAAATGTAGTATTACGATTATTGTGAGAAAAAACAACGATTTAACGGTCATTCATGAATATTGATATTTTGAATATTGTTACTAAAAAACAGTGAAATCTTCCTCAAGTTTGTGACCGCTTTACGAAATTGAACTTTCTGCCAGACAAAATAACATTAAATATGACAAAAACAAACCGAGTAAAAAAGCTATTTACATTTAGGTCTGTTTTTTGGACTGTAGATTGAACTAAAAATACTTAATTTTGCTTCGTAAATTGTCACGATTATTATTTTTGACCTGAATAATCATGATTATCGATTAACCTAATAATCTTGACATCCCTGGTAAAATACATGGAGTGATAAAGTACAATTTATTTAAAAACCTTTACCCATTACATCTTGCCTCTGCTTTGGGGCACATGTGTGAAAGCCTACGCAGTGACACAAAGCCACATCTTTGTTTGACTCTCTTTGGTTTCCTGGTGGCTATTAGCAGGTCATGTTCCACCTGTCCCCCGAGGACTCTGCGCTCAAAGCCCATAATCCCTGACCAAACACTGAATATTTGATACCACAGAGGCAGAGGCTGGTTGGCATCATGTCTCTGCGACGGTGTCCCTGATCTCAATGGTAAGACAAGACTTGACTATTTAATTCTGCTTGTTTTTTATACCCTGAGATTTACTGTACCGTACTGGCAAGACACCACTGCTTTTATGGGGAAGCTATAAAAGTTACACAGGAGGACGTTTATCATATCTGGTGTTTAACATTCACAGTTTGAGGTGCAGTTTTTATTCGTACATTCAGTTGCGCATGAATACAACGCCAAAGAATTATGCAAAATAAAATGTATTGTGAGAGAAATACCCCCCGATTCATCATATTTATAAACCAGTGTTCATTATTTACTGCAGTGCAATGTCTAGTCTATAAAAAAGCATCTGCCATAATGTAAAACTGTAAAACTTGGAATTAAATTAAGACTAAAATCAAACATTACATCAAACTAGGGATGTCAAGTTGATTTAGTTAATTGATAAATGTTAATATTCACAATATAATAAGAACTAATAAATGAAATAATAACTGTGACCATTTTAGAAGCAAAATTAAGTATATTTTAATTAAATCTATAATCCAAACAAACGCATCTAAAGGAAAGACTGTAATTAATCTAGCGGTTTTATAGCTTTATTTTGCCATTCAGGAAGTTAGATTTTATAATGCTTGTAACCAGCGCTGTTCAGCTTCATTTTCCAGAAGGACAGATTTTTTTAACATAATTTCACAAAATATTCACAACACAAGATCTGTTTTAATAATGATAAAATAAGTATTGCATATTAGACTTGAATAAAAGACAAAATGCTTTACCAACATTGCTCTGGAAAATTGTCAATCCAGTACTGAACCAGAATTAAGCTAGGACAAGAGGATATACCAGGACTAACCCAGGTCTAAAGCGGAATTAAATCAAGACTAAACCAAGAACAAACCAGGTCTAAACTAGTAACTACTAACTAAACTGACAGAGAATGAAACCAGTAAACAAACAGTATATTTTTTTTATATTTGGAAGATAGGTTGCTGGCCGGATAAAATCTTTTTGAGGGCCCGGATATGGCCCTGGGGCCTTAAATTGAATAGCCCTGCGTTAGACAATGGGAATATAAGAATATTAAAGATTCCACTGTTGTTGTTGTTCTTGTTGTGTTAGTTTTTATGGCGGTTGGCAGCCAACTGAAAAGGTGCATTTACCGCCACCTACTGTAGTTGTACGTCTTCAAAGTAAAAAAAACTAAAAAAATAAAAAGAGCGAGAGAACTTTGCTGTCGCATGTCAAATGTGTCAGTTTTTTTCGTACAATAACCGCAGCGCTGACATTTTACACCGTGACATCCTTACATTAGACTATATGGCTCAATTGGGAAAACCTGCCTATTGGATCCATCCCCACGGGTTGTTTGGACAGGCGCACCAATACCAGATGGCTAACCATGTTGAATAATGTTACCTTTCACACACTGTGAGCTAACATGGCACCTGCTTATTTCACCTGACAGCCATCTCTCTGCGGATCATAGTCCACTGCCTGGTTCCTGTCAGGCCTGTCTGTGTGTGAGATCCTCTTATTTGAAAACCATTATCTCTTTAAATGGAACCTACAGGGACTAAAAAGAGTATTGGATGCATCACAGTTTTTCTCAGTAAATATATTCCTAAAAGTGCCATTGACGGCATTTACACCTGAAAATACCAATTTGACACCGTACACAATTAATTCCTTTTGGTTTTAGTGATCATGGTGTATATATAGTAGGAATTATGAGGGGTTAAACATTTGATGCATGCACATAAACCAAATCGGAATGTGGAATATTTGAACGTGGACAGAAAGTAAGCACGCAAGTTCTACACATTTTGATACATTTATGACGCACAACCAGGACTGCTTTGACACCCCACAACATGGAAATTGCAAAGATCCAACAGTGTACACTATAAAATGCAGCATGACGCAGCAGGTGTCCAATTCCCTTGCATAATAAAGAAACTACCTGCTTTTCTCCACTTTGGTTAAGGTTCACTTTACATTTCTCGCTGACATTGCACAAGGATCTTTTTCAGTTGTTTGTTGCCTTTTGTAGAAATACCGCAGTCAGATGTTTTCTTTTGGGATTCAACCAACATTTCTGGGCAGTTTTACCTCACTGTCTGTATTTTATCAGCTTGTGGTCTCTAGTTTCTGCGGCTTACCTTTCAGCAGTGCCCGAGCGCCACAAAATCCTTGGCTCAGGTTTTAGTCATGATTGCAACTCGCACCCCATTGGTGTAAATCTGCTACAAAGAGCAATCTTCAATATTTTGCATGTGTGACGAATAATTGTAAAGGTTACTTTTGTTGGAAGGAGCATTGTAGAAGTTGCAAGTGCAGTTGACGCAAACGTCTGTGCTGTTGGGTGTTTTTGATGTTCTTCACTTCCTGTCCAATGAGTCGCTGCTTGAAACACTTCCATTACATCTCAACACCTAAACATTTGTCTTCTTAAGTGAAAGGTGCGGAAGAGAGAGCGAGACAGACAGAGAGAGAAAGTGAAGTTAGTGTTGCGGAAAATGGACCACCTCGGGAAACTTTGCCTGGACCTCATCACAGACAGACGGAGTAAGTGGATTCTGTGACCTCCAATGGCCCGGGGTCATGACTTGGCTGTGTTAACACATCAATAATTTAAATGTTAAAATAGTCTTACCTCCCAGAACTGACAGAGCTGAACTTGAAAGAGAGAGAGAGAAAGAAAAAAAAACGATAGATGTTGAAGACTCTAGGCTGTAATTTAGTTTTAATTATACCATTAATAATTAGATAGAGTTTGTTGTAAATGTCACGGTAGAATTGATTCGGTGCCTAGTTGAAAAGAAGTACAGAGAACTGCTCAGAATAAAACAAAGATATTGTTTTAAGTAATGGCCCTTACAGGAAACAGAAAATTAGCATAATGTCCATTGTCTCAACTTGTTGCACTCCTTTTTGCATCCATTCCCCTTTCTCCATCCATTTGAATTTACCCCCAGTTGCCGGCATAATCAGCTTTCCCATTTGCTCTAATGTTTGTGTACGAGAACCCTTGTGAGTGGAAAGAATGACTAGGGTTATTTTTAGTTTGGTGGGCACAGATGAGTTAGGAGGGAGCGCTCACTATGCCCAATAAATCCAGCAGCAAATGCATCACCGTGGCTTCAGCATGTGCAAAGGAAAATAAACAAAAATAAGAGTGTATGTTTACAATGAGGCTCCGAGGCGTTGGAGCCGTGCCCTTTTAAGATCCCGCACTGTAACAGCCGGTTTCATTTGTTTGGGTGGGATTTACATTATTTGTTTTTGTAGCCATCACCTCCAGAGACTTGTTCTATTACCCTTGTGCTTTCCCCAATGCGTTTCAACTTTCCCTCGAGTGATCTTCGCTACTAAGTGAAATGAGAAAGTTCTCCCCTTGCCATGTACCTTGTTTCTTTTGCTCCTGTGTGCTAGCCGTACCATCTTTCCACCTTTTACCTGGGGGCATTTGGAAATACCCAAATTACTCAAAAAATTGTCAAAGGTACTTCAAGGTTAGTAAAGTAGACTTCCATTTCTACTGCTGCTTAAAGGACACACATTAGGCAATTTACATTGTTCCCTCAAAAACCAACCTGGAGAGGTATTTAGCTGAATTCACACTAGTTGGATGAATCCCTTGCTAAGTTATCTCTCCTCTGAACCTCAAAAAACATCAAATCACTATCTCTACACTTGTGTGCATGTATCAGCATGTCTGGGTAAGCTAGGTTTGTTTATCTTTATCTGTAATTCCCTCTGCTGCCAGTAGAGTTATAACGCAAATTCCTGATGTGGGAAACTCTTGCCTAAAACATGAGAAACCAAATTGAAATACAAATAATCCATAATATTTGTTTTTTAAAGTACTACTTGTAATATAAATTTCACCAGAAGCAGCAGTGGTGCAGTGGTTAAGTTTTCTCCTGGGAATTTGCCGGTTTGAGTACAAGCAGCAGACCAGACAGAATTCCAAGATTGGCTCCATGAGAAAACGAGATTTTGACATAATTTACAATTGATAAATTGTGCAGTTCAGTTCACAATTTTGGCACACAATTTTATATTTATTTCAATTTTGTATTTGTTGCCATCATTGTAGCATTAGTGTTTAAACTACCAAAGAAATGTAACTCACCAGTGCTTTACCCAAACTCAGCACATGGAAAAAATATTATGTTCCAGAACATTGAGAATTGATTTGTGAACCTGCAGCCTTTTGAGTTTCCGTGTACATTTTGCTAACACAGCATTTTTGCACACTTACTTTCCATACTGTTTGTACTTAATACTACTTATACCAGTATCACAATTACTATTACCACTACCTCAATAAGAATGAGAACTTGCTAAACTAAACAAGTACATTTTAGTTCAAAACAATATCTTCTGCTCTCATTTCATGCTAATTGCTCAACTTAATCTTCTCTCTTATACTGGTAATCACTTTGTTTTGGTCTTCTGCCGAGCGACTTTGTTCTGTGTGGTATCTACCTGCGGTCTGATTGCCCGACTGGGTTTGTCATAAAAAAGTCACCTCTGTGTCCCAGACGCTCTGTGATACGGGAGACAATGTCCCCGCTACGCACTGTTAGCCAGCAATTGCTTGGACTTAGGCCTTGAGCTTTCCTGCCAACACTGAAGAGAATCAATTACAACGTCAAGGATCTGAAGGAGATTTAAAGCACTAAGAGCAATTTAGAGTCATTATTATGCACTTTGAACTAGACTTTTCCGTGTCGGGTGAGATACTGCTCATGAAATGAATGACCAGTGAAACTCCTCCTTTTTAATGGACAAAGACAAAGTATTAAATGTGTTTTATTGTGACTTTCTCTTGCTGTCATCCCACCAGAACCTGCGCTTTTGGAAGATTTCACATTTAATTTTCCTCAGGCGTTGAAGAAGTGGAGTGATGACACTGCTGTTCAGGAGTGGTTTTCATGTCATTCTTTGATTGGACTGGGATTGAAATTTCACACGGATCCATCTCTTCTCACAATGCTGAGGTAGCACTGACTCAAAATGTCAAAGAATAATTTTGAACGAAGGCAAGACAGATATAATGTAACTGCAAATATTATAATATTTAGTTGTTATTTTGTGAGCCTATGCAGCGATACAGGTTTTGATCAAGATGTGCTGAAAGTGCCTTTAAGTTAGAGGTGAGCAATTGTTTTTGATTATTGTGAAAGTTGTTTTGAAGATAAGTAAAACACAAATACCTAGTACATTGTTTATAGTATAATATGCTTCAAAAAGTTTGTAAGTAATCAGGGTATAAGGTGATATTTCTGCACTTCTGTCATTCATTTTACTCTCTGATAATTAAACCTCAACTAATACATTTAAAGACATGTTTTAAAAAAAATCTGTAGGATTGACATATTCGTAACACTCCCAAAAATATTGAAACATAAACCCCACTTTAATGCTATTTTCTTTTTTAACCAATTGACAGTAAAACGGTGCAGGTATGACAATTGCAAAAGCACGTACAAGTACTATGAGCTGGTGCTTTATTAAATCACAAGAGACCAGAACAACCAAGAAACAAGCTAACCAGTGGTCTAGAAGAGCTGTATAAAATACAACTGTAGACTCCAGCTGTTCAGGCAGCTACCTCAATAGTCCATAGCCTCTACTTTTTTCATTTAGATGTTGCAGTTGCAGCCTCATAAATCAAAGCTTGGCAGTGTAAAATGTTAATTAACACTCTTGTTAATGACTGCTTGTTGGCTTGTGTCACAGTGGAGCAGGCTTCTCTCATAGGTGTGCCAGTTTGTCACTAACAGCTTGTTCCAGGCTCATAACTATAGGTGGCAACGGAATTTCACACAGAGCATAGGTTTTGGCACCATGTGTACGGTTTTACATATGGTCCTTAGGATGTTTTGTACTGTCCACGTCCTGAATGCCCCAGAGAAACCTGCTTTGGAGCTGCTTGCTGTGTGATCTGTCATGTCAGTGTCAGCATTGTGTTTACAGACAGTAGTGCTGGCAGAATTCTGTATTATTTTCAATTCATTCATGTACTCTAGCATGAATTATGCATACTGGAGTCAAATGTAATGTGAATGAAAGACAGAGTGTGTTCACCTGCTAAAAGCAATTCGGGAAGACGTATGCTTTTTTTCTCATTGTTATTATTAAACTACAGCTGAGGTAAATCACCATTTTAAATGTGTTTCATTTAAAAATGCAATATTTCATCAAATGGGACAAATACGCCGGACTACTTATACTGTTCGTCTGTTAGCTCTGTGTCTTGTTCTGTTCTGTTGGTTTTTATATTAAAAAGGGAAAAGGAAAAGAAAAAAGCACATTTTTCTCTAAAACGACTTGGAAGTCCAAATGGAACCATTAACTTTCTGTTTAATACTTTAGAGCACTCTTTGCTGTGGCATTTCACCATAGTTTTCATTTCTGAAGAATGACTCCTGAAAATGTTTTAACCAGATGTGTATGAGGGGTAGGTGAAAGCACATGCATGTTTGAGTAATCAAATTACAACAGTGAGTAAGCTAAGGACGAGGAAACACCATTCTAAAATGGTTAAAAACTAAAACTAAAATAAAAAAAATTCTGCCCAAAATGAAATTGCACTTGCTAGATAAACTGCAGGCGTTTGACCCGCATGGTGTCTCAGTCCTATACGTCACCTTTCAATCAATGATCGTGTCTATATCATCTTAAAGTCAAGGGCATTTACCTCAGGCTGACCATCTTCACTGCTGGAGTCACGGTCGATGGGGCGGAGTGACTGTTTTTAAGCCATGATTGAGCTCGACGCATTGCCCCCCCCCTTGACTCCTACAAGAGAGGGAGGTGTAGTCACTCACTCTCCCCCCTCTCACTCTGGCCGAGGCTTGTCACACACAGTCATGCAGAAAATAGGAGCTCCATCTCCATCATTCTGCCAGCACGTTCACCCCCTAGCCCTATTACTTACCTGGCTAAGTCTGTGTCAACATGCGACAGGTGTAAACAGGACAGATGTCGCCAGATGACATCACAGTTACCGTGCCGCCGCCGCCGCCGCTGCTATACCTCCATTTGGAATCGTAAATTAATTGATAAATGTGCCGGGGCAAGCTTAATGCAGTCGCTGTGCTTCATTACCTCAGCTGGGTCGTATACGTGTGTGTGCTACTCTGGAAAACACTCCACTTCCATTAGGGAACGTTAGATTCACTATAGTAAAAATCCATATGTGTGCTTGCATTGTGGCTGACAGCAAATACAAAAAAATGGATGACGCGCACACAAAAAACGCAATTTGGACTCAATTTGAAAATGGACAAAATGGACAGACTTTGGACATTATGTGCCTTACATTTCTTGCTGCCTTTTTCAAAATATGTTGTTTGTTCCCGTTTTATTCCTGTTCTCTTTTGTTATAAAATAATAGTTCTTTGAAAAAATGTTGCTCGTAGTGCTTTTCTACTCATGACGATGGCTTTGTAAGGCAGCCTTCAAATTCAAGCCTCTCAAAGCACTACACTGTCACTGTAGTTCTTATTCTTTGAGTCAAAACTCGGAGTAAGCTTTCCACAGCTGCCCAAGGACAGACTGAATGAAACAAGGTTGCCAATCTGCGCCATCAGCCCCCTCCAAACACCCCATAACCTCCTCACCGCATTGGTAGGGTGGGTGATGTGTCTTGCCCAAGGTCATGCCTCATCTCAAATCACAGCCCAGTGATTTCTCTTAAAGTATAACTGGACGGTAGCTTTTTCTAATATTTTGACTTGTTTTTACATATTTTAATGCACTAATGGAAATCACTGGTTCATTTGTTGCTGTTGTAAAGTATTTAAGCGTATAATACAAATAACATTTGATTGATATATTTTGATTGACAACAGGCACTGGTGAAAATACTAACACACACTTAACCTGGCTCACAACAGATTGATCTGTGTCTCACTCTGAATTAAGTTCTTCACATGAGTCAGTCTGGGAAGGCTCTCGCCGAAAGCCGTCGGGATGTTAAAAATACTTCACGTGCTGCCCGGTGGTCAGGCGGTTAAGGCAGCAGCACACGTGCCAGCCTCCATGTGCAGCTGCAGTGTCGTGAGTTCAAATCACGACAGGCATTTGACACGAACATTTACGGCATGTCTCTCATCCCCATTTCATGCTAAAGCTGTACGGTCTTATAAAGCCTACGGGACAAAAATATTCATATGTTTCACCCTAATTGTGGAAGAAGCAGAAAAATCTTAATTGTGTTAAATCTAGTGTTCAGAAAAGCACAGTCCGCTTTCTCGTCCACAAATGTTCAAAGGGCCATTGTGTGCACGTTTTTGAAAAACAAAATAGTCCTGAAGTACGGCCGTCGGTGCCGCCATGTTTGTTTCGGTTCGGGTTGTTCTGACTTCCGCCCAAACCACAATGCTGTGATTGGTTCCAGTCCCGTCTGGGGGGCCTAAAAGCCTTGTGATTGGCCCGTTAAACCACTGGTTTATCAGCAGGAGCCAAACAAGGTGGATTCTCTAGAGTTTGTGAACTCGCAAAAATTGTTGCTGACAAGGTTAAATATCACCCAGAAAAGATTAGTTGAACCTTTTGAAGTGATAATATTTGTGTGAACATGGCCTTTTGATAGAATACACTTTCCCTTTAGCTCCCTGATTTACTGTAGCTCCCATGCTGATTTTTCAGAGCAATACGTGCTCAGTCGAGGATGACTTCATGCATACTTTGCTGATCCTGCGTTTTCCTTAGATCGATTGATTACTACCTGGAGTTGTGGCTTGTTTTAATCAGAATCACATTGATCAACCCGCCCTGTGTACATCCATACGTGTCACTGTAATTACTTGCTGGTACCTGGATCTGAGATGATGTCGTCATTGCTGCAGACTGTTTGTCAAAATACATTTATACTCCTTGGTGCAGCGGCTGCAACATAAACGGTTGCAGTCCGATGTGTAAATGGGCGGGGAAGCAGAGGCAGTGATGTACAACACGGAGCAACAAAAGCAGCCAAGCAAGGTGTCATTTAGAATTTCTGTTCACTGCAGCATTCCCCACTCAGTGCAGAAACAAATTCAATTTAAATGCAAAGTAATAGAAAAGGGCCTATTTTGCCGTTTACAGTTATCTCTGAACTGACCCCTGCTGCTGTCCACACCTCGAGCTGACCATCGCCTCCCTGATATCTTTCATTTGGAGAAAATCAGGATGGATCACCAAATACAGTCTCCTTCTCCTCTCTTTTCTCACTGCCTTGTTGAGCCTGTGGTGCAGTTAAGTTTTGCCCCCAAAGGAAATTCCACCGCTACTTTAACTATGTTACTGCTCTTTAAAATATAGTGAATTAAATATCAAGGTAAATAGTGCTGTGGAAATGATTGAAGTACTCCGAGGGAGTTGTAAATGAGAGACAGGATGCAGCTCTTATGCAGAAGTGTATTCACTATCACAGGACCAGGCGGAAGCATAAACACTGGGGCTGTAGCTATCAGTTATTTTAGTAATCACGTAATCTATCGATTATCTATTCTGTTCATTTTTTCATTCTGTAAACCATTTAAAAAAGCATATTTTTTTATACATACATACATACATACATTATATATATGTGTGTATATATATATATATGTGTGTGTGTGATATATAATATATATGCGTGTGTGTGTGTGTATATATATATATATATATATATGTATATGTGTGTATATATATTATATGTGTGTGTGTGTGTGTGTTTTGTATATATAATATGTGTGTGTGTGTGTATGTTATATATATATATATATATATATACATACACATATACACACACACGTCCTTGTCCATCCTCCACAGAAGCATCACAGATAGAAAAGAAACAGCGATTTATTGTTCTGTTACAATAACTATAAAGGACTAATTAACCTGTCACCTGTATTTGCAACAGTTACAGTCGTTATGAATTCATTTGTGTTTTATGTCACATCTCTTGAAATTAGACAGTTGTTTGTTTTGTAAAACTTTCTTACGTGAGGCCAGTGTTGGGTCACCAGGTGTTCTCCAGGTGTTCTCCAGGTGTTCTCCAGGTGTTCTCCAGGTGTTCTCCAGGTTTCTCCAGGTTGTTCTCCAGGTGTTCTCCAGTTGTTCTCCTGGTTTTCTCCTGGTGTTCTCCAGGTAACCCAGCTCAGGTTCTCTGCAGCTGTTGTGTGCTCTCTCGCTCTCCCCCTCTCCCTCTCTCGCTCTCTCTTGCTTTCTTGCACTCTCGCACTCTCCCACTCTCTCGCTCCCTCGCTCCCTCGCTCCCTCGCTCCCCGGTGAACCTAAAGTTTGGGAAACGTTTGCCTTTGCATTCAGGATGTCGGCACTGGCTTCTACGGCCTGTACAGGGTTGGCCCGGTGCCGCATATTTCTGTTCTGTTTGGCCAGCTCACCTGGTCCACCTTTCTGTTCTACTTTGTTTTCGGCCGCGGGAGGGGTTTTGATGAAAAAAAACCCAACCTATTTTTTATTTTGTAATCCTTTTGACTCCCATGTCCTCTCTAATATGTTTGATCCACCTGGGTTATAACATGTTTTGGGAGCTCTGTACTAACTTTGTTCTTTGTCAATTGTGTTTTAAAATAAACATGTAAAATGATAATGGATGGGGTTTATCTTCTTTAAGACCTGACTAGTTCTTGATTTTTGTCTTAAGTCCTGTTTTAAAGTAACAAGTAATCTCATTTGGACAGCATTCATAGATCACATATTGCTTATTTACCTTTTTAGACACTCAAAGTACTTTACACATTATTTTTAGTGAATGAAGGCACCAAAAGCATTATCTCGCTCGGGGACACAATTACACTTTTGACAACTTTTCTTTCTTTTTTAATATATTAAACTTCCCTAGACTTGTGTGAGTCCAGATTTATTTTTATTTGGTAAGGTGAAGCCTTATGAAATGTTTTAGAACCAACTTAACGACTATTCAGTTCTCTTACTGTCTTATGATTGATGTAATTTAGGCACCATTAAAATCTTTTGGTAAAGATGACACCTGCGTGGCCATAAATTAGATGCTAAGCCAGCTAAGTGCTGTTTATTCTGTCATGAATGGGCCATAAGTCAAGCTCTTGTTGGCAGGTACATTATTGTTGTGAAAAGTGTTGACAGTGTGGGTCACTCAAGGACGCAACCCGGTCTATCAGGTCGGACCGCTCTAGGGCAGTGCAAACAGCCGCTATTGAACTTTTGGCCTGGACAATGACTCCAGTGTTAGCGGCACAAGAGGCATTAGGCTTACGCCATTAGGATTTCCACATTGGAGCTCATCTTATTGTTTACTCTGTGTTCCAGGTGGAAGTCATGATTTACACATTTCTAACATTGGGCATTAAGGGCATTTTTGCTTGGAACATTTTAGGGCCTTTTAAAAAAAAATGTATGCCATTAATTATCAACTTTTTCTCCCCCCTATTTTTGACCATTCATGTACTATTGTCCATCATGTTTTAGCCCCTCATTCAACTGTTGCCATTTTACTTGACCCAATGTTTGAACTCTGTATTTGAATGTTGGATTTTTTTGCATAACACAAACACATTTGTTCTTGCTGTGGTTGTTGTTTTTGTTGATGATGCCTGTCTCTGTCGTTCAGATGTCAAATAAATAAAATAATTAAAAACCCAACAATCACATATACTAATTACCAAACTCACATGAACAACAATCATATCCGTCAATTGCCCACCTAAGGCCTAACGTTGTTGTGATGGTCTTCAGTTTGTCTAACATTCAATTATTAAGGAGTTAATAATGCAAGGATAAATGACTTCTGAATTCTTAGAAAATTCTCACCCACTGAGCACATTTTGCGAGATAAAACAAAAATAGAAAACATGGTGTTTTGATTTCATAATGTCAGGGATTTCTTGTATTTTATAGTTCTCACCTTATTGTTCTTCCATATTGTGATAGCAAAAAGTGTAATCTTATCTTGGCGAGTGTAAATACAGTTGAGTCAGTGAAGCAGAGGAGGAGTAAATAGAGATGCAGACAGAGCAATATTTGCTTCCTGGACTTCCTGTCTTGTCTTCATGTGAAACCTAGCACTCGATGTCGGGGGACGAGCCAGCTTGTGATGGACTGAACAAGCCAAGCGTTCCTAATGGAAACTTTACAGCGCAACTTTGATTGACAAGACTAAAAGCCAAGACAATATATAGCGTGTAATTAAAGCTATTTGAATACCTGTGTCTCATATTAAATGGAATTTAACCAGTGCCTAATTAAAGTCAGATTAGTTTGGAGTTAGTATGTGACCGCATCTCATCACGGTTAAATAACTACTTCAATTTACTGTCTCGTCGCAGGGATGAACATTTTTTACAGTAAACTCAAACGAAGCTGTCCTCAACTGTCCCCACATCCAAATTAAAAGTCTCTTCTTGAACTTTTGTCCTTTTGTGAAAGTGAAGGTTTGGCACACTTAAGCGTTTTTTTCTGAGATAATCATATTAAGAGAGTGGAATGTTTAGATGCTTCGGGTCACAGTAAATAAATAAAATATTGCCCCGTTCTGAGCTGGATGCTGAAAGTCTTTATGACTCCGTTCGTTCACTTGGTATCTCAAGGTTCTTTAAAGCAATGCAGTGTTTTATATACAGAAGACCTTCAAAGTGTTTGATAATAATGTTGTTTGCTCATTCCCACTTGTACTGTTGACCCGCCTCTCTGTGGCGTCCAAATGTCTTGTCTTTATTGGAACTGTCGTAGTGTAAACTGGGGAAAGAGAAGGTAGAGACGTTCAAGGCTAGGAGACAAACCTATGACGCTGAGAACACAATGCCTTATACACCGACGACAAATGTGTGTCTTTTTAATTGAATGTTGGCTTTTATTCAAACCGGTTATGAAGGAAAAAGAAAAAAAAATAGGAACACTTACTCTATACTCAACTGCTGTCCAACTTTGCTTAGATGTAATCAGTAGACTATAGCCGCCGCTTTATTACCAATTTTACCATTTATGCAAAGGCAAACCTAATTGCAAAGTGAGATTCTGTACCATTTAAAGTGCAATTAATTAAGCCTCTCTCCCATGATTTGAAATGAACAAACTAAACACTCCGCTGATTCAATTTACCAGGGCATTTTAAAAGCATCAACTGTTGGGAAGGCGGGAATAGCCGTTTAACTCAATCACGCACAATCTGCTGACAGTTAATGGGCGAGCAGATGCCGTCACGTTTCCTGTACCGAGCGCAAAGACGAATGCGCCGCGCGTTGTCTTTACGCGCCGACAGAAACAAATGCCAGCGCCATGATTAACTACACGTTTGAATGGATGCGCTTGATGTACACACGTGCCAAACAAATTATGAACAATTTCCAGGAAGAATAGATTATAATTCCCAGTAGAAATTAAAGACGTGTTACGATATCCAAGGCTTTTGAAGGTTTACCACAGAGTCACAATGCTCAGGCTTCTCCATCCATCTTTGAGATTACATTTCACTTTATATGCAATGTATTACTTTTTCCAATAAGGACGAAGCCGGCCTCGGGGAAAACAAAAGGATAAGTTATAAAATATTGCATGAATTTATGTATGTGTCAACTGTAAGGCGTTTTGGTATCCACTTAAGGTTATTACGTATATTACACCTTGCCTGTTTGGGGAACTTTAATTGCTTGGATCAGAATTTGATCAAATTAGCATGCTAATCCACGTTTAACATTTGTAGGAATTTATTTTAGATCGTCCTTACTATGTTCATTACCTTGCGGTGTTAAGAGTCTGTCGCTCGCGGTTTAATGAACTATGGACAGGCCTTAGGGGAAGGAGATTATTGTAGAAAATGAATGTCCTAAGAGGGTATCGGAACCGAATGAGATTTCTTTGGAATTGGGTTCAACAAACTCTCCTAATACTGGTCTCCAAGATACAAAATAATAACTTTTGATGTTATTTGACACCGAGTTTGTGCAGAGCTATAAGTTATAAGTAACTATCGATATCGGAAAGAGATCACTTTTTTCACCTTTTTTCTAGTTGTAAAATTATCTTGACCTGTATCAGAACTAGCAAGGGCACAATCACACTAACATTAAATATAACTAATGATAACTTTAAAGATGCTACTGTTTTTTGTGTGAAAATGACATTCTATTATTGTCTAAAAATTATTTTTAAAGTTATTAAATTAAAATATACATTTTTTTTCCCCAGTATCAAATATTGAGCCTTTTCCTTGGTAGCAAAATAAAGTTTGATATTCCAGTGTTGTCAGACCACTAGCAGGGAGAGAATTTTATTTTTTTTTCCAAATTATACAGTATGTTATTGAATATTGACCATTCTAAGCAGTCCTATCTCTGTCTCATGCTATGCCGCTGGGGGACACATCTTCAGAACTTTAGTTTGCTGGAGAATTTGACATATGGTGCAAGTTTTGGGTTGTTGGGGGGAAACTGGATTGTCCAGAAGAAACCCACCTAGACACGGGGGGAAACAATCAAACTCCACACAGAAAGGCCCTGGTCCAGCCACTCCACCAACCTGCCGCAAATATGCAAGTTTGTCCAATGTTTCTCTTTGTCAGCTTTACATTAGACTCCTTTACCTTTTTTTTTAACCATTAGCTTTGGTCTTCCCCTTGGTGGAGTTGGCTCGATGAACTTTGACTTCACATGAGACTGGCACATACAGAGTACCAGTGCTGTGCCGTAGCTGCAACAGAACCGGCGTGCGTCACAATGTGCTGATGGAAAGTGCCATCGAAGCCACAGCCCTCCCGGGGAGCCTGATATTGTCTATCATGGTGAGCGCTGGTGTGGGGTTTCATCAAGCTCCGAGCCCCGATTGCTCTGCCACGTTTCACACTGCTATTGTCTGTGGGTAATCAGACACTACTGGCATATGTTAGCAGGCTCTGAAGTTCTGTATGTGCTTAAATCTTTGTGATGCCTGATTACACTTGAGGATGTATTGTTCCTGGCTGCATGGTATTGAAAAAGTAAGAGTATTGTGGGTGATGCAAGGTGTTGAGGTTTTTCTCGTGATATTTTTGCAGACATACCCATTTCTAACCAACCCATAAGTCCAGTAAGTCAAGTCATAACAAAGTTTACAAATTAACTTTTGTTAAAGTACTGACAAAATATATTTATTTTGATTTATTTAGGGATATAATATACAATTTTCATGATTGCTACTACTACTTCAATGCTCATATGTCTATTGCAATTCACTATTTTCATTATAAGACACAATTGATTTACTGAGGACAGACTGGCACACAGAGACTGGCACCACTTGGAAGAAAATATCATCTCTAAATATAGTGGAATTTGTTTTATACCAAAATATGAAAACATCCTGTTCTGGCCAATATTGATATTAGCGTTGATTTTTATTAATTTGTTTATTTTCTCTATATTTATATAATTAACTAGGTCTGGATAATATAATTTTTATTTTTGTGTGTGAAATTTTCAGATTGTGATAAAGTGCTTTTTAGACACTTTTTCCCACCCACTCCTCCATATGGTGAGTGAGTGGCAGGTGGATTTAAGCAATATTATTGTTATAAGATTATATTTTAAGTCAATACAACAAACATTATTACAATATCAAACTTGCATTATTCTTATGTAGTTGATCCAGATCTTCTAATAAACCCATGAAGAGAGACACTCACTGAACCTGAATGAGCACTGTCCTTACCTGTCACCTCGAGGATGTGCTTTCGGAGTAATTAGCATCCCTCGTGGCTGTTCCCGCTCCCACCTGCCTGACGCAAGAAGAGGTGAGGATTTAAAGCTGCTCTTTTGTTTTCCTCTGGGTCTGTTTGCCACTAAAAGGGACTTTACCACTATCTCCCTCACTATCTGCGGCGACACTGCGGTGACGGCACAAATGATCGTAGCTTGAGGTTCATGTTTAATGGACGGCACCATTACACATGAAAAATGGAAGTAATGGCTGGCCGAATCCGAGGCCTAGAGCGATTGTGAAGTAAAGCTCAAGCGAGGAGAGTCCCAGGGGAGGTGATGATACTACAGTATGTGCTATAAAGATGCAGTTTTGTGTTTCTGTTTAAGGAGGTGTAGCTTCTGGCTTAAGAATGCTCATAACTGTGTGCTATTTGCCTAGATCTGGGGAAAAAAAAGTTTGAAATTCAACTCAGCTCTAAAGAATGTTATAAATTGTTAATGGTTTTGCATAGGAGGACAGTATTGGCATGCTAAATGAAGCGCTGCCTAAAGTGCTGGCTCCGTACTTGTGCAAATTCTCTACGGATTGAAAGGGATAAACTTTTAAGCAGAAGGTATTGATTTCTGCAGTTGAATGGGTCTTGTTTCAGAACGGGAAATCGCTGCACATTCTGCCTTTAAATCTCTTTGCGAGTACGGAACAATATCTCGCGAATGAGCGCGGCTTATATTTCGTGTCAGCAGCCTGCTATGTACAAACAGGCCGTCCTCATCGATCGCCACTGTTGCGGTAAGCAGTTACACCACACGCTGACGAGTACGCACACCCGTCAGCGAGCGGGCCCCACGCGGAGAGAGACGAGGAAGGGATCAAATCTCCCGTCAGGACGCTTCCCCGTTTCCACGCAAGTTCGTCAAGTGACAACCAGACAAATTGGTGTTGAAGAAGCCCGCGAGGCAATCAGAACACTCCACACAGAGCTCACAATGACTCGTCCTCCGACTAAACAATCAATGGCAAAATGTGACTGTTACGACTGCTACGGGACCGGCTAAAATAGACATTCTGCTCAGGTAGGTAAAGCAGAGGAGTAATGAGATGTGGAAGGATTCAAAAGGGAAATGTTTAATACGGATGAAAAAGTGTGTTTGCTTGACATGTCCTTGGGCGTTTTCAATTGACGTGTGGGCTAAAAGTGAGTTAAGGGCTGACAAAAACACACTGAATATATTGACTCATAAAAAAAATACCTTTTCACTTCACATAAACTTGTAGTAAAATGTCACAGTCACATCACGTCCCTGGTTATCTCAATGGCTGGCAATAGGTTTGGCCTACACTGTATGCCAATAGAGATTACCCCTGTTTTGCAAGTCCAATCAATGTACCCCAGTTATGTAATGGGCTTCTAGAATGAGTGATCATTTATCGTGGGGTGACCTTGCTCGCACATCTGCTCCTTTTAATAATCTTTGTTTAGTAATGGGCTGATTCCACTTAATGCAAAATGGACAAATAAGAAACAAAGTGAACATATATATATCCATATATATATCCCTTGTGTAATGTACCTTACACAGCTCACCTCGAGTTGTTTACTACACGAGGATTAAAAATGTTCCGCAATTTACAGTTTTAAGTGCCAATATAAAAGCCGGTTCTCCCTGTCACAGATGTCACATTTCTGTTGCTGAGCAGGTGGTCACTGCGGAGGTTTGAGTGGCTTTCAGTGGGCTCAGGAGTGGGTTCAAGTCTCAGTGACGCCGGCGCACCTGCTTTGACAGACAAGTGCAAAAATACTTGTTCAAGGGGGCAATGAGGATGTGTGGGCTTTTGCCGGCGTCATCGGGACAAAAACGGTTTCTGAAAATGACTAGTTGAAATGACATTTTATCATGTGTGATATAATCATTTTACATTAGTAACTTTTATGTCAGAAATGAATGCAATGTTACTGCTGTGAACTCCTGCTTTATTTATCAGATTTGTATGAGATTCTTGTATTTCTTATTTATGCCCACTGCATGACTCCACTAGTTTTGATATCTTGATGTACACGCAGTATATAAAACGACAAAGATAAAAATGGTTCGGATTTTAACTTTTTGATTGAGGAAACTTCCTTTATCACATAGGGTTTTGCTACAGTAATCACTGTTCTGATAAAACCATTCACTGTTGGAAAAGCTATAGATGTAACAGAATGTGCTTGGCTTCTTCTTCTTGAGTTGACTTGAAGAAAAAAATGAAAGTAGAAAGTCATTATCGCCCGGGGAACCTTTTACTTTTGAATTCTTATCTGTGAGGTACTCTTCTCATGCTCAGATAAAACGTGTTTATAAAAACATTCACACTCTCTTAACGGCAACACACTGAACACTGAAGTAAAACGAATACAATTGATTTAGGGTTTTACGCATTTAAAAAAGGGAAATGAATGATCGATTGCCCATTCACCTTGTGCCCGGATGCCCTGACTATGAAGTTGGATTTTATGATTTTATGTTTTCTCTGTTCCTGTGATTTAAGCTTCTAGCCCTCTTTAGATGGGTCTCCAAATGATCACATCACTAAAAAACAACATAATCTACTGCACCGAGTGATAACAATACACAACTGCTCTTAATGGTGTTTTACATAAGGTTGTTTTGATTTGATTTTGAAAAATTTATTGCAAAAAGCTTTTTCTTCATATAATATAAGTTGATGAGTGATGACTGTGAAAACATAAAGCCACGTCATTATCTTTGTTGCTCCTTTATTTCCATTAGAAAATATCTATATTGTATACATATTTTACACAACCAGGACATGTTGAAATGAAATGGTTGAATAAAGTGGTAGAATATTGTTTTCCTGCACAGGTCTTACTGGCAGATGACAAACGGCTGAATAACTTGGAGGAAGTTGAGAATCCATGGGTAAAATCTGCACTTATGACAAGGAAGAAGCTAAGCAAAACATATAAATTGAGATATTAAAATATTAAACTGGGTGGCTTATGACCAAAGCTTTAAGCCAAACTGCACCGATCTGAGATTTAAGATTTGGATAGCAAAAAGTATGAGAGATTTTTATCAGATTGGAAAAGAAAATCAAATGAAAAGCTTCAATATGCTGAAAGAATCTGTTGGCTTGGTGAAACAAGACTTCTATAGGTATTTACAAACAAGGAGTTATTATAATCAAGAAATAAAACAAAGCACCAACAATTATAACCCTCTGACTGAAATCCTGTTCAAAGCCTATAAATCAGAATTTTCAAGGGGAATAATATCTAAAGTATATGGATGTATCAATGACATGGAAAGCCAATCTACGAAATATATTAAAATTACAGTAAATGGTAAAAGGAAGGTAATTTTGTTTTGACGGATGAGGATTGGGTAGAAATATGTACATCACAGTGGAGGACCACAAGGTCCCATGTTTGGAGGGAATTTTGTTTGAAGAATGTGACTCGTTTTTTCATAACACCATGTCAAAGTGCACACAGGGGGGCTGAATGCTGGAGAAACTGTGGTTGCCGTGAGGCAAACCATTACCATGTGTTTGGGACTGTCCTGTAGCACAAATTAACCAGGCAATACAGAATATTTTTGACACTGCTATTCCACTCAATTTTGGAACAATGTATTCAGGCCTCAAAACTCCTGCTATGGACATAATGGATGGATATCTATGGAGCATACTTTTGGCCGCCGGGAAGAAGGCAATCACAAAAAATGGATGACACAGACTGCTCCGACGATTAAAGACTGGATGGACATCATAACTGACATATGCACCATTGAAAAAAAATAACCGCCGGATTGAGCTTGAAAATGGACAAATTCAACAAACAATGGATAAAATGGGACTCATTTTTGAGATGCTTTGACCCCTCACTCCATTGGAAGCTACCTCATTATCTGCTAAAACTTATTCTTTACTTATTCTGAGTTCCCTTTGGTCCTGCCCAGCCCTGCCCTTTTTATTTTGTTTTATTTTTTTTATTATTGTTATCATATATACATATGAGACAATGAGTATGAGTATGAGTATGTGTGTGTGTGTGTGTGTGTGTGTGTGTGTGTGTATGTATACGTGGATATATGTATGTGCAAACATATATTTATATGTTAGTTTTGGTATGAGGGAAAATGTGTATTTGAATATATATATATATATATATATATATATATATAAAATTTATTATTATTATTTTTCTCGCTTTACATAGTTTAGTTTGTGTGATATAAGTTTTTGTTGCTATATGTTTAAAAAAGAATAAATAGGAAAAAATAATAATATTGTTTTCTATCCTTGCAAAATACAGTATTTTTGTTTAATCTTGGCCAAAAGTGTGTATTTATTTTTACTCTTCTATATCCTCAGTTGGTGTGAGAGCTTGACCATATTCCTTAGGAATGGTGGGATTTTCTTTTCATATATTCCGTTTGACTTCTTCAGAAAACATTCATCTTCATCTAGTCCTTTGATTTGGCCATTCCAAACGCAAAGAGTTCTCTACTATTTTGGGCATATATTTTACATATTGCAGAGCTGCATATGTAATTCAATCTTCCAGCTTTAATGGTTTGTGATCGCTTTACAGAGATAGACATTACGCTCCCTCTGGCCGTTCTTAGACAGCAGAGCTTCTGGGCACAGCAGCACCATCACATACTGGTGCGTGTCCTTCACCAGAGATGGATGGGCGGCTGCACATTCTAACCGCATTTAAAGACCCCCCCTCCTTCTCACGTCTTCCCTCTTCTCCCTGGAGCATAAAAAACCTCTTCAAAACCCACCATTGGTTTCGAGTTTTCCTTAATAATGTTTAGCCAAATTGCCAAGGGACATTTAAAACTGAACTCAATTTATTTACATGCTGAAAAATATTTACATTTGGGTTGTGATAAACTGTGACGAATGCGCACGCTAATACCAATTTGAACCCGTCACACGCTCAAGCGGCAAGTGGCTTATTATAATTGGCTCCAAACGAAAAGGAGCAGCACTAGTTGGTTTCCAGCATTGTATTCAGTTTTAAAATCCAAGTCATGAAAAGGGAAACAAAACAAAAAAACTCTGCTGGTACCACACTGCTCTGGTGGCTGGACGGGCAAAGGTTATCGCTCTCTCAGGTGAGTACAGAAAGCCTAAAAAATATTCTCCGGCGGTATTTGTTTGATGCAGTCACTGGGTTGGAAGCAGAATTGGAATAAAGTGGTTTTGCTGTAGGAAGAGTACAGTTGTATTTCAAATTAATTTGATGGCAGCACATTCCTGGACCGCTGCAATGAAGACTTTCTGCAGCTGAGGGAAAGGGAGGTTTTGACACACTTCCATGAATGTTGTGCATAACAAAAATCCTTAGTCCTTGTAGTATTAGTACTATTGTTCCAGACTGAAAAAATAAGACAATTGCTATGACAAAACTCATAGAAAACGTTAAGTAGAAAAAAAGGCAACAGTTATTAAACTAAGCACCGTGTGTTATTTTTGAAGACCGAAACATGTGACACTCTTAACCTACAGTAACACTCTTACATCTCGGAATGGGCAACATTACAGAATCCCAAGTTTATCTGAGTGTTTGGATACAGTTTAACTTCCGACAGTTACAATATTGATAGTGCTGGTGTTATTTTCCTTTTTAGTTTCTCTCTTCTGTCCTCCCACTCCCTGTGGACCTGCTCCTGCTCTCCCTTTTGAGCCTCTGCAATTTTAAATGCACTGTTATGCTAATGCTACTAACGTCTACATGGAGCTAATGACAACAGATGCAGTCATTCATTTTCAAACGCTGAATTATAACTTTGTTTCATCACAGCACATCATCTGTTCTGTATTGCTCGTAGTTTTTCAGACAGAAAAACGTGATTTCCGACCTCCGAGGACAACCGGAACGCAGCATAAACAGTCACGGGATGTATATTAAAATGAATGTAGTCTAGCGTGGCAGAGGACATGACTACCACCAGTTTGAGAAATACTAGACTAAATGATATGGGAAAAAAAACGATAGTAAACTCCCTCAAAATGGGACAGCTGTTAACTGCCTTTCCCATAGCCTTCACGTTGATACTTATGGATTATCAATGAGCTGTGTAAATGCTTAAAGACGTCTCCAACACACGACACGGCGCCAGAGCTGACGACGTCAATACTCTAGTGTACCACATCCTCAGTATGATTTGTGTATCATTCACTCGCTTTCTACCCCTCGGGAGAACTCATATTTTCTCTTTAACTTTAGCGCTCAATTTAACAGGAAGGAGCACGCCTTACCTCAGTATTTACCTCACAATGCATCATTTACATTTATCATGTCATTTTTATGACGGGGGACTCAACCTAGATCTTTTAGGTTCACTGTTCACGGTTGATGCTAGAAATAGATTCGATCAGGTGAGGGGTCAGGCCATATAACCTGCTACCAAGGTGAATGTGAAGGTGGTATTGTCGGCTGTGCCCCCTCTCGGGCTTTGGGGGGAGCAGCACCGTCTGACAAGGCACGTATAAAGGAAAGGATTGTTTTTGATTAATGCATCGCTGGAGATTCAACGCTGTAGGTAAAGTGGTAGTAAAAAAAGATGGGTTTTTATTATATTTTTAGCAAAAGTCAGTAATGAACCAAGCAAGAGTGTGGACCTGCAATAACTGTACTTTACTAATCACGAGAGGAGAAGTGGCCACAGTCTGTCACGAGGAAATAAAGACATTACGAACTAATGTGAAATCTCTGCCATGTGCCTTGGCCTGCTCTACCCTGAAGTGGTGCGTTTTGTCCGCTGTAATGCTGTTTATGTCCATGACCACCGTATAGATTGCGTTTATTGAGTGGCTTTCAGTTCAGGCGACTGCAGACAATCCACAATGAGTCGTTAAATTCAAAGCGCTTTAATGTTGTGGAGCGACATAAAGGAAGGCACACTTGAACAGTCTCTCTCCTGCCTCGGAAGATTGATGGTCAAAAGCTGCTGGCTCAGTGTCAGAATTTAAATGAGATAGTAAACACGTCATTTAAAGAGATGCTTTGCTAATCTAATTTTACACTATTGACAGTTTTAGCATGAGCAGCCTGCGTTCCTTTTGGTGGAAAAGGCTGGTAATGGTACGACGTGATAGAGCTTCTGTTTGCAGCAGACATCAGCACCACTATTTCACAGTTGCACTTGGATGTGAAGCCTGTATGGCATTAGAACAGCATGCTGCAACTTCCTGTCTCAAAGATGTAACTTGACTTCAGTGAGGAGAACAAGAGAGGATACGGCTTCAGAGCTGGAGACGAGCTCAGTTAGCAACTTTAGCTAATGTTTACTCTGGTAAAGGGTTTCCCCTTAACCCACTGTTTAATTCATAGAGGGCCTGAGCAGACAGCGTGGAGTAGATGTGCCACTAGCATCATTGACACGGTTAGTGTTTCAGCTGTCATGGACTGTGATAAGCTGTTGGTCTGGCCACTGTAATGGCTTTTAGATGAGCTCCTGGACAAGAAATATGAATATGTCATTTGTATTTGAGAACTGCTCAAGGTTCAGTATGTATTGAATAAATGAATCATACATTTGCTCATCCATTTAACCAAAACATTTATTTGTGCATGACAAAACATCATATTTTTAAGAAAAAGCAAAAAGTTTTCCAATACGTCACATTTGTCTAATATATATTGCAGATTTTTAGAGAGTTTACTTTTCTTTTGGTGCTCATATTCTGCATTCCACACATTCCAGTGTGATATTTTAAATACATTTTCATGCCAGATGCCCATTCCGATGCAATATTTCCCATGTATTATTCTCGGAAAAAGAGATAAAGCTAAAGAAACTTGTTAACTTTTGTGCCTGGATCAGTTTACATTGTATGACTCAGAGCCAATCAAAGTCTAAATCAATCAAAGTCTAAGCTGATAACGCAAACAATAAAACTCTGAAATATAGGTTACATTTTTACCGCCAAAGACTAAACTACTCCCCCGTTAACAATGCTGAGCTGTATTACCAACACATTCTCGCTCTAAATGATAATGTACAGCGCACTATATCACTGAAACTAAGTGGAGGGTGAAGCAGTGTTTATTACTACTGGGGTTTGCTCCGATTCAGAGGAGCATCAAATTATTTTTCATCCAGTTGTGAATTGCTTATTTAGCCATATCTTTGCCCCTAGATCTTGTGGCAATCAAAAGTGTGCCTGTGTCATGGCGGCTTTTATTGACTTCCTTTCATCATTCTGGGGTTTCACAGATGAAATCGAGGTTAGTATTTGCAAACAGACACATCATGTTTTTCCCATGGAGCCTGTCATAAAGTGGAAATATAAAACTGAATTATTTTGTCCTTGTGGCCATCTGCACAGATTTGCAATGGTTTCGACTCATAATAAATCTTGGCTGGACCCTCATCCATTTTACATTTGGCGGAATACAAAAGCACCTGTTTTGCTGTGTTATGGCGACTTTTCGCTTTTGGCGTGGACTCTTTTGGACGTCCTGTACGGCTCATTGATCTGTAACAGTGGGCTCGGTGTCACACTCAGACAGCAGCTACATGTCCGGGTGTAATAAAAGAGAGCATCCCATCTGACGCCCATGGGTGTACAGTGGCAGCAGGTGGGGCTCTGCTAATGACAGATCAACACCAGACTTGGATCCACATGGGGCTGTCCCGTTCAGTGATAGGAGCAGAATCTATGCAAATCCGTTTTGGTAACAAGGAGCAGTCTCTTAGTCCCAGAAGAGGTGGGACGGGTTCCAAAATTAGCATTAAACATTAATGAACCAAATTAAAACTTTATTTGAGAAGGCTTCCAGTGCTACAACTACCAATGCTGCTACTAAAGTACGCTATTCTTTGAGGGTTGTACAGCTTCGATCGCCTCTGCAGTCTGTTCATTTCTACTTCCACCCAATTCCCCAAAAAGATAAAACGTCTGCTATATAGTTATACTCTATGACACCCGTGGATTTCTGTGGACATTTCCGCTAACTTTTGTTTGACAACGACGGTGCTGTTTTCTGCCTGCCCCCTTTGCCCTTCACCGTAAACGTCATCACAACAAAGGGCCACGCTGACGGCCCCGTGCAGGAACAGCTGCAGGTCATGGTAGCAAGCAGCAGATGTTTTCTCATTCGTGTCTGAAGGGGTGTGCGACGCTGCGGATTATTTAATTATTGAAAAAATAATACAAATTTGAGTACAAAGTAAGTGAAGGGCAGTCGGTGAAAACAGGGATAGTCAGAGCAATTGTGTCTTGGATGCAGGAGAGTATAATTACTGTCTTGTATGTCCATAATCGTCCAAAACATTCTTCATAGTTACTGCAAAGGACATTTTTGTTCCTTTAAGTAAGCCCTGGTAAGTGCTTGCGGACCCCCAGATGTCCCCATAGTCCCGTTCTTTGGCCTAAAGAGTCCAAATGGAGTGCACACAACTGCCAAAAGAACTACACTTTACCAGGGACCGTAGTTAGCTTCAAACAGACCAAAAAAAGTCAAGTTATTGCGGTTCAGAATCACAAACGTGCTGCGTCACCAAACATACTGCAGACTCATCCTCCTCTGTTTACTGTAAGCACTTTGTCAAACAGAAGTGGTTGTAAAGCCTCTGAAAGTGAGAGTAAACAATATGCGCATCACTGTTTGAAAGTGTAGAACAAGCAGAGGGGAGCTAGAACCAAGATATTTGACATGTTATCAAAGAGCCTTATAAAATGGATCTGTTTCAAAGCAGATGCTCAGCCCAGCGCGCCAAGCTCTTTTCATTATTTATTGTGTTGTAGCTGCGTGTTCATCGGGCATTGGACATCACTTTCTTAGCCAAGGAGCGTTCAATAGATTACAGCAAATATCACAGAGGCTGAGGAGTGTTGGAGAGAATGTGGCAGGGACGATAACCTTTTCAGTGCGGCGTGTTTGTCTGTGATTGATGGCGGTTGGAGTCGGTGCCCACTGCTTCGGGAGTCGTACCATCTGGACAGGTGGACAAGTGGTGTACTGCAAGAATGGACGTTAGGTAAACGTTCTTGTAGCTGGATACAACGATCAAGCTAACATTATGAGCATGTATATGTGAAGTTTAGATGTGTACAATATATTGCTACAGAAAATATCCTGATAAATGAACACTGAAACTACTTTATGCCACCGACACATAAACCCTAAAGCAGGATAATCCCAGCAAGCCCTCTTCTGAATGAGCTGTAATAGACAGAATTAAACACTTCAGTAGTTGTTGTTGATGTTGTTACTTTTTAATGGCGGTTGGCAGCCAACTGAAAAGGTGCATTTACCGCCACCTACTGTAGTTGTACGTCTTCAAAGTATGTGTTTTACGCTATACCGTATTAAAAGAAAAAAAAGAGAAAAAAAAAGGAGAGAAAGAGCGAGAAGGGGAGCCCCTTCAGGAGTTATTATCTATAATGAGTCAAATGTTAAATTATTCAACTCTTTACAGCTAATGTTGTAAAATCCACATTCTTGAGTATTGAACCCAAAAAATATTGTGTTATAAAGGTAAGATGCACTTTAAATGTGTCTTCTGCATTGCACCTACCATTGCTGCTGAGAATCGTACCCCAATTATGTCCAACGATAAAAAAAGTCGACAAGGCAACATTATTTCATTTTTTTTTTTCATTTGAGTTTTTATGTAATTCATTTAAGATGGGATATAAAATTATACACACACACACACACACACACACATATATATATATATATATACTATATTATAATATATATATATATATATATATATATATATTTTACACTTTTTCTTTTCTTTTCTTTAACATTAGGTGATCTGAATCATATGCAAAAAACCAAGCAATAAAAATGTATTTGGATGCGGAGAAAGCTTTTGATTCTGATTTGTGCAGATTAAATTGTAAAAATCCAAAACAATTTATAAGGAATTGTGTGTGGGAACATAAAATTGCTGTTTATTAGTTTGAAATAAACGCTGCTTGATAATCATTTTTATCATGTAATGCCTCTGTCGGGGGCACGGGGGAAAGGGCTTCAAGGCGAAAAAGGTTGGGAAACACTGTATAAGACAATCAAAAACAATCAGTGGTTTTACAACTGATGTGATGGAACAGAAAACTGCCTGCTACACAGACGATGGTCAGGGCTGCTGGGAAACATGCAAAGTCAGCACGGAAAGGCACAGCCAGAACAAGGATCACACGATATTGGAAATGTTTGCGATATGGCTGTTAAGTGCTGTAAAAACAATATTATTGTGGTTTTAATGTGGCCTTCGACAATTTTAGTTTGATATTAAAATAAATGTGCATGCCTTAATTTATTAGTCAAATTAAAACTTAACAGAGACGAAATACATCTGATGAAGGACTTTGATCATCTTGCAATATATATTGTTATTCGCAATATATTTGATTGACTATTGATAAAGGTATATATTGGGCTGAAACAAGTTAATTGATAATTGTTAATCACGAGTAATGGATTATGGAGATGATCGTCGACTAATTTAGTAACGTAGGTGCTATGTTTGTGCGATGAAAAAAGGTCTTAGGACTCAGACAAAGCAAGAAACACATCAGAATGACACAGAAATCATGTTCAGTTTGTGTTTTTGCTGAAAAACCTATTTGTCTGCAAGTATATTCAATCAAAAAGTCCTCTGACAGCATCACTGAAGCTTCATCTGGGTCAAGTTTTGTTAAAAAAAGATCTCTATTTATGGACCTTTTTTAATTAAGCAAATAACCAATAGCAAAATAATCGTTAGTTGCAGCACTATATTATGATGCCTAGACAAATGTTTCCCCCAAAAGTGCAGATCTTTTGGGTCGTTGCCCATTTCCATCACTATTGAACAGTCATCAACTTGTCTGACCCAGTCCACTCCACAAGATACTTAAGTTCAAAGTGCTGAGGAACTTTATACTACTTATACATGTTGCAATCAATATCAGGATTAGACAGGCAGCCCTAGTGTCTTATCTAATCAATATTTTTTTTTATTTTCTAAAAGTTTATTTGCTCCCTCTGCCTGTTAAAGCTTGGACTGTGGTTTGGAAATCCCGCTTGGTGACAGTGTCTGCCCCCTCTGCGCTCCTTATGTCCTCTTTAGAGCTCTTCTAATTGGTCCGTAATTAGTAACAGTGGGTTGCTTGGGGAAATTAGCATGTTGTCAGACCTACCATTGTGCATTGCTTCTTAAATATTGGTTTTGTTTCAAGTGTGCGTCGATAGTAAGTCTTTTCTCTTTGGCTTTGCTCATTTTATGTAAATTCTTTTTATACATAGCACAACCAATTTTCTACATCGGCGCTTCAATTTCCTTCTGCAATGTTGATGACTGGTCACTGCACAGTTTCCGTTTCGCTTAGCTGTAGAGAAATGTAGAATATCGCTGACTTCATATTCTAGGCAGTAGCTGTATGGAAGCGTTGATATCTCACAGAATGGGCTTGACAGATTGTATATTGCGTCATGGAAGGAAAGAGACGACCTGCTTTATGTTGTGTACAAAGTTGTCTGAGGGGGTCGTCTAAGGGTCCGTGATATTTGAAAAGAAAAGTCTGTTCTCAAGGCATGGTGGGTTCTGGTGGAAAAAAAAAAAGTGTAATTGTTTGTGATTGTCCAGATGATTTCAGCTGGATGTCAACTGGAGAATACACAGAAGTACAGGCCATTCGATCAGGCTTGCAGACGGTTTAAAGTGCAATAAGTGTGCCCTCTTGTGGACAACCTATAGTCGTGCTGCTCATTCACAAAGCTAAAAACTGTCTCTATAGTACATGCATGAACTTGATTTGATGATGACAGTCATTATTTGACTTGCATAAAACCACTTTAAGGTAATTTCTTCATTCATATTTTCTCAAACTATTTGTTAATCTGTTGTCTTTCGAATGGTTTAATACAAAAAGTATAGTCATTTGACAACTGAAATAAAATCATGCATTAATATATTTTTTTGCACTGTTTTGATAATGATATTCAGACATATTTTAACAGTGCATCAGGAGTGTGTTCAAATGTAAATGTCTTGGTTGAGGTTCATGTCTATCTTAAAAAAAAACTTGTTTGAAAGATTTCCCTAGACATTGCTGTTCATTTTGTTTTTAATCTTTTTGAGGTAGTTAAAAAACAAAAACGTCAATACAGTATTCATATTTTTTATATCCGCAGAACAACAATTGCATGTTACATTAATGGCCAGCAGGTGGCAGCAAATCCATGTACAAAGAGCAGAATAAACACCTTCGAGAGCAAAGATTTGATTAATGGTCTTCTTTCCACCTCCATGATGATAAAACTATAGTTTATTGTAGCAGTTGAAGTCGACGCTCAACTAAATTAAACTGATTCCAAACATGGAAAACAGTAGTTTATTTCTCAAGTGTGTACAGTATATATGTGTGAATAATGTATATAAAAAAGACTACAACAACATTGGAGCCACACAATAGTGTTACCATGGTCATGTTTCATTAGCCACTTTCTGTTCAAAGTAACTCTGCTGTGGTTTGATTTAATGGGCCTGCTCCTGTCAGTGCAGTTCCCAGGCTTTCATTCATCATTTGTGTTGAGCATCTGTGCACTGGCAGAACAAGCATTAGAACATTAGATTTATTGATCAGATGTCTGCTCTCTGGTCAGAATGTGTCACTCTAAAAGGCTCAGCTCACTGAACCACGAGGCTTTTATTGGAAATTCTTCGAGGACAATCAGGTAACACACCATGAATAGACTGCACTGGGCATTTGCCTGGATTCAGTGGACCATATTTCCATAGACACAGATGAGAAGGAAAATACCTCTTTGCTGCCATCTGCTGGACAATATAAACATATTATTAAGTCTTCTGGTGAGGAGAAACTGGGACGTGTAGAAAACACTTACATGGCTTTATCATGTTGTGTCCACATGTAGGTCTAAAAATAACATGATTCATATAGCAATTATCGAGTCAGCATCAAAGCTCATTCATCTACATGGAATCCGTGTCCGAATAGTAGCAAAGGAATAACAATATTTATTTATTCATAGAAAATAAAGTTGACTTCAAAGACTGCCTTTTTGCACATACAGGAGCTTGTGGATTTTCCTTTTGCAGTGACTACAACAATCACCTTTCTGTCCTGCCTGAAACTGCATAATGTTGTGTTATGCCTTTTGTTTTGCCTTTTATAAACTTGAACTTGATATTGCAACAACAAGACAGAGACTATAAGATAATACTCTCTTTTTAGAACCCTAAAACTTTCACTATTCAATTATACTTTCATAGAAGTGTCTGCTTGTGGCACTTGTAGCACAAGTTCAGGTCAGGTGTCTTAAAAGTCAGCACTTATGCACTGTCTGAATGTCTGATTTCATTTCTGCGTGTTCCATCATTGTTTTCGAGCTCCTCTTTACTTCTTAGACTAAATCCTGCTCTCACACTCTTCGCTGTCAGACCCATCGCTCTCGTCGGCTCTTGCGTTGGAGTGTTTCCTGTGGCTGATTCTTTTGCCTTTGTTCAGTGAGTTCAAAGGACAGCAGGGCAGCTTCCCACCTACAGCTCCACCAATGAGCTCTGAGTCACCGCTCCACAGGCTCGCACAAGGCTGTGATTAACTGCGAAAACTGCCTCCTGGAACACACTTCTGCCTGTGCCCTTGTATAAGCTATGGAAGGAAAAGTGACCTGTGTTGGTTGTTTTGCTCAAGTGGAATATTTACTGTGAAAAGAGATGCGGGGTAAAGCGTTATGTTTACTACTTGGAGTGGCAATATGAGGACATCTTTTATACAAACATATCTGCCGGCTGGGCGCAGCATACCTCTCATTATTGTGACAGGCCTAAATCAACTTTTGGTTCCAATCAACGACGAATGATGCCAAATCCTTTTTTTGGGGTCAATATTTACTGTACTATTTTACACTAGCAGCAACATTTTATCTTTTTGTAGCTCAATTACATCATACAGCTAAATTATAAACACAATTTTACATTTAATTGCAGCTCATGTTTTATGATTTATGTTTTTAGTTTTCAGACAATAATAGTCTCAGTGAAACACACAAATCAACTCCTCCTCTTGATTCCCACTTTATCTTTCAGATTCAAAGAAACAGGAAAAAACTACTTGATAGTACCTGTTGTGCTTGCACAGAATAGACCTGTGCCTTAGCCCTGAGTGCACGAGTGTGTGCTCAGAGTGTAGGGTGTGTGTACTGTCCGATAAAGTCCTGTGAGCCTGGCTGATGGTGGAGTCCTCAGACAACTGCGGGGGGATATGAGAGATGCCCTTATGATTTTCCCGGCTGTTATAACCATTTTGTGTTTTAGATTTCACACTCAAATGTTCATTTGTAATGCATATGAACCTGTTTTATGGACTCTCATCCAAGAGTCATTCTAATCTGCGGATAATGTCTGACAGCTCTGTTTTGCTTAAAACGGATCTTCTCTGTCTCCCTGACAGCCCTGTAATGGGCTATTAAACCAGGCAACACTTTCAGACAAAAACGGGTTCATCCTAAGGACAAGATGCCTACATAAAAAACAGAGCAATGTTGTGTATTCTGTCCAATGCAGTGAGGAAAGTGTTATAGAGTGTTACATAGTGAGACTGATGTTCCTTACAGCCCTGTACTAGTTTCAAGCAAAGCTGTAAACAAGACAGGCTACTATCAGGAGGTTCCGCCCGGTGGGCAGGATTTACTCAGTAGGATAAATACTTGTTCTCAGATTAGATCCGCAGATTGAGAATGACTCTTGGATGGGAGTCGAAACGTCTGTTTTTTTTCTAAAAACAGTGTCGAGATGACTCCAACTGAATCTTTTTCTACAGTAGAACACTCCTGGACGAATGAGGGATTACACAGACTTGTTATGAAAAATACTAATAATTAATTGGACCTTTTGTACTTTTGTATGAATATTCCCATTTAGTTTATACAGTAGCTAAAGAAAAACTTCAATGGAATTTTTTCCAGTGTAACAAGATCTGATTCTATCAATGCCTTTATATTTGTTTGACCAGATCATAGACTCGTGCAGAATTGCTTTTAATATACTCAATTATGTCATTCCTTTTAAATCAACTTATATGCAGGCTACAACAGACCTGTACCTTTTATTTTTTTTTTTACTACAAACTAAAAACTAGGACAATGCTCGCACTGTTTACACCCACTGTACTGTTCAGACTATTTAATGCTCAAGGCGTTCAGCTGGGATTCCCTTACAGATTTGTGTGAGGCAGAGATATAGTAATTAATGCTGAAATGATTTCCTTTTCGTTAACTGGCGATTCTAAAAAATGTTGACCTCGCAATGTTACATGTTTTTCTTTCTAATGTAAAAAATGCCTCCCTCTGCAGCGTAGAATCTGTAATATTTATAATCACTGCAGCAGTTTGTCATGGTCCTCCATATTGATGAGTTGGCCTGCATTGCACACACTACACTTTTAAAAGTAGGGGAAGGTTCAGTTGGCAAAACAGAAAATCTTTTAAGAATCATTATGGCTGTATCTGAGTGAAAAGAGGTTTATGTTGCAGCCAACCACAAACAGTGATGAGCCAGGTAGAAAAAGTAAAATACTCCTCAAAACTATGAACAAATTGTTGCTACAGTTTTTGCCTGCAACATTTATGGTGTGTGACTGGAAGCAACACAAAGAGAATCTGGCATAGAGAAACTTGCCAAATCCTTGTGTGAGTTGCTCTTTTGACTCTAGAAAGAACGCCTAAGTTAAACACTATTTGCATGAAGGCTGTTTTAAAGTGTTGTTTTTGTTATACGTTATGACATTGGTTATCATTAAAAACATGCCCAGAGTAGTATTCAGCTCCCCTCATGCTCTTTTGATGAACCCTGTTTTAAAAATCATTGTCAGACTCGTTCTGAGCATTCCTGCTGTCAAATCACGTTCAGTACAACTGCATGTCGGGGCAAACTAGGCAAGGCAAGGAGAGGCCAGTTTATTTGTAGAGCACAATTTGTACACAAGGCAATTCAAAGTGCTTCACAAAACAGGAAAAAAAAATGCATTAAAATCACAAAGACATGACAGACATCACAAAACAGTTTCCGACATAAAAGAGAAGAGTGCAAATGGAATCCTTTCAGTCATATGCACAGCTAAACAAAACAGTTTTTAGCCTAGATTTGAACATTGTCAGAGAAGAGGCCTGTCTCACATCTTCAAGAAGACTGTTCCAGACTTTTGCTGCATAAACTAGATTTATTTCCCCATGGCAATTCCCTTTGCTATCCCCAAAGCGAGTTGTGAGTTTACTGAACTGACGAGGGTAAGAAAACGTATTCTAATTCTGAGTAAATGGCATACTAACACAAATCCTGATGAGTGAACTTGTATAAAGTACTATATGTTTTCAGGAGTTTAGGTTAAAACATGAGACGCCAAAGCAAAGCACTCAAGTTTTAAAGCCAATAACATTTCATTCATTCATTTCATTTCATTTCTGTTGAAAAAATACTGCCTTTTTTTGCCTAATTTTTCTTGATTACCGTATATAGTATAAATAGTATATAGTATAAAGCAGTGCATGGTGAGTCCACATTGGCTCTCGGTGTTGTTGTTTTCCCTGGGTAAGGTCTTTTTCAAGGTTGGTCTCCCCATTATAATTCAGGTGACACTGAACTCACTTCACCCATCGCAGCTTGGCCTCTTTTCAGCGCAGCCAATTACAAAGGGCTCACCGTTGTGTTACTGTTGTTGATTTGAACGTCTCTCTCTAACCTTCACAATAACCCCCTGGTGAGTGTTTATCTCTTTATACAATGCCGGACCATGAATCTAATAGAGAAGTATGTAAACTCAGTCCCCGCCCTATCACCTTACCTTTTGAGTGACATGGGTAGGAGGAAGTCGGCAGGAAGCAGGTTAATGGAGTGGGGGAAAATTGGCTCTTGATTGCAGTGTTTGGCTGTTCCATTCTGAATTGGACCGCCGTCACACAGTTTGTAAAATGAACTGAGCGTGGGCAGCACTGCGAGCCGAAGTGCTTTTTTTTTTTTTCTATTCTATCTCGCCTATTCATATGTCACATCAGGCGAGCGGGGTCCATAATAGTTTTGTCTCATTGTGTGGGTATAGATCCCGATTCATGACCACCAAAATGTCACAGGCAAATTGAAATCATTTACTTACAATTAATTTTTCGCAAAGACTACACATATTCAGCTTTTTCAGTATCTGCCTATTAACTGATGCCAGGTTACTTTCATTAAATCTATTAAAAATGTTTCTCAAACGTTACCATTATGATGTGCCGATAATATTATTTATACACCATGTTTCTGTAACTTCACTGCTAAACATCGTAAAGTAAACTCTGTGACTGAATTTTGTAGGTTCTTCACTTTAAGATGAGGTGTCAATATTTACTGGGTTGAATTTGGTAAAAATGTGTTTGTGCTCTCAAATGACTATTGGAAATCAGATCAGTATCGAAAGAAAGAAAATCAATACCCAATCCATAACATTTTCTAGTTTTGGCACAATTTTGATACTGGTATTGGTGCATCCCTAGCATGACTGGAATGATGTAAAAGTTTTACTCAGAATCATTTCTTGTGGATGTCCACCACTTTCTTGTCTTCATGGAGATGTTCTATATTTGTCTTCAATAATCCACAGTATAGAATATTCTATCTTGCATTTATTCAGTTACAACAACACCTTGAAATTAGTTTTACTGTGAGCTGGGTCGCCTCTCCACAGACACCGGGACGGCATTACAGATCAGCTCTAATGCCATCCTGTTGGCGTCACCTGTTTGTTTCCATGAAGCTAGATATGTTTAATGCCATCTTGTGATACATTCTAATCAAAGCAATAACATCTCCATGGAGACAAGCAGGTGGCTACCAGCATAATAATCTGTTGAAACGACATCCTGTCGTAAATAACTATTAACCCTCTTGAACCCCTCACAAATATGTTCTGAAATGCAGGAGTAGTTTGTATTAGTTCAGAATGTTCATATTTCAGTCCTGGAAGTGTTTAAAATTGAGGAAAATTGAGGAAAATTAGTACATTTTGTTTTTCCTCCCATATAGCATCTTGTGACAAAAGTAGACCACTGCATGCTGTCAGCAGTGAATAATTAATTAATTAATTCATTCATTTTATTTATTTATACTGGGAAAACCCCCAATGAGAAAAGCTATCTTTTTCATGGGTGCACTGTTAAAACACAACACAAAATAAACAAACACAGGATACTAAAACACAAATAAAACATGCATTAAAGTTAACCAATTCATATCAACACATTTATACATACAATATGAGATAAAATTATATAAAACAAGTGCATCGGCACTGCGGGTAGTCCTTGACCAGTGCTTTAAAATCATTAAAATGCATAAAATGATTTAATTTAAAAAGTCTGTGTTTTGTTTCACAGGAGGGAGCAAAGTTGCTGAAAGCCTTTTTTCCTGTCTCTGTGTGAACACGATGGGATTGTAAAATAAAAATGTCCTGAGACCTCAAACTGTGAATACCTGAGCTGATGTGCAATAAACTTGATAAATAATCAGGCAAAATGCCAACGAGAGCTTTCTACACAAACAAAAGGCAGTGCTGTTCTCTTCGTGCATCCAATGATTGCCATTCTACTTGAGAATATAATTCACAGTGATGAGTTCTCCTTCTCCTGTAATGAACCTTAGAGCTGAATGTTCAGAGGTTTTAACACTGTTGCTGTGTAGAATGCATATATATAATGTCACCATAATCTAGAAATGTATGTAAGAAATGCCTGAATTAGCTGTTTTCTACAATTAAGAGGAAAACATGTTTTATTTCTAAAGAAGAATGACAATCTGGTTTTAAGATTATTCGTCAGCTCTTATAATGTATTTGTTGAAGGAGAGTTTATCATCGATCCATATTCCCAAGTATTTTGTAATGGGGTACTTGTTCAATCATATTACCATCAAGTGTGAGAATAGATCACTAGAGTCACTAGAGTGTCTTTTGGAGAACAGCATACATTTTGTTTTATTTGAATTCATTAATAATTTTAAATGAACACAGTTTGAGTGAAAATCCTCTTGAATATTTTTGAGTCACTTGTGCACAAGAAGGTGCCTGAGCATACAGAATTGCATCATCTGCTACAAGTGGATTCTACTGTGTTTTAGAGTATGCCCAATTGAGTTTATTATGTTGTAAATTACAGTGGTCCAAGGCCAGGGCCTTGAGGAACACCTTTTATTAAGCGTAAGAAAATTCAGATTGAAAGCCATCAGCAGAAACAGCTTGAGCTGTAAAATATTTTGTGTTGTAGTTATGTAAAATTAATCTACAACGCCGAACAATTTTTAGAATTTGTATCAAACCCAATAGCATCCAGACGATCCAAGAGAATACAGTGATCTACTTAATCAAAGGCCTTTTTCAAATCAACAAAAACAGCAGCACATTCTTCATGATTATCCAATGCAATAGCAATATCATTTATTATAACTTTGGCAGCAGCATTCATAGTGCTATGCCCTGGTCTTAATCCAGACTGGTAGCTGTTTAAAATTGAATATTTGGTTGAGAAAGCTCAAATCTGGTTACTTATTAGCTGCTCCAGGATAGTTATGAGATTGGACGGAAATGATTCAAATCATTTTTCTGGTCTCCTTTGTGCAAAGGGAGAACAAAAGCAGTTTTCAAGAGTAATGGGATACTTTCAGTGTGAATTGTGTGATAAAAAATATGAGCTAAACAATTTACTATTAGTGGGATTGAGAGTAAAAGTAACCTAGGTTCAAGGGTGTCAGCTCCATTGGACTTTTTTGGATCTATAGAGAGAAAAGTATTTAATACTTAACATACTGTGTAAAGGGCATGAGGGAAAATACTCGATCATCAGCTCTATTCTCATGTATTGGGGTAACAGCAACAAATGGAGCAGCAGCATCAAAAATATTTCCAAAGTCAGCAAAGTGCTGCATCACAAATCACAAATATCTTTTTTGTCCTCAAGCTGATTGAATCTTTAATAGTTTAAATTGGTAAAGAGGGAGTCGAATTTTGCGATAATGCCAAAATTGAGCAGAATTGCCCCGTGATTCTGTGAAAGTATTGACGTAGTAAGATGTTTTGGCTTTACGAACAGTAGAGACATATTTATTGCGCTTATGACAAAACTGCTGCCAATCTGTTGCTGATAATAAAGTATACATACTGCGTAAGAGCCGTACAGTAAGCAACGCTCTGATTGACTGAGCTTTGGCGGTTTTCCCAGCTGAAAACAGTTGTTCTAAAGCCATGCATGCGCCAAATAATAAAAACATTTGCGAGAGCTCGGAACTAGTTAGATAGACTTAAATATCTCCTTTTGCTGTTTTAAAATAATTTCATCCAACTTTAACGAAACTTATTAAAACATAACTACAAATCCAATAATAATGGCAATGCTTGTCAGAAATATCACAATTAGACATGTTTTTTAATAGTTCAGCCCTACCAAAAATTATTATTCTCGTGTAGATATTGCTTGAATGGATCGACAAGTTATAAGCCAAGGGAGAAACCATGGCCTTTTCCTCACCGGCACAAGTGGAAGAGAGGCACTGCGACACAACAGTACGTGCAATCCAGAATACAAAATACACTGGACCTTCCTCATACAAGCTGTATACATTTGTTATCCCTGCTCCCGTCAGTGGGTTTGCACATTGAAATTCTTTTGACGTCTCAGAAAATACAAACATGAAAACCGTATACTAAATTTATGTAGCCTAGTGGGTCTTTCTTCTTTTTTTTTTGGTGAAAGGTGCTGTACCTGGTCTTAAAATATGATAAACAGAACTAGTTTAAAACTCCTTGCAGCTGTCCACATGTATCACCCACTTACCGAATGCATTCCAAACGTCTTCATTTTCCACAGCAATGAGTTTACAGTATAAGCGATTTTCAACTTCAATAACCAGAGTGAGATTTGTCGTCACGGTAAAGCTAACAAACATTAGCATGCTAACGGCTCTAGATGCAGAGAATGTTTCATTTTGAATAGATACTTTGTAGTTGTTATTGTGTTACGTTAAATGGCGGTTGGCCACCATCTAAAAGGGTGCAGAGAGAGAGAGATAAAACAGAGAGAAAGAGAGAGCAAATAGATGCTTTTACAATATAACTTTATGACATGAAAAAAGCCCCTTTAAATCAATGTTGTTCAGCCCTGTGATTGTGACGGATGTTGTGATTTTGTGATATACAAAAATAAATTACATGGAATTGTTTGCCAGAGGCCATCCCGACAGATGCCTTTCCTCAAACTCTTTCCATTAAATGCTTTTTTTTTTTTTTTACCTCAACAGGCAGATATTGAATTTCTTGTTCAACTTTCATAACTTGACTAAATAAAGTATACATATTAATTCATAGAAAAATAAACTGGCAATTTCTGCCCCGCCTTAGCTTCTGAAGTGTTTGCACAAGAATGTTTGCATTTGCAATGCTGTTAAATATGTACCAAGAGCTCTTCCTATGCTCATGCATAACAATGAGATACTTAGGGATTTGAAATGACCACAGTAATATAATTTCAATATTTCCTCTTCCTGCCGGCCACATCATTGCTTCTTATTCATTGCTGCGGACAAAGTCTTGCTTTTTCCCCATCAGTCACTCAGCGGGGGACATAGTTAAAGGCTGCTCCTGGGGGAACTAATGCTTATGTAGTGCTCGCGCTCTCTCTCTCACCTTCTCCAGTTCGTCCCTCCCTAACTAGGACTGTGATGAAAAGACCATTCTCCACAGCGGGCAACTCTGCTTTCCTCCGCAGCGCCTCAAATAATACACGCTCAACTGGTTCAAAGTCCGCAATCGGAAGAACAAGTGGCGAGCTCTCACTTCGGAACGGGAAGGAGGGGGCTAGAGCTGCGCGTCAAAATTCAAAAACGCAGGCTGGCTCTTCCCTCCCACTTACTAATCGACGAGCTGCCCACCTAAACCAGGAGGGACGTAGCATTTGGTGTTGTATGGAACATCCGAGCTGGTGGAAGAAGCGTTTTGACTGCCTTGGCTCTTGTCGTGCGCCAACTGTGAGAGCGCAACAGTGAGAAATCTAGCAGGACTTCCAGATCAGTGAGCGAGAAAGTCTGGAGCGGCAGCATGGGCGCTCTGATGGTCATCTTCTCCCTGCAGACGAAACAGAGACGCAAGCCAACAGGTAGGCACAAGGAGGCGCCGAGAATTGTTTTTATGATGGGGTTTCTGTTTTTACAAGTTTAATTTTTAGATAAGTGATGCTTTCTGTTTAGTGGTTACCAACCTTTTTTGTCTCGAGTACGCCCTAAGCTTTGTCTCACGCTCACTCGGGTTTTAGGCAAATAAATTGGTTTACTATAATGGTATATTATCCGTAATTATCCGAAAATACTCCAAAAAGATGCACAATTTAAAACAATTAAAAATATTATTCCGTTTATATAACATTTCACTTTTAAAATCTGAAATAGGGCTGTACAATATATCACCAAAGTATTGATATTGAAATACTGGCTAACACAATAATCAATATCATCAACAAACTAAATATATGGCAATAACACCCAAGTACTCCATCTGATAGAAATGTGCCGTTTTTGAAATGAAAATATTGAAAATTAATTTTCTTTCTTCAGTCTAAATGAGTCTGATTTAGTCTCGGTTTTGTTTCTATGAAGTGTTTATTTTGACAGAGTTAGACTAATACATTAGACATGGACATATTTGTTTTAATATAACTGAAATTATTATGTCAAAAAGTATTTTATAATATCACAATAATGTCAATATTGCAGTAATTAACCATCACACTACGCATATCGCATTTATTTCTATTATTGTGTGGATCTGAATCGTTCCAACTACCCCCTGCTAAGTGCGCATTGGAAAACACTGATTCATTTGATTTCTTTGTACAGTTTAACATGTATTCACACCATGGGTTACAAGGCCCTTGGCTTTTGGTGCCAAGCCTGCGTAACTGGGGACGATTGTTAAATTTGAACAACTGTTGTCTTTTCATTAGTTATGTGAATTCACATGCATGAGCTGAATTCAAGACACTGAGTTTTTTTGTATTTTAAAAGTAATAATTTGCACTTTAACTTTTGGTTGGTAATAAGAAAAGAAACACTACTCAACATTTAGGTTTCACAAAAATCTTCTGTTTTCTACAACTGACGTTTCGTTTCTCAGATAAACCAGCATGATACATCTTTGTGAAAGCAGGTGTAATTTTTATCATGGAAAAAGTGTAATTTCTCATGTGCAAATGAACATTTGATTGTCACTGAGCAAAAAAAAAATCTGCAAACTGCTGCTCTCCCATTTGTTTGCCAGCGAATTTAAATGAGGTTTTTGATGCTTGATTCCTGCAGGTGGGCATTTTTATTTTGCTGTGCAGGCTTTCCAAAATCATTGCCAACAACGGCTCAACACAGTCAATGTGGTTTTCAATGTGAATCCATAATACTTTTAGTTTTCGCAGATCTTTCAACACCTGCTCAGAGCCTTCACTCAAAAATTCAGCAGCCCCTGAAATTGACTTCGAACTTTGAACATGTTCTTTCGAATTAGCGGATACCAAATCATTTTCCTTTTAGGCGTCTGTTTTCTCATTTGAATTCATGTTGCTTTACCCCACTAGTGCACAAAATTGACTTCAACTCGTCAACCTTTACCATACATAGGCGAGAACTCGACGAACTTGCATGGCGTTTTCCATTTGCGCGCTCCGATATTGGTTTTCCAGACCACGCCGCATCGACTGTGTGCCAGCCTAGTTGCTCCGGCTTATATTACATTAATCTGACCCACTATATTGTGTTGACCAGCGTTACTGTGGCAGCTTGTCACGGCAACAAAATCTAAGGAAGTCTAGTCCGTTATTAAAGAAGAATGAAATATTAAGTGGTTGGCCGGCTGGCGAGAAAAGCTGTCAAAGGTTATATTTAGTGGTGTGGCGGACTGAATAGATGACACTTAAAGTCATGTTTCACCCGGCTGTTGTCGGAGTAAAATGAATGTGGACCCGATGTAACTCTGAAGCAATAGATCAGACCGAGCAGATCTGAGCAAGGTAAGCACTTTTCACCGGAGCCATGGGACGTAGTAGACCTGGTGTTACACATTTACACGCATGCAACAAACAGGTGAACAACTACATCTAAAAGGCCTTGTATTTCAGGGCCTTTGAGCTTTTAACCAGGTTATAATGATAATAGGGCTGCAAAATAAAAAGCAAACCATTTTGAAAATCACAATAATCTCAGTTACATAATCCTTGCTGATAATAAAATTGTTCATCTCGTATTGAACCTGCCCCGCTTGCAGTTTTAGACCGCTACAAACATGGAGTGAAATATTTGCATATCCTTGCATTGATTTAAAAAAAAAAAAACTAGAATACTACTTTAAAGCAAAGTAAGTAAATTGCAAATGTAATCTAATCACAGTACTTGTCAGACCTAATATGATCAAAAACACCTGTAGTCATTATGCATGCTTGAATAATCCTGCAGACTTGGCTTGTCTCTGGTGGGAGCTCAAACACTTGTCTCGGTTCTTGACTTCTTGTTATCATGTGGTGATCAAGGGTGCTCCTTTATTTTTTAAATATGTATATATTTTGAACCCATAAACACCTTCACCAGTGTATCTCGGATCACTTCAGGGCTTAAATAATCTGTGCAGCTCCAATTTCAACACTAGCAGCACAGTGCACCTGCGGGTCTTGCATCCTCTGCTTGCAATCAGAACATTATCTTAAAATATACAACATGTAATGCCAATATAAAGCCTGCATATTATACGGCATATATCTTTAAGCTAACAATGACAGACAACTTTATCATTACCTAATTGTATGCAATGGTTTGTCTGTCAGCAGTGTAAGTATAGTGCAACACTGGGGCTGTTGTGGTGAATAGGTCATGCCAAATATTATAGATGGATAGATAGATAGATGGATAAATGGGGAATAAAAAAAAATAAAAAAACACTTTAATCTCTGTTTTGTATGATGATATACACTGAACACCCTTTGTAAACAGTGGACACAACATTGCACATGAATGGACTCATTGACTGGTAGAATCTGTTGTAGATTGCATTTTCTTGTATGTACCATAAATAAAACTAGTTTTGCTGACATTAATGGTGCACTATGTAACATTTCTGGTGAAGGGTACGCCATCTGCTCAACTCCATGGAGATGTTATTGCTTTGTTGCACAGTATGGCATTAAACGCATCTAATTGGCATATATTCAATTACAGGTGAGTTCATTGCTAGAAAAAAGTGCCATGGTGTGTCGGAGTGGTTTTCCACAGATCTGACCTGTAACTTGACCTGGTGGTATCACCTGCTTGTCTTCATGCAGATAAAACATGTTTAAAGCTGTGCTGTGGAGCATTCTCAGAACAGAAGAGTTACCCTGTGCGCCTTTAAGCAACAGTCACCACAAAATGGAATGAGCAAAACATTATAAATGGTGAACATCCTCCACCGCTCTACTGCCCACTCTAATGCGTTCTATTCATTTGATCTGCACTTACAGACGGTGGTCCGATAAGTGCATTTAGACTCTTTTCAATCCACAACCTTTTTCAAACTCGTTCCGTTCTGAGAGCCGGACTAGTGTCGCCCGATGGCAGTGGTTGGCGTCCTTGTGTGTTTCGCGCTGTACAAATCTCTGTTAAGAGCTGTTAGGAGGGAGTTTGCGTAGGCGGGGAACAAGCCCACTCAAATGGTAGAAAAAAAACAACATTAACTATGACTCAGACAAGACAACCACCTGGTAAATGATGTTGCAGCTGCGTATCTTGCAAATGCATTTAACTTACTAAAAGTTTGAAACATAACATTAGCCATTCGCTGGCAGTGGATGTTATCGGCATGTGAAGTCCGCAGTCAGGGTTGTTGTTTTGTTGCCGTAACATAAGAAGCTAAAGAGACATCCAGTGTAGATCTTGATGTTGGCCATGAATCCAAGCCGTCTGGTGTTTACAGAACTATGGACCACTACGGGGAGAGCAGCTGTCGTTTTAAGGTGAACCACACACACCAATCAACATGAGCGATGTAAATATCAAACGCAAGGCTTAGTGAACGAGAAAGTGTCCAATAAATCTGTATTAAACACTTTATATTACAGGTATTAGTAATATGTTAATAACTGGTGCATTTATTCAGAGCTCCTGAGATGTTTTACTCAATAACCATTTTTCTCTATGTTTTCAAAGCCATTTTTAGCAATGACCATACCCATTACTTGAGTCATTTCTACAGCTACTTTGTACTTCTGCTTGAGTAATATTATTCTCAAAGTAGAAGTAAAAGTAATACAAAATAATATTGTTTTATCTCATGGATATCACACACTTCAAGATGTGAGGGATTTAACATTGTAAGACTCGTCAGATCGTGTGTGAACGTTCACGTGATCTGTCGTGTCTAGTCGTGTCTGACGATCAGGCTCTTGTGTCGTAAAGGTTAGCTGAGGCTAGCGCTACATGCATACATCCATCAGTGTTTTTGTGCGTGTAAAAGTTAGTAAATGGAAGAGAATCTGAGCGATATAGTCCCCAAACAGCGTAGCTCTTCTGCATTACTTTGCTTGTGTTTACTGTGGGTCACATGTTTGACAGAGATCGATCGTAGGCGCAACGAGAGGAGGGTTCACTCTGTTACCAAGATCCCTGAGACACGGTTGATGTAAATCACAACTTGTCTTCGGTTGTACGATGGTTCTAAGTTTAATCATTGTCCCGGTCTCACTGCGAGACCGACCCAAGATTTTCCCACAAGCAGTAATCTTTCATTGAGTGCATTTGTGATGGATTAGAATGGCACTCCTTATACTATGCTGTAATGTGACGTGACTCATAATGTAATTTCATGCTAAATGAGAAAATGGTTAAAACATTTTAAGTTAGATGAATTCATATTAATTTAATTTAAATTTTTAAAAAAAAATTTATATGTCATGTTATCTAAATATTGCTGTAATTTCATCCAAGGTAATTGTAATCCTATATTAGGTCATCGGCCTTAAATCCTGGTTTGATGCCTTCACCTACCACGATGTAAACAGATTAAACAATCTTCATTGGAATTTAGCCCATCCCCTGTCCTTAGACCCTCCTTTTCTGGGTAATTACACATTGTTTTTGTGCTTGTGAACGTGTGCTCCGCCATATTGCAGAGCTACGTTGTGCTAATGTTTCGTCCAATGAGGGACATATGAACAGTATAATGTACACAATGTAAACTCCTGCAAGAGCGGAAACACTAAAAATAACTCTCGTGATTCTTTCTTCACATTTCCAGGGCTTTTACACAATGTTGTTGTTTTTGTCTGTTCATTTTCCATCTTGGGCAGACTCAAGTAAAAATTCTTCAGCCAGTGCAACTGAGTACTACCCACTCCTGCGACACCCATTGAATACTACAAACATTATCGACAAACTTTATAATTCTGTGGGTTTCTCGTGATGAGATATTTAGTGCCTAAAATAAGATGCAATTTCACGTGAGACTTCATGTAGGATGCTATTTTGTAAATTGATCACCACCTGTATTTCACATTAGTTTTAAGTGAAACGCTTAACATTATGTCCGCTGTAACATGTGCAGCGTACTGTAAATGTCTGTGACATTCTGCCCGTTTCACAGCAGCACTCGTCGTTGTGTGAGGACGTGTGGACGGGCTGCGCAGTGTGTGAACGATGCTTTAGTGTTTCTCCTCCATCTCCCCACTGCCTATTGAGCCATTTCACTGCTTTAAGTATATAATAATGGGAAGTCCTTGAAGGCCACTGTAGCTCAGTGGCCATTTGTAAAGGTTGAATGGTTTTCTGCACTTTGCCTTGTGAATCCTGAGTTGTGAAAGGGAGATACGTCTTGGAAAAAGTCACTTACATTTGGAGGCTTTCCCAGAATGTTAAAGTAGTTGAGCTTTGCTATCTTATTGGCTCTTGTTTGGCAGAAGACAAACAGAAAATTAGAAAATAAGATCAGACGTAGATTGTGTATGTGTAAAAAGGTTGAACTCGTGGGCAGAATACTATTTTTATTGTAAAAAAGCCTTAACTCAAGTTTGCTTTATGGCATTAGGTCAAATGCAGAGGACAAATCTCCTTACGCGTATAATTAAGTGTACCCTGAACATAATAATTTCTCATGACTGGTTTGTTAAATCTGTTCAAATAATCTTGCGTCCTCATCATAAACAAACCTGGATTTGTTTTTCATTTTCACATGCTTCAGTAATCCTTAATTCCCTTTCTCCAGAGCCCGATAAACGTCAGCACATTGTTATCCACAAAGTTTCTCTGGGTTTCCAGCGTAAAACCTTATTCCATTGGACATTTTTCCGATCTGAAATCGTCTGCAGTTAGTCCAGAACACTGCTTTTAAAAGGATGTAAAAAACAGGAGCACATATCCCCAATTCTTGCTCCTCACACTGGCTTCCTGTTTGTTTTAGAATTGATTTTAAGATGTAATTGTTTGCTTTATAAATCTTTGAATGGACTGGCCCCACATTACGTCCAGACCTTATCCACATTTCAGTGCGAAATCGCGCTCGTGGTGCCTAAGACCAGACTTAAAACCAGAAGGAACTTTCTCTCTGGTCGGCCCTAGGCTCTGGCCCCTCACGGCCCCCACAGTTGAGTGTTGGAAATCTTAAGACCCACTTCTACGTAGTCTCTACGTTAAGGTTATCTTTTTTAGTTTGATTTGATTGATTTTATTCATGCCCGTTTTATCGATTTTACCTATATTTTTACCTGTTGTTTTGTTGTTGTATATATATTTTTAATGGTTTTAATTATTATGTTTAGTGGGTGATTTCATTTCAGTGCATGCAGCAATTTGGAAACAGCTTTGTTTGTAAAATGTGCTATAGAAATATACTGGATATGATGCCGGTGGTAAAACTGCATTGTGTAACTCGATAAACGCTTCCTCCTTCACTTGAGCAGGAAATGCTGTTCTAGCGACCTCTGCTGGCAGAAATCTTGGCAAGGTTCGGAATATTACAATACCTATGTGCAATATCTATGCACATAGGTATTGTACAATCAACTCTTTGCATATGTTATACTGCAATAAATACTGGTGTTTTAAGTATGCCTTTTAAGTTCTACATTTTGCATAGTGTTCCTTTTGGAAACCTGATGAATCTGAGTCAGTAGACTAATATCTTATTATGAATTGTGAAGAGAAAATGAATTTAATAATTGTTGCAAAATGTAAAAGAAGAATATCTCCTCTTTGATATGCAAATGCAGAGAGACAAAATGAGAATGTGGCTTCTGTACAACTTCTGTCTGGCGTTTTCTTTTGTGGTATCAGCGACATGTAATCGCAGACCTTTTCAAAGTCGCTGCGTCATTATACTGTATTGGGTTTTCTAAATTAGCATTTAAATTGAAAAGCAAAACCATTTCAGTTGGCTTTTGGAGAGTTGAGTTTCCATCTTGGCTCTGGGCTGCAGCGGCGTTGGTTTGTTCTGTGAAATGAATCACTCCATTCCCACCGGCTGAGCTGACCAGTGTTAAGAGGGCTCACTTAGACCCAGAATAATGACTGCAACTTGACGCAAACGCCCTCTTTAGGTCCACAGATGTAATGTAATGTCAGAGCAGTGGGCAGGTACACTATTTAGAGCACAGGGAAAGCAGCAAAATGCTAAACATGACATGACAAACAGGACAAGAAAGTAATCTGCAGTGTAAATGTAAAAATTCAAATTGACAAAGCAAGAATAAAATATAATAATTTTTCTACAGACAATTGCAATTTAGTCTTGTAACTGACTTTTGTATCAATTTGAGGGTTCAAGACCATTTTAACCAATTACAGACAAATTGTTTCAACACAGATTTTATTCCTAATATCAGCTACAGCTCTAACAGTTGTAGTGTTTTCCACTAGATGGCAGCAAGTTCACGTATGTTAGGTTGGAGAGCTACGATCCAAGCACGGTCCAGAAAAACTTACAAAAATCATTTCAAATAGAATGTTATGCCTCAAATACACTGACAGTCACTTGTCACATTTTTGGAAAGAATGTTTTATTTATGTACGTATATTATTATGTATACTGTATCTGAAATAAAAAAGCAAAGATATGACACAAGCTTATGGAAGAACAAGGAGTTTTTCCACCGGCCACTGGAGTTTTGGTATTATGCTGCTTAGTACAAAGTCCCCAATTCATGCAAAGTATTGAGACCAAAAAACAATGAAGTGTGTATAAAATCAATTTTTTTTAAATCCTTATTGTTCTGGTTTGCGTTCATAGCCAGTGATTACTCAGCACCTGTTGTGTCAAAGCAATGGTGGAAGAAGTACTCCGTTTTGTTAAGTACAAGTTGTTATTATTATTATTATTATTATTATTATTATTATTATTATTATTATTATTATTAATATTAATATTAATATTAATATTAATAATAATATAACGGTATTGAAGAATCCATTTAAAAAGTATTTCACCCAGATTTTGAAAACTGTAAAAGCATTTAATGTAGTGATACTGAAGAATATTTCTGATCTTTGGTCCAAAATTGCTATTTGTTTTAATTGGCCATGAATGTGCTAAAAATAGGTACTTTGTCATTTTCAGATCAGTAAAGAAAAACATGTACTTGAATATTCTACTGTTACTTTTGTACTTACTTCTCAACATTGCATATCAAAAACGCATACAGTATCTGTTTATTTAATCTGAACAATTGTTGGTGTTTGAAAATAAATGTCATAATTTAGTGATTGCTGAAACCTAAAAAAGTGAGTCACTATTAACTGTACCCGTATTAAAGAAATTAAGGGACATGAGCCTCAAAGATAACTTGAGAAACATGAAAAGTTAATGTGAGCGTCATCCCCTCTCCACAAATGACCTGAGGCTTGTAACGTGCCTTTGCTTGTCTCCATGGCAATAGATAAGCCATACTGGGGAACATCCTAGGAAAATCAGTAACATCTCGACTGGAAAAGTAGCATAGTGCGTCTTTAAACAAACCAAAAAACTGTCATCTCCTAATCAGATGAATCATGACAGATTATAGTATTGGTTTTACTGTAATCTGTTCAATTGGGCGTTGATAAATGACAAATTGTGTTAAAATTCAAGTTCTTGGCTTCAGGGCATTCATTAAAACAATCTAATTCATCACGCAGCACGCTTTGAGCCATTTGCCTTCGAGCGCCTTCACACTGGGGCAATGATGGAGATAAAAAACTGCTGACAATGAAGCCGACCGTAGCATTTGTACGCAGCATCATTAGTGACAAGTTAGTAAGTGAAAGTGACAGCAGACTGACCAGTGGAGTTGTTGTTCTAATGTGTGAACAACAAGAATCAGTCACACATTTGTACTTGTTGACTGCACAGATGAAGACGGTTGACACGGCAACAGTCTCGCAATGAATCTCTATTATGCAAGAATCACTCTCAATAGATCAATTAAAATGTTTTATGTAAGACCCAGTATGAACGTGCTGCCTTATTTGGTTTAGTTTCATTCTTGAGACATGTATTTTAGGACATTTGTTTTATTAATTGACAGCAGTTGAGTGGCTGTGTCTGATTGTTTCCCCTCATAGAGCACTATTCGAGGGGTGCGAATACTCAGCAGGTGGAAAAAGTAGTGCAAAGAATGTTACATTTCCCAAATTGTCATTGTCATTCCACTGGACTTCAGAACTATGTATCTGGGCCTCAAAACTCATGCCATGGACTCAATGAATGGATACATTTGGAGCACACGTTGGGCAGCAGTATAGGAAGCAATAACGAAAAAAATATGACACAAACTGTTAATTAATGACTGGACATTTAAAAATATATATATTTTAATTCTGACTTTATTTGAAAATTGACCTTTTTGATGGACTTAAGACTAAATGTCTTTATAAGAGATGTGCCATAACTTTATTTTATAAAATTTTATTACATTGTTTTACAATATATTACATTTTTTTTGTATTTTTTATTTATGTATTATTTGTTGTGTTTCCATGATTTGGGTTTTATTTCTATATTGAAAAAAAGAGAAGAATCCTAGCACAGCGGACAGCACTGAACACAACGCGACTGAAGCAGATAAAAAACCTGTTTTAACAAAAAACCTTTGAAACGTTACTATGAATAAAGTTGCTAGCCGCTTACGTTAGCTTAAACTGCTAAAAGATCAATAGTTTCCAATCTTTGGCAGAAAGATGAATAATCCAGTCAGTTTGATTGCAGAAAACCATTTTAGTAGATTTTTTTCCACCCAGAGGCCAGAACTATGTGACTCACGGTTCGATGAGTCCAAATTCTGTGAATAAGTGCGCTATGGAGTCTAATTAAGATTTTTGTTTTATTTCAAAATGTCTTATTAAAAACAAATAAATATGGCTTTAAATAATAAGGTTCATGAGCACCACAGAATGTAGATCTTAGACTAAAAAACCCAAGCTGTCGACCATTGACTATTTGAATCAATTAGAGCAGGGACATATTTTCTCAGAGGGCCGTCTGGGTCAGTGCACAACACAATTTGGAGTTGCAAAAAATATCCCCAGCCCTAGCTCTCTTTCAATCAATGATGATATAGCAACAACTGCTAAAGTGGATTTTTGTGACAATTAAGTAAAAAAGACTTTTCCACAAATTGCTTTGCAAAATTGCCAGTTCAGTACTGAACCAGGTTTAAACCAGGACTGGATTATTACCAACCGCGTCTGAACAAGAACTAACCCAGAATTAAAGTAAACCAGTACCAAACAAGAACGCAAAATCAAACCAGGTCTAAACCAGGACCAAACCAGGATTAAACCAGGCCTGAACTAAAAAGAACACATCATTTAAGTAGGACTAAATCAGGTCTAAGGCACAATTAAAGTAGTGGGTAGTGGTGACAGTAGAAGTAATAATGTTGCACAAACAGTACACCTATACGTGAACACGAAGGGAAATGTGTTCTCGATGTACAGTAATGCCTCCCGCTTTAACCAGTGCGCCACAACACAGAAAGCTGCCAATTACCTTCATCACCAGCCCCGCTCTGATTGATACGACATACTGTGTGCTGATGACATGCACCACGCCTGATTATATTCATTAGCATTAGCCTGGGCCTGATTACTCCCTGTGCAAAGTTTGGAGGTGATTGGAGTGCACATGTTGAGGAAGATGATGGGAGGTTTCAGAGAAGGTCATGGTCTCACATTACACTGATTTATCGGGGGGGAAACGCGCAGTGAAGTTTTAAGCCATCTATCTCTTCAAATGGTGCTTGACTTCATTAGTTTTATTTCCCCCAAAGTTGGAGGAAAAAATACGAAAATATAAGTTCCCTATCAAGGAAAAAGAGTTGATCAAATATTACTGCAACATAAACTTTAAATGTAATCTTTTGAACAAGGATATGAGGTGGTATTTGTGCACTTTTGTGGTCAATTTTACGGTTCTATTCCAAATTCTTGTAAATTTTTTGAACGATAATTTAACCTTTTATTGTAAAATTGACAATGATATTTTAACATTTGTGATGAATTCCAACCATATTATCGTGGCCCAAGTAGCACTTCTTGTAAAGAAATTATTCGTTGTGGCTCTCCTCATATCTGTGGGGGGATTATTTGTCAGGTTAACAGCTCCAAAAATATGTTGATAATGTTCCGATTGGCACGCAAAAAAAGTGCTTGGACCTCAGTGACTCCTAAAAAAAAATGTGACTTTTATATTCTACCATACATTATATCATTGTACATATTATTTAATGCCAGCCTTTCTCTTCTTAATCCATCCCCTAGCAGGTTCGACCATCAAAAAACTAAATGAAAAGAACCAATTTGTGAAAAAGTTATTGTACTACTGCTCTGTTTTTTTGTATTTGTCGGCAACAAATCCCAAATAAATGGTTAACATGATCCTGTGTCTGTGGCGCTATATTTAGACCCTCCACAAACAAACAAAAGTAACTGATAGCGGGCTGAATGAGCTCATGGTGAGTGCCTGTGTGAAGATGTGTTCTGCAGATGAGTCCAGCTCTGAGAGGGTCGGCCTAATCTGAAAGGCAACTTTTAATTAGAAAAGCCATTGTCACTTTGGCTTGATAAGCAACGGCACAGCAGAGCAGAGGGTGAGTGGGATTGGTGATGCTTAAATGCTTTTTAAAAAATATTTCTTTTGTTTTAAGCTTGTTTTTTACTTCAAATGATCTGTCACTATTTATTACATCCAGAGGTCACATTAAGAAGGCTGTTTTACTTGATTACTTGTGAGGATTTGTCAAGTCGGGTCTGCAGATCATGTGTCATGGCAGTTTGAGGTGAGTAACAGCCCTCAGAACAAAACTGCATTAATTCAGGATTGTGTTGCTTTGCCTGGAATGTTCTACAGTGTGGCATTAAACGTTTGCATTCATTCAGTTGCTGGTGTTTTCATTGCTTAAAATACCTTGAAAATGCTGCTGTGTGGTCGAGTGGATAGCCACAGCACAGGGAGTTCGAATCTGGCTCTGACAATTTGCAGCATGTCCTTCCCCAGTCTCAACCCCATTTCATGCTGCACTGTCCTGTCTGATGAAGCCTACAAGCCAAAAACTTGGAAAAAACATGAAAAAAAAAAAATAAAAAGCAGATTTTTCTGCCCAAAGGCTTTATTATACACTTACAGTCATAGCGTGGAAGGGGGTGGGAAGTGTTTTGCTGGTGGTGCAGTGGTTAAGTGCGTTGCACATGTTTCGCTGCTGCCACCGCGGCGGCGTGGATTCAAGTCCAGCGCTTGACATTTGACAACTGTCTTATGACCTCTCTCTCACCCTTTCATGCTGCAAATTAAATGAAGAATTTGTGCCGGAAAAATTTATTTTAAAAAAATTTGAATAATAAAAAATACATAAAAAGGGGAGGGTGAGAGAGGGGAGAGACACACAGTTGGGGGATTTGTTTGGCGATAAGGGTTGGGAGTTTGAGGAACAAGACACTTATATTGCTCATGTTGATTACTTCAGTTACATTAAATGGATGGCTGTAAAAAATAAATTTAAAAAAAAGAATAATAAAAGGGCAAAAAAATTGGGTTGCCGTAGGCTCCCCACAGGAAAAAAATTTAAATAAATTCAACTGAACTAGCTAAAATAAACCAATTTTTCATCTCAATTGCTACATTTTCATTGAAGTGGATCTGTTCATCGAAGAAACCTTGAAGCTTTTTTCCCTCCATCAGATCTCAGGTGTGTCCGCCCTCCTCCTCGTCCTCCCCTTCCTCCTCCTCCTCTCATTCTTGTTGTCGTCTCGTCTTTCAGTGACCTCTCCCTTGTCATCTCTCTCTTAAGACTTCCTGCTTTATTTGGAGTCCAGGTGACGGAGGGGTCATTTCTGCCCCTGACATTTTACACTCATCAGTCTGCCCACAGCTCCCTTTGTTCCAACCACACTCAATCAGCTCCATTATTGGTTTAAAGAGCGCCAATACCAAGGACTTGTTCGATTATGATAAAATGCCATGTTGTTATATTATGAACGTATGAAATCCACAGTGATTGGTGACGTATTTGATCAATGACGTTCATAAAATTTTGCGTTTTTGTCCTTTAGATGGCCAAACAGGTTCCTAGGACTAAACCTTATGTAGTATTTTTAGTCTAACCTAAACCTTAACCTAACTTAAATTATAATAAACTCTATTTGACACTAAAATCAAGGTTTGAGTCGGCTCACACCATTAATTAAAAGGTCACATTTGAGACGCAATCCATTTGAAAAGCTTTAGAACACTACACAATTTTTATCTCAGTAGGAATTACCAAAGTAAATACCAAGGAATTTATTTATAAGTACTAGATATGTCAAGATTATTTGTTTAATCGATAATTATAATTCTTCAGGTCACAATATAATCAAAAGAACTAAAAATAGATAAAGAATAAGGAGAATCATAGGCAGTAACAATGAGTAATTTCAGTTTAAATACCCCAAAAGAGTCAAACTACATGTACTTTGTTATATTGTTTATGTGACAGTATAATTGCTTTTTTTATTCAGAAAGTTTGATTTAATAAAACTAGACTTGTGAAAGAAAACAAATTAAGCATTTCACTGTTGTTTGTTCATAGTCTCAACAATTGTGGAGAAATGTAAAAAAGTTTCTTCTCACAATAATCAAAACACTTAGATTACAATTAGATACAATTAGATATTACAATTAGTGAGTAAACTAGAAATTACCACTTGAAGGAAGTACCAATTTGTAATTTTGGTATAGATTTAGTTCAGAAGTGTCTAAAAACTATTGCGCAATAATGCCCAGTAGCCTACCCACCACCAGGGGGCGGTCAAAGCTCACATTTACCAGTTTATTTGTAAATAAAAATCACAGCAAATTAACAAATACAGCATTAATGAGAAGAAGTCAAAGAAAATTATGTCTTTCATTTGACCACATCTTTTTTTTTTTTTTTTTACAAAGATCAGCATTTTGTCAAATCTTAACTCATTCATTCATTCATTAAAAAAAAAAAATCTGATTAGGAATTACCACTTGAAGTACATAGAAAGTACCAGTTTGTATTTGTGGTGTAAATTTAGTTAACACTAATTTCACAAATGTTTAAAAGCATTTTGTACAATTGCGAGATAGAGCCCAATAACCCAAAACAACCACAAGAGGGCACTCAAAGCTCACATTTCCTAGTTCATTTGAAGAAACACGAGCATTAACAAGAATAAATTGAATTCAAAAAAACGTCAGTCCGCGTTGTCTTTGTTGCCGAGCCCATTCACTTATTCGAATCAGATTTTCCGTGAGGTTTGTCTCCCCCCCTCCTCCCCCCCCGCGGTGTCTCTCCCGCGACCCTCCTCCCCCCCTTTTGCCCACCCCTCTCTCCGGTCCTTCCTCTCCTCGCGCTTCTGCTGTCGGCGGCTGATCAGAGCGAGCCACGCGAGGCTGTTTAGTGGAGTTAAATGGGCTGCGGGCTGAGCTGCGCGTCGGGGCCATGGCTGAAGGCTGAGCCGCAGGAGAAACCATGGACATGAACTTGGAGGGACTGGAGATGATCGCCGTCCTCGTGGTCGTGGTCCTCTTCGTGAAGGCTTTGGAGCAGTTTGGTTTGTTAGAAACCAGCTATTATGGTAAGACGGCCACTTGTTGACGTTTAGGGAACTTTACCTGCGGAGCTGTGCCGTTATCCAGAAGCCAAGGTGATATTTGTGTCTGCTCATCTTTTATTACTCATTACTGAAGTCGTCTCGTCTTGAATTTGCTGCTCTTTTGAGGATATAGATGTTACAAAACACTACTAGTTCATACAAATTGTCATATTTTCATTTCATTAAGTAACCATACAACTGACAGAATCGTTTTTTTTAAATGTATATTCAAAGCAGATTTACATTTTTATTTATTATTATAATATTTTTTTTTTATGTATTATTTATTACAAATTAACTGGATTGAGACAAAATGATTGACAAAATAGATTTTTTTTTTTGTTGGAAAAATTAAATTTCTTGCACGTTACACGTTCTTGCAACCTTATATTATGCCATTACATTATTATTTTTGGCATTTTAACAGCATACAACATGTTTATTATAATATAGCCAATTCTTTTACCAATAGTGCATAAAAATATAATATAAACGACTAAGTAGCGAAACAGTTTTGATGACTCATACCAAATATTGAATTATTGCATTGACATTACGACACAGCTCCTCCTTGATACAACCTTTATTAAATCCCAAATTACATTACATTAAATAAGACCGTGTGAATCATCTGTGCTTATTGGCTCATCCGGATGAATGGGACAAATAATATGGTCACATCTAGACTTTATGGAAGCTGTCAGAAGTTTCAACTCGAATAAACTTACATTAGATATGCAAAGCTCATGCACAAATGTATGTGAAATCGCTATATGTTATTGGCCTAATGTTTTTCTCAGTTATTTGTGTTTGAGGTAAAAATAGCATCGGTGCTCACTTGAGACTTTGTTCACACATTTCTTCCATAGTGTGAAACTAATATTGAGGAGTTGGTCTTTGGCACCAAATCCACCTGTTATTTATATTCCCTTCTTACTACACAGGCACACAAGCTGTTTGCCTTATTGCGTATCCAAGTGCGAAAAAACAAATATATCCCTGTAGAAATAACCAAAAGCAACGCTGTTACCCCATTAGCCTCCACTTTGCAGCATCTCTTCCAATTGTTGATATAATTTGCTTCATAAAATGTACTTTCTGATTGGGTTCAAAACTGATGTTTGCCACTTGAGCATTTCTCAAACTTAAATGAAGCGCATTAACATAGAAGTCTATTAAAATGACAGTACTGATTAAGTGTTGTGATGTGGTAATTAAGAATGCCGTTAATTAGCGATTAGTTAATGAAATGTCGGTGATGGAGAAGACGAGATTGATCACTTGCAGAGGACTAATGTTGATGTTTATTGTAAAAATCGCACAAAATGCCACGCCAGGGTCTGTTGAGAGAATTAGGAGGGGCATCTGGCGTAAAACGTCAAAGTTAACGACCCACTTGAAAGCAGAGCGCCGTTCTCGTCAAAGTAAAGGCAATGGACACTTAGCAGTCGTTTTTTTTTTTTTTTATGCAACCGTTGTTTATTTGTAGCTGGAACAACTTGATTGCTTGTACAGCTTGAGATGCTTGAAAATAAGAAGTGCCGCTTGTTGCTCCGTGGCGCTCTCCCACTTGATGCCGTCGGTTTAAAAATAGGTTCGCGACACAGGCCGGACGCAAATGGCTCTCTTTTGATTGTGTGCCGCGTGTTTGGTGTTGTGACACTTGAGACTGTGGTGAGCCTCGAGTTCGGCAAGATATGACAGGCTGCAGCAAGCGCGTTTGATAAGGCTGTTGGGGCAGAATGAATTTAGCACAGGGGGAGGCTAATCCTTGGTTTAAAAAAAAAAAAAAAAAAAAAAAAAAAAAAAGGAGTTAAAGGAGTAAAAAGTACCTCCAACTAAGAGATTGCACAACAGCAAACTAGAATGTTACACAGTATGGCATTAAACTTGCAGCTGTGTCCATGGACCTCAAAGCGGAGCTGAATTGACTCGTACCTAATCCATACGGCCAATGCTAATGCTAATGCTAATACACAAATGTACATTAAACGAACAGCTAAGCAAACATGCTAAATGATGACTTCTTTTTTTACATCGTTTATGCAATGTTTAACCAGTCAGATTTGCTTTTTGTGGCGATTATCATTGTTGTAACACGTCACAGTTGATCTCGTGTGTGAAGTGGGACTTTCCTGACCGGCTCCCGCTTCACAAGTAGGAAGTACCACCGGTTGGAGCGGTGTTCCAGGGCATTTTCTCAAGTCGGATGTGGGAAATATCCCTGTTACGCACCAATTAGCCATAGATTTCCGAGTGGTGAAAAATGAGGACCGTTGACATAGCATTTAACATTCAAAACATTCAAAACAAAATGATTGACTTTTTGAACAGACCAACTTCCTGTTTCTTCTGTTTTGAACTCTTCACATTTGGACCGGCGATGTCACACTTACCCGTCCCATACAGTGGAGTTGATGGAAAAAAATAACGTTAATGTTATGTTTGTGTAATCTGAACACCAAATACGTGCGTTGCAAAAGATTGAAAAGATGCCACCATTTTTTATTGATTTTTTTTATTAAGAATTTACCAAAATCTATTTACTTTGAAGTTTTTTTTTCACTTCTGTTGTACATAAAGCTTTTAACTATAAACTGAGAAATCTGTTTTACCGTATGTTTACACCTCACAAAGTTATAAATATTTATGTGAAACTAGATCTGCATCTGAAATGAAGATGAGGATCTCTTTTATCTTGCGTCTTTGTGACATGTAACAGATGTGCCAGCAGAGGGAGGCAGAGCACAGTCCCAGAAACACTGCACAAAAGAGACAAGTCAATAACAGATGAGTAAACCATGATTATCCAGACATGCTAATAATTGCGTTACGTAAGACAGACAATCATTACATTTAGGACTGCTGAGTTCAATGTTCTCACTGTATTCGCTATACTACGTTTTTGGTTACGTTTTAAGCTTTCGGTGTTGCCAGGCAGTCAAAAAATATGTTTAATCATATGTAATATATATAAAGCAAAGAGGCATTTGTCATTAGAAAAGGCAAAGTGCATCAGATGTCTGATAATAACAGATTAAGAGAGGAAAATGTCGATTAAACTGCCAAACAGCTGTTCATTCGACAACTGGCAATTACAATTTTCAGCTTGTTAGTTTTCATACACACCTACATCAGGAGCACCACTAAATTAAACACTCTTTTATCCACTAAGTGGTAGTTTTCATGCCTTAATTTCCCCGTCATCAATCACCGTGATCTTAATGGAGCGATAATCTACTTCCTGAAGTGTTATTTATTCATGTGGTCTCTATTACATATATTAGAAAAATCACCATGCACATTTCTATCGGACACAAAAACAAGAAAGTAATTTGTAACAAGAAATCAAGCCCTTAAATAAATATATAGGTACAAATGGCAATAGATCAGTGTCTATTTTCAAATGTTTATGCAGTTTTGGGATTTGCTGTGCCTTGATATCCCTCAAGCGTGTACTGATTATTTTTGTGTTTTCTTTTCATGGATAAAGAAGTCTGAAGTTAGTTTTCCAAATACTTCAACTCCAGTAAATAAGGCAAGTTGGATGAGAGCTGGGATTCATTAGTACCGACTCTGACTCTGAGCCGGGAAATTGTATAGATCTGAAATTGATTACAGATCTCAGCAGCTGATCCAATTTACCAAGCTGGAGGACACAAAAACATGTCATTATTTTGTATATCAATTTCAGTTCAATATGGCCTCATTTGAAAGTGTTAGTTCAGAGTTGTGGCTTAAAGTATTGAGCGCTTACTGTTAGATCAGTGTTTGTCAACCTTTTTTGAGTCGCAGCACACTCTTTTTTTGGGGATAAATAGACCCAAATCTTGTTCTTCGTGGGGTTTTTGTGTGTGATTTCTGTGTTTTTTTGCATTCTTTATTGTTTTTATTTTAATTTTTTCCCTTTCTGTTGTTGTTGTTGTGTTTGTTTGTGTTGATCTATGTTCTAATAAAAATAGTACAGCAAAAAAAAAAAAAGAGCCAAATCAAACCTTTTAGTTAAAAAAAAGTACAATATAATGTGGCGAATAATGTCCATGCCACTACCTGGTTCTGTCCATTTGGCAATTGCGATTGTTTTGCTTTAGTTTTTGGTACAGGATTATGTTCAGAACACGCCAAAATTATAAATGATTCAATTTAAATACATGTGTGAATCTGTTCACTAAAATGTGACGTTATGTGCAGGGGACACAAATCAAGGCCTTAGATGATTTTGATTTAAACTTGTGTCACAATTGCAATACAATTTAAGTCAACACCCATTTTCTCTAGCGTTAGATGTGAAAATGTTCATCAAAATAGAATTTGTCCATGTAATGTCTCATATTTGATAGATTATTTCTGCTCCGTCTGAGAGATAGCCTGGTGTAATCTTCACAAAGAATGAAAGATTGGAATTGTAAGACTATATTTAGTTTCTCAGCAGTGGTAACATTGATTCAAAGCTTAACAGCATCTCATCACATGTATTATCCCTAAGATGCACCATGGTTGCCGCGATATATCGGCCCCACCGCTTCGCCATTGATCAACCATAATCGCTTGCATTTGCGTGCTAACTTTTAAGTCCTTTCCACATCTCACCATTACGCGTAGAAATAACCACATTATCGATTTCTTCTCCCAAGTTTTCTAAGCGTCATCGTATTTCATGTTTTGGACAGTGGCACCAGTCGCATGCTCTGCCGTCTGCTCTTTCATACCCCTCCCATACTTTTTCTTTTTTATCGTCCCGGCTAATGCATATTCTCCATTGACCCCGCGCACTCGGCCTGGCGGTGACTGGCACTTTGCGGCCGGAGAAGACCCGCATTGTAAATCCCGGGACGCTGTTGTGTTGTGCCCCCTTGGTCTCAATGCGTCTCTTTACTGTTGTGAGCTGTCAGTGAGAGGTGACAGTGCCAATGTGCCTGATATATATGTGTGAAGGAGGTCAATGTTATCAGCTCTCGCACACTGTCCAGAGCTTTATCTCACTGTGTATTTACGGACAATGACTTGTTCTCTCTTACACTTAGGCTAATCCTCAGAGCTTCTACAAGATTTTATGTTCAATGATGGTAGACGTGTCACAGTATTTTGACTAGAATCAATTGGAAAGTTATATGGTAAATTACCAAAGCATCTATCTCAATTATTTCCTTTTTAAAATAATTGCTCTAAAAAGGTATACAATTGTATTTTCCAAATGCATAAAATGAAGTACTGAAAATATACAGGAAACCATTTCTATACTATAAGTAAGCTAATCTTACTGACACACTGGCTTTTGATACTTTTGAGTTCAAAGGCATGTCCAAACTATGGCCCTGGGGCAAAATGCGGCTCTTAGACAATTTTTTTTGGCACTCAGAAATCCTTGTGAATTGACATTAGCAGTACTTTTTACAATAACTTGATTAAATCCATCCACCCATCTTCTTCTGCTTATCTGGGGCCAGGTCGCGGGGGCAAGCAGTCTAAGCAGGGACTCCCAGACTTCCCCCTTCCCAGACACTTCCTCCAACTCCTCCGGGGGGATCCTGAGGCGTTCCCAGGCCAGCCTCTAGTGTGTCCTGGGTTTTCCCCGGGGCCTCTTTCCGATGGGACATGCCAGAAACACCTCTCTAGAGAGGCGCCCAAGAGGCATCCGGAACAGATGCCCGAGCCACCTCAGCTGGCTCCGAGCTCCTCCCGTGTGACTGAGCTCCTCACCCTATCTCTAAGGGAGCGCCCAGCCACTCTGCGGAGGAAACTCATTTCGACTGCTTGTATCTGCGATTTTCTCCTTTCAATCACTACCCAAAGCTCATGACCATAGGTGAGGGGAGGAACGTATATTGACTGGTAAATCGAGAGCTTTGTCCTTCGACTCAGCTCCTTCTTCACCACAACAGACCGATGCACCGATCCGCCTGTCAATCTCACGCTCCATCCTTCCCTCACTCGTGAACAAGACAGCGAGATACTTGAACTCCTCCACTTGGGGCAAGGACTCCCCACGCACCCGGAGAGGGCAAGCCACCTTTTTCTGGTTGAGAACCATGGCCTCAGATTGGGAGATGCTGATTCTCAGCCCAGCTGCTTCACACTCGGCACTAGGCACAAACCGTCCAAGTGCATGTTGCAGGTCCAGGTTTGATGGAGCCATCAGGACATCGTCTGCGAACAGCAGAGACCCTGTGGTCCCCAAACCAGACACTCTCCGACCCCTGACTGGCGGGGTCGGAGGGTGTCGAAGATTTGAATGGACAATTAACAAATCTCAAAGGCTGCGATTTTTAAGGCAACTTAATTTCCTCCATAAACGACAAAATACAAATCATTCTTGTATTAGTTTGTCAGTTCATAGGTCTTTAAGTCTTTTCAGTCAATTCTCCTTGACGCGTTTAAAATGTCAACTACGAACAGAATTATTTAAACAAAAATCTAAACACCATTGACACCATACAAAAAATGAGATACTTTCCCCAAATCGTGCCTCCCTAGAAGGCACCCTAAGAAAAAAAAACAAAAAAAACATTAAGACATGTTTAGACAGAATTAAGACAACAAAGTCTTAATTCAAGTCAATTTCCTACTGGCACTGTTCTAAAATAATTTGCAAATAGAGGCAATAACACATTAAGGCACTTTGAAAGCAACAATATTGTAATGATTGCTGACTTGTAAATGGTGCCAATATTCTAATTAGTGCAATGAGAGTGTGCCAATGAACTTTCTGTGCCTTCGAATCCATCCCGTTGCCTAATGTAATAAATAAAACTTAAAGTGGCGCCATATCTCAAGTGGCGCCAAGCCCAGCAGGAGAAAGTTGTTTGCTCTTGGATGCTAACTTGTTACTTATGTAGGTGCTTTAGGGTCAGAATCCGTATTAACATAAACACATATTTGCACCTGGCGTAGAGGGAGTTGCGTCGTGTGGTAATCCGCGGCTGATTGCTCGCAACACTTTTCCCAGGGCTGCCCCGGTTCACAGCTCATAATTGCCTTCCCTTCACGCGCGGCGCTTCAGTAAATATGACAGGCCCATTTGAAAGTGCCCAGGCAAACATAACCCAAACAATAATGGGCGCTTTGCATGCCTGAGCAAATAGCTGCAGGTGTCGCCCTAATTATATCAGCCACTTGTATCCGGCGCTGATCTGTAAACAGGAAGACGGTCGCATCCCGTTTTGATTGATGATGCCTTGGTCCAACCCCTCGTTCTGTGCTTTGAGATAATGCCGATCAAGTTTTTAATGGGATTCTGCGTGCCAAAGAAGGTAAGTTGGTACAAATCCAGAGGTTGTTCGTTGAAATTACATCTGCACCTGGGTAATTGTGTTTCTCTAGCATTTATTATTCCCCTGAAAGTGGAACAAACCTTATTACATTGGCAGTCATTTTATCTCGATTTTCTATCTTCTAGTTTGTTCGCTTGAATGTCATTTTATTATGTCATTTTTTTCTGGTGGAGTGTACCTGCTTGATTTTATTGCTTTGCTTGGAGCGTTGCACATGATTGCTTTAAACTTATCTTCCATTTATTCAATTACCGATGTTTTTATTGCCAAAATGACCATACATTTTTACTGTTACATTGTGCAGTTTTAACTAATCATTCCTAGTTTTTTCGCAGAGAGTTAGGAAACCGTGTAATCCACCCAATTAATCAGAACCAAGCTTGGAAAAAATACAGGTTTTAACAGACAGTGAAACACTTCATTTGTGGTGACCTCATAAAGAAAAGATTGAAGAAAGGTTGAAGGAATTGCTAAAAAATCATGGTGGATTTACTGTGACGCTATGAAGGTCGGACAAAGTCACAGGGTAGTTTGGACTACAGTGAATGTAATCTTTTTCTTGATCCGTGTCAGAGGGTCTACAGAGGTAGATGAACAATAAGGCGACAGGTTTGTCACTCAGACTTATCCTTATCCTGTTCATAGATAAGGGATTTACCCGAAGATGCAGTGACATCACCGACCTGGGAGCAGCTTGACATTTCAGACACCCAAAAGGGCCCACCAAAAAAAGTACCACAGCTTTTCACTAAAGATATGACAGCATGTTTGAATCTTTTGGTAATCTTTCTGTTCCTTCTTCAAAGTGTACCGTAATCTCTTAAATGGAGAGAGAGAAAAATCAATAGCGAAAATGAAAAGGCAGAAGACTTTTGAGTACTCTTTTCCATCATATTCAATCGTTTTCCAAATGTTTTGTAGCACAATGTAGGGCTGCAAAACAAGTCGAATGTCTCCAACGTCTTGAACAGTGTCCAGATGACTACTCTTGAATCCTTTTCTACGATGGAACACTCCTGTATGAATGAGGGATTACACCGATTTGAGCTGCAAAAATGTATCAACTAATCGTTACTAGTCGACTATAAAAAGAATATTTGTTGTCGTTTTTGCACAACTGTAATCATTATCTGGACTAAATACCTAACAAAATGTAATAAATAAAATAAACCCAGATTTTTGTCCATATTACACTTTTATCTAGAAGCCTTCACTTACTATATTTCAACCATAATATGGGTAGTAACGTGCTAAAGAAGTCTCAGTGAATCGAAAAAATAATCGCTAACTAGTTGACTACTAAAATAATTGTTGTTGACAGCCCGAGTTCACTTTATTTTACGTTCACAACAAACAATTACCTCTTACTAGGAGAAGTTGTTGTACTTTGTCATGTATTTGCGCTTCTTTTAGGCACAACATAATAATAATGACCCCTCCATTTACCAGTTTGATCTTCTGTATATATTGTTGCCAAGCTGCTTATTTAGCCTGTGTTATGCTAAACCTGTAGAAGTCCCTCTGGGTTGAATTCATTACTCTGTCCCCAGCTTCCTCGTGAAACCATTTACTCACTCAAACCCAGCCAGGTAAACGTGTATTACGCATAACCCTTAACATAGTCATTTTTTAACAATCTTTCCAATTAAGAAATGAGATTGGAAGCAGTGACTGGATATCACAGTGGGATTACGAAAACAATCTTTCCAGGCAATAGCTCAGTTCTGGGAATTCTTTGAAATATCTGTCAAGTTGTCGGCATGACATTCCTCCTGCCATTTTCCTCCTCCAATCGAAACACATTTTTGCAATTTGAATCTTGGAAAGAAAATAGCCCTGTCAGATCAGTGAAGGCAGAAGAGGTATGCAACTGTCACCGAATGCCACGCGCTAAGTGAGATTGTTTGGAATTTGTCTAATGGTGGAAGATGTATACGTAATATTTACCTGTCAGCGTGGTGATTGAATCGTCTTAGAGGCTTATTCCATTTCCCTCTGCACCTCCTTCCTCGTTCACCCCTGCTGCCGCCATAATTTATTGCTTGGTTAGCCGATGTCTATGCTCGGAAAAGTGTGTGATTGGGCCTATCATCTCCGCATGTTTTATTAACCATCAATATTCAGAGAGCCGCTTGTTGCTGCGGGCTCTGTCTCTCTTCTAGCCTACGGGGGATTTTTTTTTTTTGGCAACGTAGAGCAAAGCCGAGTGCCCCCGTTGGCCGCGTGGCTTCTGTTGCGATGGGACATTGATGCGGGGCCAGCGGCGCACACTTGTTGCCGGCGAAATGGATCTCACGGTTCAGAAGTCCCCACCGCCTACTTCTGACAGCGCGGATCACGACGGGGAAACGAGCTGATCAGCAGGCAGCGCACATCACCGCCGACTTGTCCCCTGTCAGAGTATATTGTCAAGGGTTATGTTTTATGCTATAAAGATGCTATGAAAAATAAAATAAAAAATCCTTGTGAGATGAGACTTGACTGCTTTTAGATTAGATATTAGATGGTTTGTGGATTCAGTTTGTACTGTTGACAAGATAATTCAAAAGGCAATAGAGATGCGGAAAATGGGGAGTGACCTAATTATTATTATTATTATTATTTTGAGATAGTGTGAAAGATGTCAATCCCACCAACCAATTGAGGTCAGAAAGAAAACTTAAATTAATTTTTTTTCAATTTAGTTGATTAATTTAGTACAAATTGTTGACTCTGATACCATCAACCAATTCATCAACTGAACGACTAAAGATGTACGACCCTTGAAGTACCACTTGAAGCATTTCTATCCCTAACTTCAAAATCTGGCCATTGAGACACAAAACCAGCCATATGAAGACAGTAAACATGAGCATTTGTTCCACTGTTCTGCTACCGTTCTTTGTGGCTCATTGGAGAAAAACATTTATCTCTGAACCAGAAGAAATATAGTCCTTTGCCACTGCAAGATTGAGCCTTGTCTGAGGTCTGTTTTCTCCCAGTAGTTATAGGCAGTACTTTACAGCCAAACTCTGACAGCTTTACTCTACAGATTGAATTTGTGCAGGCAGAGTTTTTGGTTGAATTATAAGTAAGCAGTAAGCAGATGTGATCGGTCACGTTGATGACTACAGTCTGCACGGGGCCAGTAGATGGTGGTGTGCTCTCATTTCTCTCACACACATGAACCCAGTGAACATACGCTGAAGGATTATTCTCCCTTTTTTGATCGCATGTCATAATTACATGCATGATACTCCCCCATTGGTGGATTCTTTCTGCCAGCGCATTCTTTTAAGCTGCATTCTTCATCGCTTTGGGAAGATTTCTCCAGTCTCCCATCTGTATCTGCCTCTAAATGTGGGCCGGGAGTGGGCCGGGAGTGGGCTGCAATCCTTTAAAATCAGTTAGTACAGATGTCATTTTGAATATTTTAGGTTTTAAGTCACAGAAAGTTGCAAGTAAAAGCAGATGTAAAAATGTGAAGGATTAATAATAACTATAATTACCATTCAAATCTGTATGCGTTTTCCCGAGTTCATCATACTTGTTTATATTTGATGAAAGCAAGTGTGTTCACAGTAGTTCAAGGTTGGCGTACTGTTTGCTGAAAAGATCCTTTTCAAAGCAGGCTTTAAGTATTGTGTACACACAACACTCCTCCCCTCCTCTGTCTGAGCGCTCCCTCCCCACTCTCTCTCCCTCACTCATATCCAGCCTCTCTTCTTCCTTCTGTTAGTTTGCAGTGAAGCGACCAGAACGGCAAGAGAGACGGCAAGAAAGTGTCATAGATCGGTTTGGGTTTCAACTTTTTTGGACAATTTCTCGGACAAAACAGCAAAAGAACGTGGCATCGGAAGTTTGGATTGTCAGACTTCGCCTTGAGAAAGTTTACCCAGGGCTTCGTCAGACTGGATTTGGCTGGAGACAGGTGCCGTGGAGGTGGGCTGGCGTAGCGCTGGAGTGGGTACAGGGCAACTGGAGCTCGGGACCAGGCGGAGGCGGCGGAGTGGGTCCCGAGGGTGACGAGATCGGGTCGGGGTCCGGCTTGGGGTCCGGTTATGGTGGCAGTGGCGGCAGCGAGTGGGTCGAGGGCGGAGCGATGCTAAGTGCCATCTGGGAGACGGAGGGGCTTCAGACGGTGGGCATCGTGGTGTTGGTGTTTGCGTCCATCAAGTTGCTTCACCTGCTAGGGCTCATCAGCTTCTCAGAGGGTAAGGTTCATTCATTTAACTTCCAATTTTCCTCCTAATTCACCTTTTGTGGGTGCTATATTTTTGTTTGGTGTTCACTCTTACACTAGATGTCCTTCAATATTTTAAAGTGTTTTTTCTCAATTTATTGGCGTGTCCTTGGAAAATATCCCTTTTCAAATTATAAATCAGATTACATCCATTACATTTACTCTTATTTGAGTTTGTTGGACCACTACTTTGTTCATTTACTTGAGTAATATTGATTTGAAGTAAAGTAAAGACAATTTTTGCTAGTCCACCCATCTTTGTTCGAGCACATCTATTAAGTGTACATTCGCGTGCCGTGCCTTGTGGATTTAAGGTTCCATTTATTCGAATATAGACCACCTCCTTCCTGTTCAGAATTCCCAGCGACTACTTCAAAACCACACTGAAGCTTTTATGGCTGTAATTTGCAATGCAGGAGGTGAATTGAGGTTTCTGTCACAAAGCCAAGTTAGAAAACAAATCGGAACTGATAATTATATGACCTGAAGAAAGTCGTGCAAACTACTGAGAGATGAGAACTACATTTTTAAGCTTTTAATTGTCAGTGTTGTTCTAGATAAAGCTATTGCAGGTTGGTAATAAAGAACATGGAGTAGCTCAATGGGCACCGCATTTGTCAGGATCAAGTAAACAGTTTAGTTTTGGATGTGTTGCAGTTGCCGCGATTAATAAAAACAAGTGCCATCCAATGTAAGTGCTGTGGTCCATCAATCTCCACAATGTTTAGAACGGACTTCATCTACTAATTGGGAAAATGATTCAAAGAGTCTTTTTCTATGCACGTATCCAAACAGATGAGTTCATGTCTGTGGAAAACTGTGTCCGAGCTGGAGGAGTGTAGATGAAGCGCAGCTGTGTATTTGCCGGTGTTATTTTAAATCCACACGGGACTTTTTTACGTTTCATTTGCGGAGGTGCGTTCACAGCAACAGTTTATATGCTTCACCAGACTCTTCTCAGCCAGCTTCATTTGTTTAAGGCACCGTTGACAAAAATTGATTCTCTCAGCGCGGCAAGACGATAAAGATGTCAAAGAGCGCAGAGTAGCTTTGACTGTTAATGTGAACTGTGTCTTCGAGTGTGCCATAGGTTAATTACCAATTGAATGGAACAAACACAATATCTGATTTATAATTGTTGTCAAACTGACGGTCAATACGGCAATGATGGATGGGGCATGTTCGTTTCCAGGCAGGGCATGAGGCGCATAGATTTCATATCGATATTTAACGCATTCGTGAATACGACTTGAGTTGAAATCAAGTCTAAGTCTATGTAGATTGTGATTTGAATAATGTGTACAGTGTTAGATTATGTAAACTCTTGCACTTTGGAAGATTATAATCATTTTAATCTATCATGCATTACATAGCCAATTATCATCTTTAAAAAAAAAAATCACAATGTATGCTCCAGATAACTACAGTGTCGGCACAATCTAATCTTTCATTTACTTTACTAATTAAATTAGCTTTTTTTTTTTCCTTTTTTTTTCTTATCAGTGCCATCTGTCAGCAATTCCATAAGATCTCAGGCAGCAGAAGTTGCCTAAAGATTTGGTCTTGTATAATCATTTTAATCAAAAGTTGGCAGAGGAAATAACAGTTTTTACATTGCCGGATGTCATTGAATGCACTATAGCAATACGTATTTTAGATATAGAATAAAATGTTGAAAATGTGATATTTTTACATACATATTGTAACTAGGGCTGCAACAACTTGATTAATTGCAACTAATTTAGTCATGGAATAATCATTAACTTCTCTAGACATAAGTTCCAATCCATGCCATGAGCTGAGAAAATAAATTATGACTTAAATTGAGCCGTAATTCCATGAAATGAATGTGGAAAATGTGTAAATTTAGTGTATTGGTTTAAAACAAGTCTTTATTTGTGTAATTTTGTAAATCACGTTGACTTTTGCGTTCTAAACAGTTAATCGAAAGAATAATCACTAGACTAATCGATTAGTAAAATGGCCGTTAGTTGCAATCCTAGTTTTAACAAGTAGTGTATAAAATAAAAATAAACAAGATCAGCATTAGCTCTGCATCACATCAACTGTCAGCTCTGTTTTTGTCACTTTATCCAACCACATTATTCCCTCCAAAAAAGAAATAAACTGCATATAAATCAGTTGTGGTTTCGTAGTTTTCATCAAATCTCTGCCATTGAAGCATGCGTTATTGGAGCCATGCAACAGGTGTCAGGTTATACGTAACTGTCCATTTTATCTCTAATTCGCAGCTTTCATTGATTCAGTGTTTTCTATTACCTTCTGTAGATGCCCTAGAGATTGTGCAGTACAAATGGCTACGCACTGATACAGTCAGACGCGCTCGCAGCTGTGAGCAAACTACTCCTGTCTCATTCTGTACTCGCCGCCACCTGAGCTGCTCCTCCGGGGGTTTCGGGGGCACAAAGGTTCAACGCTAAAATCTTTGTGTGGCTAATGTTGAGGGATTCTGCTCATCTGCACTCCCTTTTTTTTTATTTATTTTTTTTACTTTGGACGACCACGGTAATATCTAAGGCAATTCTGCGCTGCGGTGTAGCCTCAGCTGGCAGAACATTAGATAAAGATGTTGGAGAACGCGCGTTGCACAAGAGGAGGGTCCTATCTGCCCTTCTGGGAGCGCAGTGTTGTAATCCCCCTGTGCGGCGAATGGAAGACCTGGAAAACGCCGTGAAGAGAGACCTGAGCCAGGCAGGAGGAGTTAACCAGATCATTGCATCGGAGTGTGCACAATCACTAAAGCGCTGTACTGTGAATGTGAGAAGTGAAGGCCAATCCAAGCAGACAGCGCACAACGAGACACTTTGGATTATAAATACAGCTACAGATTGATGTTTGCAACTGTCGAAAAGCTCTGCTACAGCGTGATAACTGCAGTCTGAACCTTGGCCAATGAACAGATGGAAGTCTTTGTTTGAGATTGTGCTACTTGTTGGAAATTTGGACTGCAACTTTCTATGCTGGGCTCTGCGACCAGTAGCTGATTTTCTCTTCTTGCCATAAGAGCGACGCATTTGAAATAAGCACATTTGCGTTATGCCATGGAGAGCTTAAGTGCTGAACAAGGCGTCAAAGGTTGCAGACTAATCAGTGTGTCATCCGGTGATAAATTATAGGTACAGGTATGTTCTCGGCACGTATGCGCGTTAAGAAGCACAGCATACACGATATAGGTCACACTTAAATTTGCCCTCTCTGTGTAAAGACTGATACTACTACTTTACTACTTTTTCTATTGGCAAGGAGTTCTTGATAAGGGCTAAACACAAAGCCTGCAAGTAGTTGTTCAAATAACTCTACAAAACCCCAAATGATCCTGTTTTTCATCGGTAAAACTTGCTAACCCTGCAGCTTAGAGCTTTGACCGTGATTCTTGTGTCCGTTTAGCAGTTCATATTTCAGTCTTTTCTCGAATGTTAATGCTCCTGAATGTGTTTAATAAGTGCACTGTGGGCTCTTTGGATTCCAAAAGGTAATGCGCAAATCTAATTGCAATACTTCATTATTTTTTTCCCCAAAAATCGTGCAGCCTTATACCAGTTTGGTAATTAAAACATATGGCAACTCCTGCTTGATTACTTACAGTATCTGAAAGCTTTTGGAGTCTCACATTTTGTATTTTAAAATTGATTAACAGCTGTTATGCTTTTGCTGCTTCTCTTGTCTTTGTTCATGACTGTAGAAATATTAAAATGATTATAGTTGAGTAGAGCAGGACACAAAGCCAGGTTAGGCTAGGTTAACCAGAGCTTTTAGTGCTGGTGTCTATCTGATACGGTTCCTGTGTTCTCTTTGTCCTTGAAGGGAATTTACTGCCGGCCGACGGTGTGAGTGCTGACTGCGAGTGCTTTTTGCTGCCGTTTTTGCTCATCGAAAGTGTTGTGCGACCAATCGTTAGTGGCTGCAAACCGCCAGCCCAGGGGCGTATTCTTCGGCGTTGAGGTCAGTCCCTGGTCAAGCTCCAATTTGGTGTCACGGCTCAAATACAGGTTCGCGGAAGAGTGTCGAGTTCACTGTCAGGCAATGCGTCACAGTTGAGTGAAAAATCGGTAGCCACTGTCCCAAACGCCTGTTGAAATGTTCATGCAAATGCAACCTTTGTGCTGTGATTTGATGGCTCACATGTGCGATCTGGCAGCTCCGTCATAACCGTCATTAACTGTCATATCACGTCTTCTGAAAGCTGCCACAAAGTAAGCAGTGGAAGCTTTAAAATGCAGTACGTTTAACTTCCTTACAGGTTTTCCCGCATTGTTTCCAAGTGGATAGCGGTAAAGGATTAGCCACATTATAAATCGAGAGTGCATGTTGTTCATTTTGTTAAGTGCAGAGACAAACACACGCACAATGCTTTATGGCTCCTGCAGTTTTGTATTATGAGATTGTTTTTTTTTCTCCCTATTTAGTTAAAATCGCACATCCATCATCAACGTTGAGTCAGCTGGAATGTATAGCCATTTCATCTTTCTCAAAAGGTAGCTCTTAGCTTCTGCCTCTTAATTTAATTGACGATGTCTGAATAAGTGCTACCTTTCAAGTTGCTTACTGTTTAAAAGTTTTCCTTTCGCTGTGTAGGAAGAACTGGTATCTTCCAAAATGGCTACTCTAATTGTTAATTGTCTTTTCCATGTACAACAAACAACTATGCCAATTATCCCCCGGCGATTCATGCCTCTTTAGGGAGCTAAACTGATTGATTTTAACCTTTGTGTCCAAAGCAATAAGTCGCCCTTGTCTTTCTCACAGAAACCACCTAATAAGTGAGGCGCTCTCGGCTGATTTGTGTCACCAGAACAAGAATCACTCTTGAAATCGATTTGGAGTTATGCTTGAGTTTGTTGCAATGTCCTTCCCCACTCTCATCCCCATTTCACACTGTTTTGTCCTGTCTGATTTAGGATACGGGCCAAAAAATCCTTTAAAAAAAGAACGAAAAAAGGAAATCTGGAGCCAAACAGTGTTGATAATAAATACTGATAGACAGCTAGTGACAGATGCAGCTTAACCAAGGCAATATTGACAAGTGCGGTGCTTAAGACTCCCAGTGGGCCGGTAGATTGTACTCTTAAAGATGTCTCTAATTAAATGACCCAAGTCCCAAAGCGGCAAAGAGACATTCGCCTGCACTGTCTTGATACTAAATTTGTCTTTAGAAGCAAGTTATGAAATTTCACCACAACAGAATTTAGTAAGGGCTTATTAAAAGAAAATCTGCCATACTCTATGACTGTTTGCAAAGCCTTTGATAAAGTATCTCTTGGGCTTAGAAGTAGCACATGCGTTTTTTTACCATACAAAAGAACCAGCATTTGTGTGCGCCTTGTTCGTGATTTTAATTAACCGACAAAATGAATAACAATGTTGCCACTGGAATCCAGCAGTAATATATGTTGCAAGGATGCCAAGGACATGCTTTTTCATGCATAATGCAGACGCTGGCTTTATCGTTAGGAGCAGTACACAATACAGTGGGGCACATCAAAATATTTTTCAAACATATTGTTTAGATTCATTGATCTCTGATCAAGCATAGTCACATTAAGTCCTGTTATGCCACACAAGTTCACCAACACCAAATTTATCTGCAAAATAAACACATTGATATTCCATTTAGCAATCAATCAATTCATTTTATCAACCATAAGCATTTATGGTTAAACATTTATGAAGGGCCTTTAACCCAACCTGTTCATTGGTCATATACTTTTACCTGAAACATGTGGCCACACAGATTTAACATGAAATATGATGTCTTGGCTTAAATTGTAGTTAGTTGATCTTTTAAAGTATTTGATATTCTTGAAATAATACATTTCATTTTCTCAAGAAATTTACACAAATACTTCAAAAAAGTCATTTCAATAATTGCATTTTTAAAAGCGCTCAATATGATGATTCAATATGATGATCGTGATTCCTCATATTTCAAAAATGTGATTACTATGATCACATTTTTAAATCGATTGACACTACTATGTACAATAACTCATGCTGCAACAAGACAGTAATTGATCAAAATGTAATCCATACATATGTGTATTATTTGTAATCTGCCTTCCATAGATACAAAAAGTTTCAGCTGTAGTCATCCGGTCACTGTTTTAGAAGTCAACATTTTTCCCATACCCCACTCCTAGATGAATGACATATTACATAATCTTCTCATTATTATTATTATTATACTTTCTTTCCTCTTGAAGTCTCTGCAATTTATTTTCTTTCGAACATTTTGACCCTTACGTTCAAGCATCATACTCAGTTCCCTCAGCTTTTACTGATAACAAAAACGTCCCTGATGCAGTGGGCGTGGATCAGTGGGGAGCACCGCATTAAAGGGAATCGGGCCATTGTAAAGAGCGAGCGCCACTCATTACCGGTCAATATTAGATTCCTGTCTCATCAGTCTTCCCGATACATTTTTGGAAATGGAATGGCAAACAGCCCATAAGTCATTTTGGTATGCGGTGTCAAAACTAAATGAAAATGCTTGCATAACTAAGGTGTGTAAATAAAAGTGTAATCAGCTTCGGAGCTACTGGGAAATTACTCTTATTTGCCGGTGTTTGCATACGGTTGTTTGTCTTTGGGTTGTGCTTTTGTAATACAGAGCGTAAAATTGAATTTCATAGTTTGGTTGCGTGCTTGTGCATATCATCACAATTGATAACATGCTTAGCTATGATAACTCACCTGATATCTTTGATTAATGTTGTCACAGGCAACCTATAGCACTGTGAAGGTTAAGGTTTTGAGACGAAATGTTGACGTTACAATGCTGAAATTCTCAACCTGATTATGAAACGAAAAAAAGAAGTCGCAACACAGTGACATTAGACTGTAATTTCCCCTACATAATAATGGTAGTTTCTTTAATATTAGCATGTGGTCTTCATTCAGATATCTAGACCGTTCTCAAACTATTTAGGAAAGGAAAGGAATCCGACTTTGTTCCATTAATGTGATCTTTTTGTCCCATTTATTTTTGACAACCCTTCAAAGAAAGATGTGCCAGTCTCCAAAATTCACAAAGAAGCAGAAACAAAACATCTGCCAACCCAAAAAATATGGATGGACTTAAACTCGCGGCATGTTCTTTTGCTGAGTGAAGTCAGCACCTTGGTCTCTCTCTACTGAAACTTTTAAGCACTATTTAAACAGTGATCCGGAGGGACACTACAATTTTGCCCCAAGACCAATTTCTAGTTCCTTCCAAACTTTTCCCTCGTGCTTTATAAATGTGCTTGTCTCAATGAATTCTTAGTCGTAATACGTTCTGTCCTGAAAGTTTTGAACTTTGCAGTCTGAAAAGTCTGGCCAATCTCTGTTCTTTGTCCTGTGTTATCATTATAATCACAGAGGGAAGAAGGCCAGCGGACCCTTCTATACATCCTTTTTCTTTGAGATTCGCCATTATTGAAACACTTTCAGGTGACAAATGATTGTAATTAAAAGCATAGACTGCATTTCCACTCGGTTTCCAATAAGTGCCTTGGCCCTTTCTCTGGACTGCCATAATGCACACGTCTCCTCGTGAAGAAGGTGGGCGTGGGTTCCCTGGCATTTTGTTTCAGCAGCAACTCAGTCGGCAGAACACCTTGAAAAGCTGTTTTAAATATCTATACGTTCTATACATTTCCAGATGGAGATCTCTTATATTTTAGGAGAGTTTCATTAAAAGGGCACCAATCTGCGGGAGAAAGTACAAGTGGATGTTATTTAAAGGAGCACTATGTCACGTTTCTGCTTGTCTCCATGTTATTTCTTTCACTGTAAGGCATTCAATGTGTATATCTTGCATTAATTTGATTACAGGTGTTTTAATTGCCACAGATCTGACTTGTAACTTGGCCTTGTAACAGAAGAGTTACATATTGCAACTTTACGTATCACTGAAAGAGTAGAATATTTAATTTGACCCAATTTCCAGTCATTTTTAATATAGTAATTTGATTTATATTAGTTACAAAATTAGGAAAATATGCAAATCGTGCAATAATGGGCAAGAATAGATTATTTGTTATTTTATTGTGTGTATTAATTTGATGTATCTTGCATTTATTTGACTGAACTCTAGCTTATCAATTTTTTCTCTTGGACAATAGTAAATTCAGATGGATGAACTTTATACCCATGACGTCAAATAAAATGCTTTCACTTAAATAGAAAACCATTTCACAACCAATGCATTCATCTCTGTAGGTATAGCATCCAAATTTCAAGTAATCTCATTTCATGTTGTGAATTGCCAGGCCTGATTGTGTGCTCTCCTTTTTTTATTTTAGTCCTTTGCTTTCTTTCACTGGCTTACGGCAATAACCAACAGGAGGTAGCTTGATTTAATAACCGCATTGACATATTGCCCTGGCTGTCTGTGATCTTGCTGCTTATTTGTATTTGGGCCTAGAAGGAGAACAAATGGCAGCGCGGCTTCCTCCTCCCATCGGCTGTGTGATTGATCTGATATCAAATGGTTCTTTCTCATAACGGCGACACGGAGGGTCCTGTCATTGAGCCTCTTTTATTAAGTTGGATATGCAGCGCTAACACTTGTAATCGCTGTATTCTAATCGGCAGATGTCCGCTCTCGGCTGCTTTGTTGTTCTGAATCATAGCTATTATTTGCAAGAGGCTTATAAAACGTATACAAATGAGATTTCATTAAAAAGAACCGAGGTAGTGAAAGGCATTTATCTTCCATTTAAGCTGTAAATTACTTTTTTCCAATGTAATATTGTTTGTATTAACATAACAAGTGTGCATATCTGAGACATCTGCACTGAAAGTCTTTAGTGGGGGGTATTCATTCGACTGCGATGTAATTTGATTTTGGGAATACTATAAAAAGAGGCCATGAAATCAACCGCATCACCAGAAATAACTTCATGAAATATACATGAGGTAACCACAGTATTTTTGCCAGAGGGGTAGTTAGATGGGAGTTGTCAGTGTTGTTGGTGTAACTAGAGAAGAGCAGGTTAGTTTATTTAAAGGTGCGCTGCTGTGTTTCCATGGGTTCACTACGGAGCGGATCTGTGAGGCTGAAGGGCTTCCACCGTCATAAGTGAAACGTACCGGGCCGTTTGAGGGGTCCTGACGCCGGTTTATACCAAATGCGACTTGGGTCCAGTTCGGGTGCATTTTCCAAAGTTCATTAAAATCAATGTATTCTGTTGCTCACATCTCGGAGCGCTGCAAATGTGGTTTGGGGGAAAGTGCGAGTCTTTAGAAAGAATCCATAAAGAGTCTAACATTCCCGGACACCACAGTGGTCTGGAATGTTTTTCAGCTGATTAGACGAGTACTTTACCGCATTATCGGGTGAACTTGCAGAATATGCACTGCAGCACAACCGTAGTTGGTGTGACGGGCAGTCTGCAAGTAACCAGTTTTAAATATGCGCCCAACCCGAGCGTAAGAAGCCCACGTGACGTATTACATCCTGGTTCGCTTAAGCTAAGAAGGGGCTACACACCGCCGCGAGACGAGTGTAGAAGAGAGAACGCAGAATGAGGCGGAAACAAGCGATGACTTGCTCTTGTGATAAACCACCGTATTTCCACTGATGACTTGAGCCAACAGGCTAAGCAAAATGATGGTGCACACGGTTTATCAATGCACGGCACGAAAACACTATATTTCTTTTAATGCATCGAACAGTAACTAAAATAAATGCAGAAAAAGCTGACAATAAACCAGACATAGTTTTCTGTTCTCTTGCTCTATCCATTGCTCAGCGCCACCATTTGTAAGGGTTGGAGCATGGAAACGCACTCCGCCGTTAAAGAGCTCCAAGACAAAGCGAGCGGGGACGAGAGGGTCCAAATGTGCCTTCTGTAACTTTTATATCCACCACCTGCTCGTCTCCACAGAGATGCTATTCCTCTGCTTTGAATGTTCCATTGTGTTGTATTTCATGTCATAGAGTCACAAAGTCGAGGTCAGATCTGTGGAGAGGCAACCCGGCTTACAGTCAGAATGCATGTCTTTATGTAGCAATACAAACACCTGTGATTGGATGAATACATGATAGCTACGCCTACGTTTAATGTCATACTGTGGAACATTCCAGACAAAACAGGCGACAGACCCCCAGATATTTTACAATTTGTTAATTTAATAAGTCACCTCCACTAACAAAGGTTTTAGATTAGAAAATGTAGTTAGTTAAAAAAAAATACACTTTTTAGCGACAACAAAGCGCTCCTTTACGAGTAATGTTTTCCCACACACAACAAAATGACCTTATAAAATGTTTCACCATGTTTCCAATACAGAGTTGACCTTTACAGAGATGAAGGGTACAAACTCGAAGCACTATTGATCAACCAGCATCACATGTGACCCATTCTCCAAAATGGCTATCGCTTACACCAAACCCAATTCCGGTATTAAAAACAGGCTTAATACTTCATCCAAATTTAAAACACCTCTTTAGATTGCAATTTTCTTCACGAAATGAGTGTAATTTGTTTATCATGTTGTCTTTTTACTTCTGATACTGCTCAAAACTGTTCAAACAATATAGAAAAGGTATCAACAGTTACAATTTTCTTCATGATCACAGTAAAATATCCGCCTCCTGATCCTGAATTCTGCATACATTTAACCAAACAACTTGAATATTCAATGGTTACATTTAAATTCCCAGTTGCAAGATTATGAAAAGAGAGGAGGCAATCTAAATTAAATCATTGCATTGCTTTTTATGCCGAGTGAAAATCCCCCCGACAGTTCTTTTAGATTCTACTTAAAGCCAAACACATGTAGACAGACCAGCTAAAAGGAAAAATGACTATTTGCCTTTGGGGAGCATGTTCCTCGCGGCCGAATCGTCTCTGGTTGTTAACTGTAGAAGTACAAACATAAAACATGTCAGACTTGGCATTTATGAGGGCGCACGTCTCCAGGGTTGGCGCTCCGGCTTTGTCGGCGGATTTTTATTTCTTCAAACTTCCACTATATCAGTGTATGTCGAGGGAATCAGCACTTTAACTCGTCGTGATGGATGACTTCTGAGGAACACAGTGATGCAGAGATAGCAGGCCAGAGCGCTGCATCACATCACTCAATGAAGATACTTTAAGAGTCCTTGAAAATGAGTTGAGATTATAATGTGCCTCGAGCAGTGATAAAGTCTCGCAGTGGTCAGAGGATCCAACTTTCCTTTTGAGTTGGAGTGAAATGCTCCTTTTGATGTGGAAGTTTCATTTTCTGATTTAGCCATTTTTGTATGAATCCACTTTGCAACGATTTGACACAGTATTATGACTTCTTGCCTATTTTCCGTCGAGTCTTATTGCCTGGACCGAGCCTTCGTATAGTTGGCGTTCATGTGACGCCAAAACGTTCAAGAATCCCTACCTTCTAAGTGTCCTCCAGTGAAGAATAGATACAGTCAGCAACGCGTCATATTAGGAAGGGTGGTCTGGAGCCCGTGGAAACTCTCCTCTGAATCAATAGGAATCACAACTTTTTAACTCTTCCAATAGGCTTCCTGATGAATTATGCGTATTTTAAGCACAACTCATTCAAGTCGAGTCTTCATGGAGGTTGTTGACGTGGCGTTACCTCAGGAAAGTCATCAAATTGTTCTGTAGATGTTAAAAGAGAGCAGACGGCGCTAAGCGTTGCGGTAACATTCAGCCCGCAGCTACCGTACTAATTTGGGCTGACCATTTTATTGTTCTTCATCTATGTATTTGGCACAATGTAACTGTTAAAAGTCTGTGTTTGCGCTTGAACAGTGGAGGATTGATTAGCTCTTCTACATTAAAATGAATGGATCGCTTCCCCCACAGAGGTCCGCCAGGGGCCGTTTGCCTTATTCGTAAAATCTTGATATGTACTCGCTGCCTGATCTTTGAGTAGTTATTAGTAAAGAACCCATGGAGATAGAATTGAGGCTGACATGGCCACACCAGGGCGCCGATGTACACAGAGCACATTGGAAATAAACCCAGAGGTATACCCGGACAAAAACGGGTCCTAAGCAAGTCTAGATAGTACATTGGATTAAAATGGGCACAAACCAAGTGTCATAATGCGTCACCTAAGTGGTCTTTAGTTTGTCCCTGGACATGTTTACAAATCTTGGCCTTAAATGGAGTGGGAAATGATGTGATGAAGCTGATATCCAGAGATCAGGTGGTGGACGGTTGGTAGAGCAGAACAGGACTATATTAGGAGCCAGACTCTCATCAGGGCTTCAATTTGTCTCTGGGTCCATTTACATGACCAGTATGAATCAGATAAGCCAATTATTGGATCAGATTTTTGGTTTGGGTTTTCGTGCACTAAAGAAATCTGATCATCAAAAACGCGTCAGCTCATTAATGGATTTGTAGAGTAATTGTAGTGTTAAAGATAATACATTTTCAAACAACTCTTGTGATCTTTAACGTTTCCTCTTTTGTTTTTGTCTTCGCTACATTATTTGGCCTTTTTTGCATATATTTCCTTGTCAACACCTGCACAAGTGTGAACAATGAAAACAAAAACAGATTGTTCTAATCCAACTGTTAACAGGACATTTCAATAATCTTATAACTCCAAAAATGAGATAATGATCCGATTTTTGGTGTGACAGGTGCATTGACAGTGGATGTCACGACTCATCTTGGGTCACATTCCATTAGTGAGATTATATCATGTAAGGCCATTTTTGGTTCTCTTCACCTTCACCTTGTGACTGTGGAGTAAATACTTAATGAATTGGACTATAGTAGTTCATAATTATAATTCAGTCTCTCAGAATATTTGATGCTCGTCGCATATAGAACGCATACGTTCATGTAATACATCTTGTTCATGACCTGCACCATTTGGATTTTAAAACTACTGTGAACTGCTAAAACCACTTTTCTGATATGTTTTTGTCTATGTCAAAATACAGGACGACTGAATTGTTCCACGGAGCACTTTAGACATATTTTGTCTACTTTGTATTCAAACAACTCAAAACAATCTACACTTGAATAGAAAATTGATTTCCTTGTTGAAAAGAAAATATCAAAACAGATTTATTTTTCATGGAGTTAAAAACATATGGTGACGCACGGGCTAATGCTAACAAAAAGCACCTTTGTCTAAACTTTTTCATTATTTAGACGGGTGTCCACTGTCCACACTACCTGGTCGGAACATTAAGTTAAACAAAGAGAGGTCACGCAGACCCAATTGATTAGGCGTCGGCTGCCACTCACTGTACGACCGCTAATGAAGCTTTACGCTGCACGGCTGCCGGTAATCCTCGCGTGTGAACTGTCGCACGGTTACGGTGTGCTCCCTCCGAGTCCTGGCCTAGTTTTAAGTCCAGTAGCGCTGGCGTCAAAGCGCTGCAGGGACACTTTCCTCTTAAATAGACCATTCTTCATTTCTACATATGAGGAAACTAGTAAAAGTACACCTTGACAACAGCAACAACACGTTCAATTTCACATACATTTGTTTTACTTTGAATAATTAGTGGTATGTCATTTCTCTTAATATAGGCACTGTTTCTATTCTCCGTCAGCCTTTTATTAAACAGTTAAAGTTTGCTATCTGATATTTAAAGACGTCACTTTTTTGGTAGAGGGGGTCTACAAGAGGGACTGCCACGTTCACTAGCAAGGACCACAACCCCAGCTACGACGCAAAGTGTTTATTGACAAACAAGAAACATAAACACCACGAAGGTATAGAAATGAATGGCGTTTTGGGGATTCTGGCGATGAGGGCTGTAGGCTCCCGGGCCTCGGTAATTCGAATAAAAAGAGGGTGGGAGGGAGGAGCATGAAGTCACGAACACAGGTGGGTGTTAACTAGAGGCTTAAATAGCGTAGCTGCAGGAAGAGGCGTGAAAGGGGTGTGGTCCTTCTCCCGAACTTCAGATACCAGACTTATCTCTATTTAAGAATGCCTTTTGTTTCTTTTCTTCTTGCCTTTTGCAATTAAAACAACTTTGATTGAAGCGGGACACTCCCTGCCAGGAAAGTCCAGATGAATCTCAGCCTGGTCACTGTTTTCATCTCTGGAAGTTCAGATGCTCGTCATTGACAGGTGGATTAGCTAATCAGGGAAACGCATGGTTGGCTCGTATAAAAAGGAGACAAATCATCCCAGGGAGAGAAGTTTGATTTTGTTCTAAATGACAGAAGACCATTGAGCTCCTTCACGTACGTCGCTGAAAAAAAACGTATGTCTGTCTGAGTTTGACCCGACAGACATGGAGGGCCAGGCTCACTTTCGAAAATGCGCCCAAGTTTGCACATATTTGAGACATATGAATCTGAGAAATTGATAGATCGAGGTTTAAATTTCTTGCGCTGTTTTTTTTTTTGACATATTCAATTTAAAAAGAAAAGTACAGAGGGATATTTGGGATATTTTATATTCGTGTTTGAGGAAAATATGAGTTTAATGATGTAATGTGAAACACTACAGGCAAAGCTATAGCATCTCCATGGAGAGAAGCAGGTAACTGACCTCCCACCAGAAAAGTTACATAATGCATGTTTAACTGCATACTGGGTTGTTTTAACAGACAGTTGAGGGAGTTGCACGCACTACCAAAGTTTATCTGTCCCATGTGGAGCACTATAGGCCCTTATTGCTTAGTCTTTAACTTTGTACGTAGAGCATAGGAAAGAAGTTGCACACTCAGCAGTTGCCCACTTCATCAAACTGTGTACTTCAGCACCGGGGCCCACCGAGCCTCAATCGATCGGAAGCACACATTCTTGGTTGAGTGATGATTCATGGCTTTGGCTAAAGATTTATCAAATATTCATTCATCCTCAGTTTTTGTATGGAATCGATCGGAAATGATCGACTTTTCCATCTACTTTTTTCAAGATAAATTCAGAAATCTTGTAACGGTGATTGATCTGGGGCATTTTTATGATGAGGATGGAGATGTTGTGCAGTAGACCTTTTAAATGGCCTTAGTCTCAGAAAGTAGTTACACTCCCGCGGTCAGTCCCCTGCTATTTACATTTTGCCGAGGCATTTTATGTTTTTATACTCCTCTCAATCTCGCCAGCTTGTATGGCCGCGGGGTAAAACATGTCTACGGCCGCTTTGTTACTCCTGGGTCCTCGTGAATCACATTTCTGATGAGCGGCACACTCGGCTGTGACATGCTATTATAGGAGCAGACTCAACACAAAGGAGCACAGTTTATTGGCTGTTTTCCAGGAAGGCAAAAGGACATCGGCATGACTGTTTGTGTGTGCACGTGAACCGTCTGGAGGCCGCAGAACTTTGTGTGATTCTCAGTACAGCGGGATGTCACTGCAACAACACTGAATGTAAAGTAACAAAGTGTTCTTTAGAGAGTTGTGGGAACAGAATGCGAGTTTTAATTACTTCAGATAAACCTCACAAAACACACATAAAAAAAAAACATTAATTTAGTATCGTTAATGGGTACTTGACAATATTTGTTTGCGTTATCACTTTAAATGACTTTCTGAATATTTTTCTTCCTCAACCCCGACTCAACTCTGCACAAAAATATCTTCAACAAATTACACATAGTATAACATTTTAATAAAAAGCACTAAAATGCCCTGCTGTAACACTTAAAAAAAATTCTAGAATGTGTTACTTGTGTCAGAGATACAAGATAAGCATGTATACATTCTTAACTAAAATGACACGGCTATGTCTACTTTAAATATAATATACAGGTAGTATAGTACATATAATAGTGTGTCCTGCAGTGTTACATGAAAAATCACCTATTTAAAAAGACAATTTCACAACAAAACCCGAAGGATCTGTCATTTATGCCCCAGGACAAGCTCTGGGGTTCAAGGTTCAAGCCACAGGTCGAAGGAAATAATGATCAAATTCTTATTTTTGTAAAAACTTACTTTTCTGAAAAATGTTTTAATGTGCACCAGTTTGATGTCCTTTGGTGTGGCAGTTGTATTTCCTCAGAAAAATAAAATTCAAATTGTTAACATAGCCTTTAAGTTGGGACAGTTACATCATTATTTAACTCACACTATAGACATGTCGGGTAATTCAGTATATTCAGTATAAAATATCTTAAATTAAAAGAGTTACACCCAAAAATGATGTCGGGCTTGTAAAGAGCCGTCCATACGCTTGTTGTAGAACTGCTAGGTTTTTAAAAAGTTTGCTACACAGACATGTCACACCACAGGACAGTGACAAAGGTATTACACCCCCAAACATAAATCAATAATAATAAATCAAACGAACTGGCATCTGGCTTAAAAATATATGCCAATGCAACATGCTCACATCTGTGAAAAATCTGAAAAATGTAAAACATTAATAAATAATAATAATAATAATAATAATAATAATAATAATAATAATAATAATGAATAAAATGCACATCCAGATTTTTTATTTTTTTTTTGTCTCTTATCTTGATTGGATCTCACATTGAATTATTTCCCCAGACTTAAATAATAAAAATGAATACATACTGGTAATTGTACGCCGCAGTCTTTCTCAGTCTTATTACAGAGCTCTAACCTTTGACCTCAGGTTGGGTGCCCAGCATGAACCCCCTCTCCCCCCCCCACTCAGAAGCAACTCAGAAGCATACACGCAGCTATAACGTCAGCTCCACTTTGTCAATGCACCCAAAGGCCAAACATTAATCAGACAGCCATGACAGCGCGCTCTTTCTCTGCCTGATTACTGCCTCTGTCACTCACGCTCGGCATTATTCCTCTTCAAAGATGTAATGTTATTTATTTATTTAAAGTCCGCATCAACCACAGTCAAGCTTTCTTCTGTTGGTGACAAACTAGATAGGAATGTGTCATCTTTCTTCACAAAACAGTAAACGCTGCATTGTCCTTGAGCACGGGAAAGGATGACTATACTTGGGTAATGGCCACAGCCTGTTGTCAAAGTTAATATATCTTAGTGGCAAAGGCAACATCTGTGTGGTCGCAGCGTTTTTCAGGGGATGTTTGGACGTCTCCCTCGCTGTTTGTCAAGCAGCTAATGAGAACAGATGAAAAGCCAATCCAGTTTACAAGTCATCAGTTATTGTGTCATTAAAGTGCGTATGACAGGTTTTTACAATTTTCTAATTTTGACATTTATTTGGTGTATTCATACCTGGTGTACATATAAATTATACTTTTACACCAATCGAGCTGGTATTTGTGGAGAAAACGATTAAAATCTGTTGAAAATGACAGGAAGTGACATCACACTAGGGATATTCATTGCAGTCAAAGTTTATGCATAATTTACGCAAAAGAAACACATTTTTGGACGCTCTAAACATTAATTAAACAAAATAAAGTCGCCCACATATATTTTTATTTGTCAAATAAAACAAAATTCGACATTGCATGAGTTTTTGCCCAGTGTTTGCTGGGTAATATCCTAGTGTGATGTCATCAATCACAAACAGGAAGTGAAATTATAAACCTTAAAAATGTGCGATTCTGTGATGACATTTTTAGCATTTTTAGCATGAGTCGTCCAACCTGTCAGAGGCACTTTAAGGACCGGGACCTAGAACTTGAACTTCGACATTTTTCACTTTCTACATTATAAATTCGAAGTGTAAGAGGTGTTTTACTTTACATATACAGTATTACTATTTCATATTTCAACACTTTTCCAGTTAAAGTTCAACATAAAAGTCATCAAAAGAATTGACAGTTCAACATTTTCAAATTGAATATTGTCTTTAAATCAAAATTGGCTGCAAAAAGGGCTTAAAACACGAACATCAACCAAGACATTTACGCAGACTTCTTTTTTTGATCAATTGACATAATATTGTCAAAATAGTTTCATCAGGATAATGACACATTTAAAATGGAGGGAATCATTTTTGTGAACGTTTCTCACCCATAGTGCAATGACAACAAAATTCTGTCATAGAAGAGGGTTGTGGGTTCAACAACCAGGTCCAATCATTAGGTTAGTTGTTTTTCTATTGACATATTTAGTATAGTGTAAGTGTAAGTCTAAATGCTCATTGTGCAGTCCATTCGCACTACTTTTTACAAGACAAATGTGAAACGTGCATTGTCCTTTTTGTAGATCAGCACTTCCTTTGCAATTAAACTCTCTTATTACAACACCATTTCACAGTTACTTTTAACTTAACACTTCAGGCATTGTCTTGGGAAATGCCACGTACAACTCTTCACAAAAAGGCTGAGCGCTCAACTTAATTTTGCGTCACTAAAATTAAGCCACAAAATTTAACTGCAGGCTCTAATGAAAAAAAAAAAAAAAGTTCATGGAGAACTTGCCTTCACCCCCTGTGCTGCCATCACAACTTACAATAAGAATTTAAGAATAGGCTCCGAGCAGGACGGGAAACGGACTGCAGTGCTTTTTGGCAAGGCTTCGTATGTACTTACTAAATCACTTTTGCGTATGACATAAGACAGTTTTTCTTTTTTTCCTCCCTCTGTTGTGGCTATTGATTTAAAGGCCCAGTCGGGAGTAATTTAATTTACCCGTCGTATTTCAGGCTGACCGGAGACTGGACCGAAGTTCGGCCGGTGGCAGCGGGTTCGGCTGTGTGTGAAAATGGTTGACTTCAGATGACGGATAGAGTGACACCGGCGAAGGTCAGAGCCACCATATCGTATTTAGGGCCTGTCTTTTTTACTCCGAGGGTCCGCAGTGCACTCGCAGCCTCGTGAATAAGTAATGTAACCCACTGAACTACTTGTCCCAAAACACGAGGCGAGGGGTGCCATATTTGGGCAACCTCGAACCTCTAGAGCGCAGCTGGGGGGGCTAACATGCACTTTCACTCTTGATGTCCTTTCTGGCATTATTTCTTAAAAAGTTGCAAAGACCCAATCAGGATAATGGATTAAATATGAGACTTTAACATATATAACACTGACTGCAGTAAATGTTCTAGTTGTGTTGGGCAGTTAATCGATTAATCCAAACTAATCGTCAACTATTTTACCAATTGAATAATCGTTTTGTGTTGACTATACACAGACTCCGAATCCTGCCATGTGCTGAGAGAGGAGGTTTTATGACTTGGACTTGGAGTATTTTTACAGACAAAATCAAAAACACAGTCAGAATATCCTCAAAACACATCAGTTTAGCTTCATCCGGGTCAAATTAAGTTTAAAAAAGAACTTTAAAACTATATATACACACACACTATAGGCAATCAAAATGACTAATCAAGTAATTGAAAGATTATTATTCAATTGCCATTCTAATCATTAGTTGCATCCATACAATGCTTCTTACATTTTTGACTTGAAATGTTTAGATCCAGACAAATACTTTTAATTTCACAAATCAAAGCAACTGCCGTGCCAAGAAACAAGACTTTAACTTTTGCTTTAAACTGTTCCATATATAGTCTTTAAAGAGGTATACTTTGGAAGCGCCATGGGTAAAAACCTTATATTTAGAGTTGTTGTTGTGATGATCCCTTTTTTAAAGCCGCTTGTTCTTGTCCCTCTTGGCCGTCTGCATGTCCACTTACCAGAATGTGCCGATGTCGCCGTTGCCCCGGTAACTCCTCAGCCCTATTATACTGTATTTCCCAGGTTACCCTCCGATTGTGCACAAGCGCGGAGTGAGAGCGCGTCTCCGGAGGCTCTTTCCCTGCTCCACGGCCAAAAAGCCGTCCTGCAGTAATCAAAGCAAGTGGCTCGTCCAAGGCTCTCCGTTTGTCTCTTGCTGTTGTTGTTGTGTTGTCGTCTCGTCTGTTACCATTGTCAACATGAAGCTAAAACTGCCAAATCTTTTCATCTTTTTTTTTTTTGCACAACATGATGACCACTTATACATAACAGATGTTTTTTTCATATATTGGAGATTTTTGCACTAAAAGTTGAAGAAAATGAAAATGGGCAAGTGAAAGGGTTGTAACTGAACTACTGGGTCAGAGTATCTCCAAAACTGGTTTATATCTTTTTATAGGGTGCGTTAACTTGCTCTTGTCCTGGTTTGGTCCTGGTCTGAGCACAGTGTAGTTCCTGCGGTGATCTGGTCCTTTTCTAATCTCAGGCATGTCACTATAATTACTATAATCGGTTTTATTGTAACTATCACAATTTTATTCAGTAATTCATAGATGGAACAAAATTAAATTCTTATTAATTCTTATTAATTCATTTGTACTCTTTTTTTTTTTTTTAATGTGATATATTTGAACGTGTTGAATAAGTAACATATATGATCATTATAGATACAAATTCATTAATTAGGTGTTTAATTCTGCTATTTATTTATTGGAATTCATGTTTTTTAACGATGTGAAGGGCTTAATTCTAGTCCAGGTTTAGTCTTGGTCTAGTCCAGGTTTAGTTCCAGTTTAATCCCAAGATTGATGTGGTTTGTGAAAGTTTGATGCACATATGTGAGAGCGAATCCAATAGCCAAGGCACTGCTTCTAAACTTGAAAAATGTTTCGATGGTGGTCGTAATGCTTTACCTCATAAACTTGAACATGTTTGGTAAAGTAACCCCGGGTGCACATTTATTTACATTAATTAACAACAGTTGAATACACAACTCAGGTTAATTGTCGTCTATTAGAAGCGGAGGTCTTTGGCTCGGGGCCGGCAGAGGAGCAGTGCGGGGGGATAATGAGGCGTCTGGACACTGTGTCACACCGCCGGTCTATGAAGGGCCTGCACCAAACGGACAAGTCCTACTGCCCGGTGCGAGTCGGGGTCAGGCAGCAGCTGGCTTCATTACAGGCCATTACTGAGCTCCGCAGAGTTCAGCCACCCTCATCAGCAAGAACAATGACTGTGTTTGAGAAACCTTGGTCTACATAATGAACCTGGCTGCTTAAAAGAGACTGCAAGCTAGTTGGAGTGTGTTTCTCACTGTAATGGAAAAATCTATATACCGTCAAATTCTGACTATAAACTGCTACTTTTTTCACACGCCCATAAAACAATGAGGCTGATTTATAATTTTTTATGGGCTAACAGCCTCTAGGGGAGCTCTAGCTGGAAGCGCAACAGTTTGACACACAGGTGGAAGAGATGAGCGCGCTGCGGAAAATGCTAGTTTACTGTTTACTGCTACTGTTATGAACAATCAGTTTGTGTATAATGCGCACACCTTCATCATGGAAAACACACAAAGAAATGTATATGGTGCAGCTTTTAAGTCAAAGGCAGTCGATCTGGCAGTCAAAGAGGGAAATAGAGCTGCTGCATGTAAGCTTGGCATCAGTGAATCGATAGTGAGACACTGGAGAAGAAGACTTTGGTGGTTTTAGTTCGCAGGAGGAAGGTGAAGATAGCGATCAATGACATTTCTGGTAGTATCGTAGTTTTCTTTAACGTGTGTTAAATAATTATTTAACACATGTAACACACGTGAAAGAAAAGACATATTATTTGATTCCGTGTCCCATCGTTCTGTGTAAATATCTCATGTTACAGTGTGGACACCTGCAGCTTATAGACTGGTGTGACCTATATATTTATGGTATCTGGTGTCTTTAGCTTCTAACTAAATCTAGTACACCGCATCTTTTCTCTTGGAGTTAAATGTTATCTGTGCACTGTCCTTGTTTAGTCCTGGTTTAGTCCTGGCTTAGATGCAGTTTTTTCAAGTTAATCCTACTAAATGTAAATTCTGACTTAGTTCTAACATTTGTTTTGCTTGGTTTTGCCTCCTGGTTATCTGTTTTTGTCCTGAGTTGGTCATCATCTTTAGTCTTTTAGGATGAGTTCTTACTTGGTCCCAGTTTGAGCCCAGTCTAGTCCCTTAGACTTGTAGATTTGATTTATTTTTGTTCTAGTCCTGGTTTCGATGCGGTTTGTACGCAAATGCTGACACATTCTTTGACTACTCACTGGGATCATTGTTACGCCAAAGAACTTCAATGTATTATTTTGCTTCTCTTATAAACGGAAATGCTTCACAATTGTTACCAAAACTGTGACCTTCTCCCTTTCTTCTGGTGCAGACAGTATCGAGGATGAGCTTGAACTGTCTACGGTCCGCCATCGTCCCGAGGGCCTGGAGCAACTCGAAGCTCAGACACGTTTCTCCCGCAAAGAGCTACAGATCCTCTACCGCGGCTTCAAGAATGTAAGTCACCAGTTATACCTCTGGGTTTAGCTGTTACAAAGGTATTATACTTTAACAGTGAAAACCAGGATCTCAAAAGAGCTCCAATTGATGTTTAATGTAGTTGTTTGTTGATTCATCTCCTTGTTAGAGACCTATAGGCCAAGCACACGGGGCCAGTTGGAGTCGCTAATATGAATAGTTGATTAATATCTTGATGACTCTCATGGGTGATATTCAGACAGAACAACGGCAATCCATAAGAAATGTAAATGTAGTGGGTTGAAGTATCACACAAAACCGGAATGGAATGTAAAATTTGCCCAAAGGTACAAAAATATAATGTCATACCTTTTTATTTAAAAGATTACACTGCAAGTTATCTTCTTCTTGCTGTTTCATACTTTGCAAAGCATAAAGATAAAAAAGGTAATAAAAACAGCCTTTTAATTACTGCCCTTACGTATGAAATCTGTCCTAAATCACCTGCTTTTACTGACTGTCAGACCAACAAAACCCGAGCTGATCACTGATGGTTAGAAATGACTAAGTCTCAATTTCGAAATTTGGATCATTGAACAGCCCTACTCGGCGGTCTTCACAGCATTGTTTTAACCTGGAAAGCTCTATGGTAAATGTTCTCGCTCATCTCATAATTCCATGTCGACACGACTCGTTTTTGTTTGCCTTTGATCAGTTTGATGTATGCTTTTTACAACACCCAGAAGACAGTCTCCAATGCAGCTCCAAGCACTGCCGTCATCAGATTTTTCTTTCTTGTGCTGCAACAAAAATCCTGTATCCACGCAACAATATTTTGTCAAATCATCAGTGTTGTACTTTTACACACAATTAGGTCACGTTTCAATGCCGGCGCAGAACATTGATTTTAGTATTAGGGTCATAAGTCGCGTTTATAACACCGTGGCTCCATTGTGAGCTCTGGTGTGAAGTGTAATGAGATGACCCAGAATTAACACAACCCAAATTGTCTGTCAGTGAAAGAGCAGCAGCGGCCCTGTGGTAGCGGAACTCCCATGATGCCTCAGTGTTCCCGCCGAGACCTCCCTCAAAGCCAGCCCATTAGTGTAGTCCACTAGAGAGCAAAGGCACGAGCTAACGAGGGCTGTAATTTGTGCCACACTCTGAACTGACGGCTCTGCTCCGAGAAAGAGCCTGTGAAAATCATTATTCACTGAAAGAGGGGGTCTCAACATGTGGTACTGGGACTACTGGAGCTACTCGAGACGTTAGTTTGTAAGTTAGTCCTGGTCTGGATCTGGATTATGTGAAAGGATTTCTATTCGCTTTTTAAGTCTCCGAATGACAAATACAGAATGTTATCAGACATGTGGATGCTTTTTCAGCTCCAATACCCGTACTATTGATACTTTGGCTTAAAGTATGCCGATACCTATAGGCGTGGGCCATATTGAAATTTAATATGTTATGTCAATCCAACAGAAATGTGTTAAAACTTGTCTTTAAATGTATTGGTTGGGGTTTGATTATCAGACAAATATGAAACTTATTTTTCACTTAACGATATTCAAAGCAACATCAACAATATTCAATATGATTTATTGCCCACTTCTATCGATACCCAAAACAAACCGATACCTGAGCATGGACTGAAAATAGCATTTCATTACAAATGATAAAACGGCTCCAAATCTGTTATGCAAATGTTCCTTATATATTAAGTCACTGCAGAACAAGTGTGTGTTAAAAACATTAGTGCTAGCCTTCAAATATTGCACAAAAAGGTGAAATGAAACACTAAAGTGCAGAAATATTAATAAATGATATCCTTGACTAAAGACTAAAATGCAAGTTTCTTTAATTTCAAGTTTGTAATAACCCCTTTGAAGTTTTTGATTATAGATAGTTGATATTCTAATTTTGTTAATCTTTTGATATGATCTTTTCTATCTTTAAGTTGTACGGCCTAGTTATGTATGTCTTCCTTTGGTCCTGTTTTAAACGTGTTTGAACTTTAAAGATAGTTCGAGCCAAGTTCAAGTCCTTTTTTAGTCAAGAGTTGACCGGTTGAACTGTACTACATCATACTTATATTAACCAATCGAAAAGTCATTCTAAATACAGTTGTACTTCTTGTTGTGGAAAGTTTGAAAATCATTAGACTGAAAAAATATCACTATTATACAACTGAGGGCAGTAAACGGAGCATATACTTTGTAGTGACCGATTAGCTGCATGCGGTCAGTTTACGTGACCATATTTAACCAACTGTCCTCTCAGGCATGTGCAGCGGTAAAAGTTAAACACTCACCAGGAACGTTTTCCAGTCATTCAGTTCCACAGATGGTCTTTACGGCCTGTGTTTGGATAAATACTATGACCGATTAGAATCATATATGTTTATTTTTTAAATTTCTTTTGGGTTTTTTAAGTTGTTTTTTGGGCCGCTCTATCAATGGAAATCACATTTTGAATCAGAACAAAACGATCAAACGGTCAAGGCAGCAAGTCTTTCGGTAATACTAGGGAAAAGCTACAAAGATGTCTTGTGTTAGTTAAGCCGTTCATTTTTCAGTTGTCTTTCAAATGGTAATGCTCCTGGGCCTGTTTAAAAAGCCGACCGTTGAGTGAATGTTGATTTGAAAACATTATTTGCAAATCTAAATGCAATAACAATGCTTGTCTGAACATTTGTTGTTTTACTGCCCTAGTTGTTGTGAATGACTCATTCGGCACACACCAAATTTAGATTTACTGTCAAGGTACGTTTTTTTTCCTTTTGACTGAAGTATGCTTTGTATCATAAGTCTTGAGCATAATGTTTGGTTTGTTTGTCATCCTAACAAACAACAAGATGAAATAGTAAGTAAATCCACCTAGATTTTGGGACTCATTTGGACAACAGTTTTTATGAGATACAGTATAAAGTTTTGGCATCTACCTACTCTACTGGAGCTGTTTGTATTATTAACATTTGTGAGACTGAGCAACTACAAGAAAATCCTGATTTGGTGTTAATAAAGTCTTGCAATTTTATGATTTGCTTTGGAAGAGGTCTAAACTCTCAGAGTAATTCTTAGAAGAGAGTTTGTATTTACAAAATGATTCTCCTCAGCACTAGAAGAAGAAGCAAGCTGTGAATAGTCATGACAACAATTGCTTTGCCAAACCTTGGAGCATTTTTTCATGACTATTTAATTGAGCAATTTACAGTTTTCAAATCCCTACTGGCCAATATCACAATGACAAGACACTCTAAAAATAAATGATGTCGACTATTAAGCTGCAAACGACAATATGTCACTTTAAGTATTACAGATTGTCTACAGAAAGTTCCCCGAGTTCATAAACATGGTGTAATTGTTGTTTTATTACATATGGCAAAGGCAAGAGGGCTTGAAAATACAGTTGTAGTGCTAAAAAGCCACAGCCAGACCCTGACCCTGAAGGCAGCCTCTAAAGTTCTCACGACTAATATGAGCCAATGTGAGCTCTGACCCAATGTCCTTGTGTCCAGAGTTTTAAAGAGAGTGGAACAGCTCTAATGCGGCCGGATGGGGTCATTTGTATTGGCAACAGACTTCATGCCTCATTTGCACAAGATGTGCTCAAAGTGCAGAGTAAATCAAGCATGCTGTCCAGCAGAGGCAAATATATGCTATACTGAAGTCCTAAAAGTATTTCCATGAGCGTTATTTAAGCTTTGAGTGAGCTGTAATTTTTCTGTAGAAACCAAAATCCTGGACATGAATTTAGAAAAGTAATTTAGGTGCAAAGGCCATTCACGGTTTATCAAGGAGTGTTTGTTTTAGGGCTATAGCCGACTGAAGAGATTCATGAGCGACTAAAGACTGTAAAGAGATGAATCGACTGAACGGGAAGTAATGTGAAACTGGCAAAACCACAACCAACCAGGAGCTCACGCAAAAACAACTATGAATACAAATAAAGTACTAGGAAACAGGGTATTCATGTAATTTAGGCTCTTCCAGGAGTGATGTGTGTAGAATACAGCCTGGTACTTATGTAAATATTCAATCCCATTCATTTTAATGAGGATGATTAATAAAGATGTTTTTGTCATTGGTAGACAGCACAGACACATGGTTGTTGTTTATACTTCATCACATTTACCAACGAGTAATAACGAACAATAACTAACAACAACTAACCTCTAGTTTCTAAAGTTGACTTCTTACTGTAGGATGTGTGGCACCTGGTGAAACAAAACAAATGATTGTCAAACTGTTGTGTCTCACTGTGTTTTTGGTGCATCATTGTCCAGAATAACATCATTGTCAGCACTAATGGTAACAATCCACACAAAACACTTCTACATGATATTTTCTATAGAGACTAGATTGAAAATGCATTAGTGTTAACTTGTGGTCTGTTTCCAGCTAATGGAACACAGTGTTTTACACACTGGAAGAGAGGGCTGGGCGTTATGGAAAAAAACGTAATACGATTCTTTTTCTCATATTGGTCGAGCTTGATTTTTGATTGCATTTTATTTGGTCTTTCCAAAAACAAAGTAAAAATGGCTTTCAGTAATGATTTCATGAACATAAACTATACAGACTATTAATCTGCCATTCAACACAAATAATTTAAATTTCTTCCTCCAAAGTCGGACCTCTGCTAAAAAGCACATGCTTGTTACTGACAGGGGATCGACTGTGGACTTTCCATTCAAAAACCCTCACAAATAATTGACGATTTCACACCACTCGATCTCGATCTGTCGACCTTTTGATTAATTGCCCAGCCCTACTGGAAGGGTCTATTAAACTCATGATTCACTCCCAAATCTTTAATAGCTCACTTCATACCTACTTTTACTGTGGTGCAGATAAAGCCTGTAATTTGAAATGAAATCATTAGTTGATTAATAAAAATGTCAACTAAAACACCACGGACCGATAAACGACTAAAGTTTTTCTAGTTTTTGTTGAGCCCCTACATTTACTCAAGTTTATTTTGAGATGAAGAGTGGAAGTCGGGAATCAGAACTCATAAAACGGAGTCCAGAATATGTTTTGTAGCCTATACATCAGGTTTTAGTATTTTTTATGTGGTCCAGAAAATACAATAGACATCGAAGATCTAAAATCATATTATTTGTGGATCAATTGTAGGAAATCCATTGACTTGAAAACCTTTGTTTTATAGTCTTGAGCCACATTTGAATAAAGATCTGTTTCACTCGGTGTAATCCCTCATTCATCCAGGAGTGTTCCATCGTAGAAAAAGATTACAATTTTTGAAAAACATTCTCAATCATTCTCAAGTCATTCTCAATCTGCAGTTCTAGTCTGAGAACTAGGTTGTCTATCTGATTTTCTTTGTTCCCCTAACAGCCATGTAATGGGCCATAGAAATCCTATTGTTAGCTGGATGCAGCCCCCTCATCACTGATGAGTACCTGATTAGCCTCAGAATGTCCAGTTCTTCTCCTGCCCCATGGCTTCAAAATACAGTTCTATATTACCAGTAAATTTAACTATAAACCTCCATTTCTGTTTAAAGAGGGGTTCTCTTTTTTAACAAAGATGGCCTCCTTAACTCCTGTTTCAAACCATCTCTTCTCCTGCTTTGAATCTTCACCTCACTGTCTTCAAAAGAGTGGTTTGTGGCTTTAAAATGAAGATGCACAGCGCTCTGGGGTCCTGAATTTACCTGTCTTCTGTGTTGATAAAGCCTCGTGTGAAGTGGCTGTTTAGTCTCACCTTCTGTATGTGACGCTCTTTCCGCACTCTGCATTGGATTGAATGCACTACATTGTTCTGTTTCACTGCACGATAGAACCAATGCCTTTGCAGAAATATTTTTTTTCAGAAGGCCAATGCGACCTACATGGAACTGCTCATATGAAATGACCCAAGTGAATTCACTTTGTAGGTTAAATGGAAAACATGGCTTTAATGTAACGTATGCATTGTTCTCAGAAACCCAGCACTTCTTTGTCTTTCTGAATGATCACAAAGAAGAGCAGCACCCCAGGCACCAGATTAACATCTTCTTGTTTCTGCCCCATTATGACAGGACCAATGCCTCCGCTCGCAGGTTGGTCCTATCCTCAGAACATTGCTGCATCGCTTCACAAGTTGCCGCTGAGGAATTTCATGCCTGAGAGAGCTTGTGCTTTTCACAGATTGTATTCGAGACTTTCTTATCATGGTTGAGATAAGTCAACGAGCGAGCGATTCCAATGAACATAAATCTGTTCTCTGACCTCTCGCTCTAACAAGACAAAACCTGAGTGTATGATTCACCGCACGGCTAAATGAAACGTCCAATCTTGAATGGTGATGCGTTTGTTTACTCGTCTGGCAAATAATAATCACTGGTTCGGTATAAATGCATTTTACCTCAAATTTGGAGATCATTACTCCCATTGAATTCCTTTTGTTAGACTTTCAGCGAGTTTGCTTCTCCCTCTAGCTGTGGCGCGTGATGGCAAAGGTTTAATTACCCCACAGGACATTGAATACTCTAATAAGTGAAAACCCCACTGTTTTTAATCAAACTGTGCTGAAAGAAACAGAAATTGAGCAGATACAATATTTACTTGAACCACAAAGGGTCAGCACTGGCTAAAAGTAATTGTTTAGTGACATTAATATTGCTTTCTTACTTAAAGGTGCACTATGTAACTTTTCTGGTGATGTTACTTTACCTAGAATGTTCCAAAATATGACTTTAAACTGATCTGTCTTCTTGAAAACAAGCAGGTCTGTGGAGAGGTGAGTAGTAGGAATGCAGGTTTTTCATGTTTTGGTTTGGCAGCACCAGAAATCATGACGTGATGTTGCTGGGACGGGTCTTGTCAGCTGATTTACACAGGCTTTGGCACTGTCTTCCTACCGGTAGAGGCAGGACGACAGCGCCACCTGCAGTCCGACTTCCACAGTACAGTATCCCAGGTGTGGGAGAGTAAGAAGGCCCCTCATTAAAGTTAATTGGCCCTTGGTCTATAAAAACTGTCTGGTAGGAAAAGCAAACAAACTGTAATGCCGGGGCACAAGTGCAGGGTTGCAACGGAACAATTTTTAGAACATGCAATTATTGATTAATGAAAAGAAAAACAAAAAAAATTCAATAGAAAGCTATTTAAGTTGTTTTGGCTAGAAAACAATTGTAATTCATGCAACAATTTGTTTAAAAAATACATTTTGTCTGAGGGGCGTGGCATTACGCACGCAGCAAACAGCTGTGAAGCCGTGTCTTTCCCTCTCTCTCTCTGAGTGCTTGTGATGAGCCTGAACGAGGAGAAACATGGAGCAAAACCTCACATCAGAGGAGAGTGAAACTTTTTTTATTTCATGTAAAACAACACACAGAAATACGACCCGCTGTATTAATCTGAGATTGAGTGTTGCACTCTGTGCAGATAATCGCGTCAATGATATTTGCATTGAAATATGAGCAGGAGAAGGCGCATCACCTGCTTCTCATATCTGTGATTGTCCTGAAAGAGATGAAGAGAGGAGAGCAGAGCAGAGAGGAGCAGAGAGGAGCAGAGAGGAGCAGAGAGGAGCAGAGAGAGCAGAGAGCAGAGGAGCAGAGAGCAGAGAGCAGAGAGGCAGAGAGGCAGCAGAGAGAGCAGAGAGGAGCAGTGAGGAGCAGAGAGGAGCAGAGGAGGAGCAGAGAGCAGAGAGGACAGAGAGGAGAGAGGAACAGAGAGAGGAACAGAGAGGCAGAGAGGAGCAGAGAGGAGCAGAGAGAGCAGAGAGGAGCAGAGAGAGCAGAGAGAGGAGCAGAGAGGAACAGTGAGGAGCAGAGAGGAACAGAGAGAACAGTGAGGAACAGAGGAGCAGAGAGAGCAGAGAGGAAAGTGAGGAGCAGAGAGGATCAGAGAGGATCAGAGCAGGAGCAGAGCAGGAGCAGAGAGGAGCAGAGAGGAGCAGAGCAGGACAGACACAGAGTCCTGTGAGGAGCAGATCAGTCTTTCTGCTTTTACACTTTCATCCGCATTTAGCAATACAGATACCTTTTTTATGATACTTCAATATCGTTTGGTATTGCCAATATATTTTCAAATCATTGCCAAATTAAAATTGCTTGGTTGACAAAATTCTAAACTGGTAGATAATAAATAATCAGACAAAACAGCAATTGCCTCGATGAACTTCTGTTTATGTGATTTACATACACAAGGTTTAAATGTATTTAAAAGGCTTATGGGCTAATTTAATGATCATGCAGGAGGCCAAAAATAAATGCTTTAAAACCTCAAAATGACCTTCATGTGGGCTTTATAATATTTATTTTATCACACAAGGTAAACCTCAAAAGTGGGAGTGGGAGCCTATAAAGTGAAATTGAACGTAAAACACAGGGGGGGCCGCGGCTGAGGAAAAGTGAGTGCCCCCAGAGCTGAGAAGTTTGAGAAGCACTGGTTTAGAGTTTCAAAGTTTACATTTATGCAAGTTAATGCTTTTGGACAGTGTGAATGTATCATCTTGCACTTTTCTCTTTTGGCAGAAGCTGTAGGCGGCCATTTCTGAACTTTAAATTGAATCCCGGGACAGAGCGTTAGGGTGATGACTGTATGGCTGCCTTTCTGTGCTCTCCATCAAAAACCTGCCGATGCCATCTCCACGCTGCAACTATGATAAAAAACGAACCGATTCAGAAGTTAGAGGCCAAGTTTTCTTCCAAATTTGTGAAGATGACTAAGAAGTTGGACCACAGCCAATTTTAGATCAACGTTAATCAGCGTGTTATCACTAATGACAGTTTTAATTGCCCATCTGGGGTAAATAGAAGCCCTCCCTGCTTCTTTAAAGTGGTTAATTACCTCCTGCATGCTGTACTCTTGCACGGGGTACACAGCTGACAGCCAAGTCACGGTAAAGTTGTACTATAAGCAAACAACGCTCTAATGAAGAGTGGAGCTCGATCTTTTACACGCGGCGAGGTAGATTCACCCTTTTTTAATTCAGCTGGAACTCAGTATCCTAAAAATCATTGCGTGTTTGTTTTAATAAGGTAACTTGCTGTGCGGGACATGGATAGAAAATTGTTTTGTTTGTGCAACTGTGCGCGCCTGTGTCAATTTGTCTCCACAGATTCTAGTGTTAACAAAAAGTGTTGAAAAAAGATGCTATATAGCTTTTTTTGGGGGTGAAGCTTGCGCCACCTACTTTACCTAGAACGTTACACGGTATGGCATTAAACGTGGTTATCCCCATGGAGACAAGCAAGTGTAGAAAAGCAAACCCGCTCACGGTAAGAATTTTTGGACAGAAACGCCCACTGTGAATTCAAGCCTGGATAGAGACTGTAAGTTTAATGCCATATTGTGGAGCATTCTGCACTAGTGTTTGTGTGCACCAGTGTGTGAAAGTGTGCCTTCAAGTGCCTCTGACAGGTCGGACGACTCATTGAACTGAAGATGAATACATTTAGATATTTGCTAAAAAATATATATATATATCACAGAATGGCACATTTTTTAGGTTGATAATTTCACTTCCTGTTTGTAAATGATGACGTCACACTAGGAAGTTACCCAGCAAACACTGGGCGAAAACTCATCCAATGCCACAGTCTTTTTGATATTCGACAAATACAAATATATGAGAGCAGCTTTATTTTGTTGAATTCATGTTTAGAGGGTCAAAACTGTTGGGAATGAGTATCGTCACTTCCTGTCATTTTCTACAGATTTTTCAATGTTTTCTCCACAAATACCTACTCAATTGGTGTAAAACTATGATTTATATGTACGACAAGGATAAATACACCAAATAAAGTCAAAATTAGAAAATCTTCCAAACCTGCTAAACGCGATCGTCTTAAAGGTGCAGTGCAGTTTTCCGGTGCAGGTCACACTAAATGGTCTTTGAGTAATGACCAGTTGAGCCTTTTGAAGTGTTTACTGACAGAAAGGGTTAAAAGTGAACTATATTAGATTCAGTATCGATGTATTTATCCTGGGCTTTTTCTTAAAGCCCCACCGTGTAACTTTTTAGCCAAAAAATAGCTGTTTTTTTTGTTTGGATTTTGGATGTTTTTATTGCAAGTATATAAAAACCTGTCCTTACTGTGAGCTGGCTTGCATCTCCACAACATTCACTCCTTCTGCTTGTTTCCATGGAAATGTTGTTCCTTTAGCTATAATATTCCACAGTATGGCACAAAGCATATTTATCTCCATGAAGAAAGTATGGCTAACACTGCCTGTTTCCATGGAATCATGCAGGTTACTTTTCACCTCCTGAAAGTTACACGGTGTCACTTGAACATAGAGCTACTGTGCTGCTCGGTGGTTGAGTGGATAGCACACGTGCGCTCCGTTTCCACATCCACATTTCATGCATGTTGTCCTATCTAATAAAGCCTACGGCCAATTTTTTTTTTAAAGTAATTAAGTAAATAGATTAACATAAATTACTGATACAATTTGTCAACCTGTTAAAACTTCTAAGCTGTTCTTTATCCAGCACCTCTCTAATTCTTTGAAGACATTTCTATTTGCAACTCTTCGCTCAAAACCTGCACGTTTACGATGAAACGCAGTGGCATGTTGTGCCATGGACTGTAAAATCATTTTTGTGAGCCTGTCACTTCCTCACTCAAAGCCGTCTTTCTTGTGAGTACTTTCCCTAAGCCAAATCTGTGTCCCTGTGTGCCAGAAAATATTCTCCTCTCCAAAATGGCAGAAATAGTCACAGAGGCTGGCACGCTGAAATATAGGAGATCAAAAACACACAAAAGCTTAAACCGTTTTGGAAAAGTGGAATTGCTTTTTTGTCAAATAGAGTTAACCAAAACACTGGTCAAGTGTCAAATTACGTTATGTAACCTGTTAGTTATAAAAAGTTACATATTTATATTTTGTATTTTGGTAAAATTCTAAAATTGTGGTTAATTGTGACCGGTCAGTCACTCTGTCCCGCTGAGTGATTGACAGGCGGATTCAACCAGTCACAGTGAAGTATGTGCTCTCAAAAGCATCACATTTATTAAGTCACCGCAGTGGCATGCGTTTGCTGTTGTTGGGATTACCGAGTGCGATATTCGAACTGACTCAACGCTAAAAAAAACTGGAGAAAAATATGTTTGTCTGCAACAAATAAGCGACGTTCGGCAACAGCAAGCTCTGCACTGGAGTCAAAAACTGCAGAGTACGATCGAAGCAACAGCAAATAGCGCGAAAGCAACAACTCTGGAAACAGTTTAAAGAAGTTCTACATCCCACAAGCATTCAGCCGGTTTTTATTTCAGGTCAATCCACTTCTTCGTCACAGAGTTACGAGCACAAACAGCTGATGAATAATATGTCTCTAGATTTTATATTGCAAATTACTGCGGTGTATGTTCCTCCACATTTCTGTTGAATACTTTTAGAAGCTACATAAAATACGAGGCCAGTTGTCCTGACAAAAGTTTCAGGCTTTCGTCTTTTTCAGTCCACACAGTCGGTGTCTAGTGTGTCGCTCACAGACAGGGGGCGCTGGAGAACAGAAGGCTGAGGCTCCACTGACATTTGAATCTTGGACAGAAGTAGCCTGCAATCATACTACATGATTAAAAGTGCACTGTGTAACATTTGTGTGGAGGCAGGAGGCTGGACAGACTGTTGTACAAAATCAGTAGAATACAACAAGAAAATGCACAGAAAATTCACTAAAATCTAAGAAATTACTACTGTTTTATATAGAGAAAAAAAAAGCGCCCACCCCCTTGTACTGCCTACAATACAAACCATTTTTACCACAGAAAAACAAAATCTTCTCTTGCTTTTCAGTCGCTTGTATCAATGAAACAGATGGTGCTGGAAAATAATTTGTTTTGCCTGTTCAGTGTCACTTAGTTGACAAGAATTCATCTAATTTTGTCTAAGAATGACTTTCGGATCCGTTTGTCTCGCTCATGGCTGTGCCTCTGAACCTGCTGATCCGAGTTGGCAACAGGAGAATATGCAAAACAACCTGCTTTCCTGCCACTTAAACATTGTGGAATCCTTTTTGTTCTTTATCTTTTTTTTTTTTTTTTTACTGTCAAGTGCAATATATGGAGAAGAATGTTATAATCAACAAACGTATTCCATCCATCCATTTTCTACCGCTTGTTCCCGTTAGGGTCGCGGGTGACTGGAGCCTATCCCAGTGCCTTTGGGCCTTAGGCGGGGTACACCCTGGACAGTGGCCAACTCGTCGCAGGGCTAACACAGAGACAGACACACAGACGACCATTCACTCTCACTCTCATTCACTAGGCCAATTTACAGTTGCAATTCACCTAACACATGCATGTCTTTGGACGGTGGGAGGAAGCCGGAGAACCCGGAGAGAACCCACGGTAACACGGGGAGAACATGCAAACGCCACCGTGCAAGTATTCAGTTTCAGTTATTTATTTTTCTTCCATCTGCTCAAAGACGGTTGTAGTTCATGTCATGTCCAGAAAGTCTCGGTTTATTTTGTCTGGTTTGGACCCGGTTTAGTCGTGATGTAGTTTAAGTTTAGTCTTGACTTCGTCCTGAGTTATACTTTCCTTCATTTTCACTGCCAGTGTGTCGTCTTGGATGGGTTCAGGCTAACGTTGTTTTTTTGTTTGTCTCACTCATCCGAAACATGCTTGAAATGATGTTATATTACACATTCCCCTTCTTTTCTTGTGACTTCTTTCATGGTTGCCGTCATGTTGCTTCCCACATGCGCTGTACGGCCTGTTCTTTTCTCCCCCATAACCACGTTACACCATATATACAGTATTGCGCGCTGAAAAACACAGACGTATTGCCCCTCGGTTTGGAAGATTGCAATAAAGTTGAAGCATTTCCTGTGCTACCGAACTTAATATCCTGGCAGTGCGCGGACCCCCGGCCTTGCTCTCTGCTGCAGGTGGAAGAAATTGAAGCAGAAAGCAAAAAGTGTCTGTTTTTATTACAGCGTAGACTCGGAGCAAGGTCATCCTCTGCATCACTGAAAGAAAGCAGCCCCCTTACAAGGCCTTTACATAACAGTCTGGGGTGCGTTTGAGTAGACCCCACGTTACAGGTGACAGAGCGACACGGTTGTCATCTCACAAAACAGACTCCAGGTTTACATTTATCTAGTGTTTGTCAAGATTTTCAAAGCTAGCAGTGTGGCGGGAAATGCTCTCGATTACTACTTCTTCCCCGTCCTCAAATGCACAGTTGGATGCCTCGTCTTGCTCCTGTTTTGACGCTTCAACCAATCAAATTCAAATAGTCGTCATGACGTTACACCTTTTCCCGACTGCTGAAGGATTTGTTCATGAAGAATTCAACATTTTCAGTTTGCCATCTGTATATATACCGTATTTTCTGCCCTATAAGGCGCACTGGATTATAAGGCGCACTGTCAATGAATGGTCTATTTGTGAACTTTTTTCATATATAAGGCGCACCGGACTATAAGGCGCATTAAGCTAAACAAAACAGTCCCAACCTTGTTCAATGGAAACACGTTCTGACACAGTCTGATACGCTAAATCAAACGTTAGCGTATTCACAGTAACTCAAAATGGCTCAGGTATAACACGTAAAAAACCACAGTCAGATACCGCTAAATCAAACGTTGGCATATTCACAATAACTCAAAATTGTTCAGTTAACACTATAACATGTAAAATAAAACATAATACACTCACTTTTTCAGTTTATTCCTCGTCCACAAATCCTTCAAATTCCTTATACACACACTGTAATATTATGGTGATGCACAGTATTACTGTGCGACGCTCCTCGCTACGGTAACCGTAATGCTGCAAGTGCTGCGGCTTTGTAGTTTACCAAAGTTGTGATAAAACATTTTGACGGATTTTTGGGCGCTGTGTACCACATAACATCGGTTCGAGGTCAGTAAGCACAACCAGAATTAATCCATATATAAGGTGCTCTGGGTTATAAGGCGCACTGTCATTTTTTGAGAAAAATAAAAGATTTTTAAGTGCGGAAAATACGGTATATATTTTTTTTATTGTTATTTATGTATGAATAAAATGAAGCAAGAAACTTAAACCTGGATTTAAATGTCCCAAATATGTGCATTTTTACACATACAATGCCTTATTTTTACATGAAAATATAACGTGATGAAAATGTTTCTCACATTAATGTTTCAAATTGATATCTCTGTATTTGAGTGTCATTTCTCTAAACACCCTGCAGCGTCTCGCCTTAGATTAGATCAGATTGTGAGTTTGAGATTGGTTTCTCTTGGCTTCATCCAGAAAGTATTCAAATATATCTTGTTGTCTTTCAGGAATGTCCCAGTGGAGTCGTCAACGAGGAGACTTTTAAAGACATCTACTCGCAGTTCTTCCCACAGGGAGGTTAGTATCATGTTGTAGAGCTCGCGTTACCTCTATCTACTCTTACTACTCTGTATCACATTTCCCAGGACAGTGTTGCGTCTCACACGTTCACACACAAGTACAAGTCTTGCACTAATTATTATCTATTTTCATTCAGGGTAAATAGATCATTCAAGGATCGTGTTTTCGCCGACGTTTTTTGCCGGCGTTATTTTGTTTCAGAGTGTGCTCAGTGGAAAAATAGAGTTGATCATAATGCAGAAAACACAAACTCCATCCATAGTAACGGGCGCCGATGTACCGAGCAGCTGATTCATCTTGGAGCCTCTGATTATACTGAACAGATCCAAGCCGAAAACGCACTCGCAGCCTTTGATATCTGCCCAGAGAACACGCAGCGGCCCGCAGAACAATAGCACAACTCGTAGCTGTCAGCGTTCTGCATCGACATGAAACAAGATTTATTTTTCACCCGCTTTTGAACTTGTAAAAAAAAGGCTCCGAAGTGCTCATCTGTGTTTGTACGAGTAATGGTTGCTTAAGCTAACCCCTGCTGTTTTCTCCTCCTGCACAGACGCATCTACATACGCACACTTCCTGTTCAACGCATTCGACACGGACCACAACGGATCCGTGAGTTTTGAGGTAACTCGGATTTACGTGAATACATTTCTTGGAGAATTTCAGGCTGGAGATTAAATTTGGACACTTTTATTTCTTTTTTTGTTCTTACTGGATTTGTCAAGATTTATTTAAAGCGAAGTCTCCTGACAATTTCCCATTTCACAATCACGTCATAATTTCTATTTATAAGCTTTATATAAAGGGATTTAAAGGATATCAGAAACGAGACGATTGGAAAACATGACATTCGAGCGTAATTTGGAAACGGACAAATTTGACCGACTAAGTTTTTTATTTTAATTTAAATGTGTAGTTGATTTGTGAGTCTGTTTGTAGTATTGTTGCATTATTTTAATTTGTTTGTATAAGTTGCTCTCTGTTAGTGGTATGTCAATTGTAACCAGACCCTTGGAATATCAGAGTAAATCAGAATAAGAAAAAAAAAAAAGTATTATCATTAAATACATTTCACAAACAAGACAGTTGCTCTGACGTTGTGGTGCAACATAAAACAATCAATAATGATTGTTAAATATCAACTGTTTGATTAATCACTAATTCGCCCTTCGAGCCAACGGCTGTTGTGATTTCGAGCGTTACAAAAATAATTTGAATTGAATTGAATTAATTGAAATATTACTAAACGTACCTCACATTGACGCACTTGCTAAAGAGTTCCGGTCAATGCATAAAAAAATATTTATTTTATTGATCTGTCAGTTGCTCAGGATATCATTCTTTTTGCTGCGCTTGTTCATTTTGGGTGTAGTATTCCCATATTTTGGAATAATATGTAGTGTTTAGGGGGAAAGTTACCCTCCATAGCCTTCATCTTTTGCTTGAATCTGAAATGACACATCAAACACATTTCGAATGGACCCTCTCCACCCCAAGGCGTCATGGTGCCAGTGTTTTATGTAATCCGTAACCTCAATCATTTTAATTTCACTGCAGCGCCGAGTCCAAAGAAATCAACATGTGATAAATATTTATAAGGAGCGTATTTGCTTATTAGGACAGTAAAGCTGTTAACCATAGCTCTTGGTCTTACTGTGAAGTGTACCGCATTCAGAAGTGCAGAGACTCCCCGCGGGCCCGCATAGATTACGAGTTGCCTAATCATTTGAATAATGAGCTTTCTAGATTGATGATGTTTGAGGCTTGCTTGTTTTATCATGGCTGTAAGTAATTCCTGACATTGCAATGCGGTTCTCATGCGTGGAACAAGCTCACGTCTGATTAATGTGTTTGCCGTGCTGTGCTTTTTCCATTCAGGATTTTGTCATGGGCCTCTCTATTCTTCTGAGGGGCACTGTACAGGAGAAACTCAACTGGGCCTTCAACCTGTACGATATCAACAAAGACGGCTACATCACTAAAGAGGTACAGTATGTGACGCAACCACAAAAATACATTCAGATCACAATACAATATCAAATAATAATATTCAAGTTTTCTGTTACATGTGTTTTATTGCAACAAAAAACATTGAAAAACATGTGTTCTTGCCTTTCCACGGATCGTTTAATATCATACAGTGAAATATCCCAGGCAAAGGAGAAACCAGGGCCGGACTAAGCAGCTGCAAAGGGCCCCCAGAGCAGTACCTAACATTTGATTGCAAATTTTGACAACTCACATTGTACCTTAGCCAATAATCATAACATTAATCAGAAAACAAGAGCAACATTTTACCCTACATTTGATCCTACACAAATGCCAAATGCAGATACACTGTTCTTGTGTTTTTTTTCACCTTACTATTTCTATTTGATGATGGTAATAAAAACACAGTTAGAGGATGTGATAACAGCTGTACAGTGGTGGGTACTTGCAGTAACATTGTACTTATCAAAGTAGTTTTTGGACTACATACTTGGACCATTAGTTTGTACCTATACTTTAGTAACATAACTTCACTCTTACCTGAGTAAAATTTTCGGCAACTCCACCCACCTCTGCAGCTGTGTACCATGTTGGGGGCCCAAGACGGATTTTGGTTCGGGCCCTCTGAAGGCTTGGGCCGGCACCGGGAGTAACGTCTCCATGGGGAAAAGCGGGTGCCAGATCCGCCACTTGAAAAGCTGAACATAGCGTATAGGCCTGTCACAATAATACATTTAAAAGTACAATATATTTTTACAGAAAATATTACGTAAAACAATATTTATGAAACCGACAAAATTACTTTAAAGCAAGTATATCCCAGTAAACCCTACTCCACATGAGCAATATTGTACAATACATGAACTGTAATACATAAAGACTGAAACACAAGTAGTATGTTCATTTTTCAACCCTCTGCAGCTAAAAGTGAAATCCAAAATACCCAAAAAATAACAAAAAAAAAACTTTCTGATCAATGCAAAGAAATGACGCACACGATAAATATTGAGCCCCAAGAAATATTGTCCCAGCTTTCATTTTTTGAGCGATAAGTTGATACAGTAATTATCGTGACAGGACTGATAGGGCACTTTTCAAAATTAAAATTTCAAATTTCAAATATTTACGTGGTGTTGCAGGAGATGTTGGACATTATGAAGGCCATCTATGACATGATGGGCAAGTGCACATACCCCGTCCTCAAAGAAGAGACGCCTCGCCAGCACGTAGAGGTTTTCTTTCAGGTAACTGTGTGTATTTTGTTGTTTTCCCTGTCCAGGACAAATTTCCCCAAGGGGGCAGGAACGTATATTTTACTGTATTGTTTTGTATGTATTACAACTATTTCTTTATTTACGTATCTGCTGTTAATTTTTCCATTTTGTACTTTATTCACAGAAGATGGATAAGAATAAAGACGGCGTGGTAACCATAGATGAATTTATTGACTGCTGCCAAAATGTGAGTTGTCAAACCTATTTAAAGTAGTCATTTACATGTTTTTTTTTCTAATTATGACTTTATTTGGTGGGGATAATACCTTTGGTAAATATTTATATTATAAATTATACATTTACACCAGTCAGTCTCCCTGCAGTTTGTAATGAAAAGTTGGGAAAACTTTGATAACTACAAGAAGTTACGAATGTATTTATCAATACACAGCACACACAAATCTGTCCAAAATGCAGGGACAGTTTATGGATCACATTTTTCTGACAGTTGTGACATTATTTTCATTCATCAAATCATGACTATGCGCTTTGGCTCAGCTTGTTTACAATGTACGTTTAACATTATGGAATCACCTCTTTTGAAAAAATAACCTCAGGGCTCAACTTGAAAATAGACTCATTTCAAAAACAATGGACAAAATGGGACTTTTATTTTGAACGTAATATGCTCTAATTTTTATTCTTCTTTTTTTATGCCACTCCCTTATTCCTTATTTTCTAATTGTATTTCTTTTTGTGTTTTGTTTTTTTTTGTTGGGGAGGGTCATTTTTATTTTGTATTTTTGTATTTATTTATTAATCATAATTATTATTATTATTGTTGTTGTTGTTATGTTTTTCTGTTGTGTTGTTTTTGTTGTTCTATAGTCAAATAAAAATAAAAAATACAATTTAAAAAAAGGAACCACCTCTTTGAATGTACACGTCCACAGGAAATAAAAAAAAATTCATAGCGAAAATCCCTGTTCTGTGCTCTTTATTACGCTCTTCTCATTCTGTTTTCTTGTGTTTTCAGGATGAGAATATCATGCGATCGATGCACCTCTTTGAGAACGTTCTTTAACTTTTGCCCTGAGTTTTGGAGGCTGCGGAGGATCAAGAGGACCTCATCTTCAGCTTGGCCCAGTGACAGACTTGGACTCATACTGTGTACAGAGTGCTATGCAGACTTTTGACCATGAAAATAACAGTAAAGCTCATTACAGTGGGCCACAGGTAGGAGTAGGCAATATAACAGGAACACTCTGGGGTTAAGGGCCATTTTGTTCAAACAGGTGACAGAGAAACCAACAGCTTCCACTCGGCTGATAATGAAAAAACTAAATCAACTTCTCTGCTCTCTTGTGCGCTTTTGTCGATAGCTGATTCTCTGCAAAGCAACTTCCTGGCTTCAGCAAAGAAGGATTGATGATTTATCCACTTGCTGTATTTACTATGAAGCAGAGGTGGGTAGTACTTTACCAAAGTACATGTAACGTTTTAATACAATTGTACTTTTCTCAGTACTTTATTTAACCTGGTAAGAACCCATTGAGATTGAGACCTCTTTTTTCAAGGGTGACCTATTTGTACTTCTACAAGGGACAAAAAAGGACACATATTAAGCACAATTGCCTTTTGTGAGTTTTTAACAATAGTATAACATTGTTCCCTCGTCAAAAACATCCCAGGAGTCGTTTATAGCTTGAAGTGCCTCTGACAGGTCGGACTACTCACTGAACTAAAATGCAGTTAAGATAAATATATTTTGAATTTTGCTAAAAAATATAATATATAAAAATGTTATCCAAGAATATATCACATTTCTTAGATTTATAATTTCACTTCCTGTTTGTAATTGATGACATCACACTCGAAAATTACGGAGCAAACACTGGGCAAAAACTCATCTAATGTCACCATTTTTAATTTGACAAATAAAAGGATATGAGAGCAGCTTTATTTTTGTTGAATTCATGTTTAGAGCGTCAAAAAAGTTGGTTCTTTTGTATAAATGAGGCATAAACTTTGACTGGAATGAGTGTCCCTAGTGTGATGTCACTTCCTGTCATTTTCTCCACAAATACCTGCTCGATTGGTGTAAAACTATAATTTGTATGTACAACCGGGATAAATACACCAAACAAAGTCAAAATTAGAAAATTTTAAAACCCTGTCATACGCGCTTTAATTCACACAGGTTTGACGAATCCTGTTTAGTAAGTCCTCTCCGCTCTGAGCCTCACAAAAATAACCTCAATTTTCACAGATTTGTAACATTATAGATCTAGCTCCGGAGGTCTTCTGCTTCTGCACTGTTTTTTTTAGGTCCATAAATCATTCTGAGCATTTCTTCTTACAGTAGCATGTCGGGGGGGGGGGGAGCTAGGTTTGTTTATTTCACCTTTGTAATTCCCCCTGCTGCCAGTAGACGGAGCTCTAACACAATTCCTGATGAGGGAACACCAGACTATGTTTTCAGTAGAGACGTTATATTAAGTTCTAAAACATGAGAAGCCAAAGCAAAAGCACTCAAGAGCGTGTTTAAAGGCCAATAAGGAGTCAAATAATGCATAATATGTGTCCTTTAAACGATTTGAACATTTGATTTTCTTTCATAGCACCTTAAGATATGATTTTTATTTTTTTTTCCTAATTTTTGTGGTCAATCCTTTTGAAAACAGCAGCTCAATACTCTCTTACTTGAGCACACTTTTTGGCTACTTTACCCATCTCCGCAGCCAAGTGAAATCACTGTGAATTTTTACCACATTCAAAACCTAAATACAAATAAATCTACCGGCTGTACACATTCCAGTATGCTCCAAACTGGCCCTCAACTCCAGAGTACCCCAACACAGTTCTCGTTGTCTTTTCACCTTAAAAGAACTCAGAAAGCATTTTAATGACCATTGTACATAGTATAGATAATAGATAAGAAATACTGTATATGAGGGAACGTTTCAACTTTGTCCATGTTTACTTGCCAACCATGTTTAGACAATACAACGATTGTATTGATGTCAAATGGACCATAGTGTTGGTTTGTCAACAGAAGCACACTGGTAGCTACATTTAGGAAGTATGATGTTAGGCAACCATATCTTTGTCATAAGAAATGCTGCTTTTAGTGTATTTCAGTTCATTTTGTATGTCCGTCCATTCTGGGTGCAGGTACAAACCCAAATCCAAAAAAGTGAGGCAGGCGTTGTGCAAAATGGAAAAAAATAATAATAAAATGTAGTTAAATGCTATGAATAATTAAATGAAAATTATACATTACGCTAGGCTAACGTAATGGAAAGCTGTTAAAACGTTCTACTTTTAGAGAGAGCGCGTCGCAAAATTGTCTTGTTGGTAAAAATTTCATTTAATAATAAAAAAAGAAAAAGAATTCGATTTGATTTTGATGGCAGCAACACATCAACAAAACAATTATGCACAAGTGTTTCATAATTGCAAATAAGCAGACTGCAAGAGACGTGACCCCAACAAGTAATGTGCGATACAAAGTAGTTGTTTTTTAATCCAATATGAGTAATACTAGTATCAAGTATCGCAAAATCAATTCGATAACACTGAGTTTTGTATTCAAATATGTCACAAAAGAATATGATAATGACGTATAGAAGCTTTAGAAGCATTATATCCGCTCCACCCAGGCCTGAACTGATCCAAAAATAAAATAGATGTGTAGATAAACGCATATATAAACGCTGTATTGCATAAATGTTGAGAAATTGTAATAAGTATAATTATTTTAGCATGAGAATCGATGGCACATTTATACAACCAATACGGATGCATATTAAAGTAACATTTTAGAGATCTTTATTTGTATGCACGGGGTGTCTAATATTGATGTTCTCTGCTGTTATATGCGCTGTAGAACAATTACAACGGACTGTATTTGCCACCATCAAAATCAATACTAGGGATGTCACAATTGTTCCGGTCGCAAAGCAAAAAATAACAATCGCGACAATGTTAAAAGCAAAATTAAGTACATTTTGTTCAATATACAGCCCATAAAATAGACCTAAATGTAAAGAACTTTATTTTATCTGGCTGTTTTTGTCACATTTCACTTCATTTTTGTTTTTTCAGAAAGTTAAGTGTCGTAAAGCCGGTCACAGACTTGAGGAACGTTTGGTCACGGTCTCAATAATCGCCCCCCCCCCCCAACACAATAATCGTGACACTAAAGTTTGATTTCGTGACATCCCTAATCAATAGGACATTTAAAATCATGAATACAGTTTGCTTTTACTGTGTCCCCTCTCTTATTTGTACTTGGGTTTGTCTTCGTTTTTTAGCACAGAGGCAGTGTTGGTATTATTGATATGGTATTACCTTCATTGTACAAAGGATCGTGAGTTGTACAGTATTAAAGGAGAATTCACCTCTTAAAGTGAATATCAGGTCTTTAGGATTCCACTGTTTGAATGGTATAAATAATGTAACTTCATGTATTATAGTCATGCTTTGGTTTATTTACACCCTGTTTCTCCATTTCCCCCTGGGTCAATGGGCAGAAGTCCAGCAGCACTTTGGCTTGACCGGTCCCTGCTGTCTGCAATTAAACCATTGATTGATTGACCTCAAACGCAAGGCATGCTGGGTAGAAAAAAATCCCACTTTTACGGACAGCCCCCTTCGCTCATTGGACAAGATTGGATTACTGAAATCAAGGGGAGGACGCGCTGTAAATGTTTTATGTCGTTAGAGGGAGATGTCATTATTGAATTAACTTATTATCAGAAGACGTTCGGTAAGTACTCGGACCAGGTTTTACCGTCAAACTTTCTACACCGGATTGTAGCTGGAAGGTGCATGTTGACCCGGCAAGCGACAGGCACGGCAGAACTTTGCTAATTTATTATTTTTGGATCATGTTATGAAAATGTAATGTATCGATTTCCAAAAAGAGAACTATCAAACGAGTCTGGTCTTCATTTTTGTGTGATTGAAACTTCAATATTTAAGTTGAAGTAAAACAAAAAACCAAAAAAAAAAAATATCAAAACAATATAATGTTCTAATCACCGCTCTAAAATTACGTAGAAAAACGCCATAATAATTCATTCACAATATTAGTAATTATATGTATATGTGTTAGAACCTGCTCAATGCTCAGTGTGTGGAAACATTGTGATCTACTGCCCTCTTCTGGATAGAACGTGCTACTTTTTGGATTAAAAATTAACTAATTTGAATTTCTTTGTGCCCAAACACTAAACAAAATATGAATCTCGTGCTTAAAACACTAAACACAAGTCAAATATATGATATGTGAACATTTAAGTGTATACATGGGTTTCAGAGTGATGAAAACGTAGCACCGTTGACCGTAATCCATTCATTCATTCATTATTATTCCAACTGTACGTCTCTGATAAAACAAAAAAAACAACCACCAAAAATTAGAATGTGTATTTCCACCTGAGATTTATTTGCATACAAACCAATTTGGGTCCAACACAAACTCTACAACAACTTAAGGCAATCTTTTTTTAAACATAGGCACAATATGTCAAAATAATACACTTTGTCAGTACATTTGTGACATACATTACACTTGAATGAATGAGACGTATTAGACGTGGGGCACAGAATATTCAAAATTATATCGGACCATGTCTGTTTGGTGAAATACATCTTATGAGCCACTTTAAAACTCTTTATGCGTTTCATTTCAAAGCATGAACCCTTTTTGTTTTTACCTCATATCCACATACTAAAATATAACTCATGCACTGTTTGCGTTCGGCTTGAATATTCAAAAACTTTTTTCTTTATGAAAAACGTCAATACAAGATTTCAGACACTAGATTAAAAAGTAATTAAAATCTACAGGTTGTTTTGGTAAGATTGCACTTCCCATTATTTAAAACTATTTTATTTCTCTGGCATAGTTTAATTGACACGTGATATGGCATTGTAGCACCATCCTATTGAATTTGATACACTTTGGACACATAACGTTATATATTTATACAATATAATCTGGAAATGTAAAAAGTTTCATGAAATATCGTTCAGCAAAATAAATCCTATCAAAGTTATTACATTTCCTCAACAATGGATAAAGGTGTTACATGGATGTTTATGTCAAAGCCTCTTTTATTGAGTTGTTAAAAGAATATGAACTTTGGGTCTCAGAAATAAGCGTTGAATCCACAGTGGAGATCAATGTATTGCTTTGGCAAAATTCATATCTGAATAAATCGTGCGTTTTGTTTAAAATCACAGGCAACTGGTAAGATATGTATTCCTCTAATACTGAGTTATGAAATCATAAAATATATAGGTCTAAAAGCATTTCTTGAGAGGAAAGTGGTTTGCCTGCTGTGTAATAAAGGCAGCTCATGGGTCGTCTCCTTGTTTTAACTTAAACATGTAAATCATATTTTTGGTCCCTCTGAAACGTAGGCACAAACTGAAGAAGTACTGGTACTGGCCCCCGTGCCCGCGCAGTATTGTCCGTGGAGGTGCGGAGCTGGAGGTTAAGTGAGGAGTTGCCTGATTTCCCGGTGTACAAAGCAGAGGAAGTCCATGTAAGACGCCCCACCGTGGAGCCCCTTGTCCTCCACCAGGAACTGACGGAAAACGATCTCCGGTTTGTCCTTCTGCCTCACGATGTCGAGCTGAAATATGACAAAGAAATGAATGACTTTTATGTTTTAATGCTCTCTGATTGGCATTTCGATTGCACTCGAATACGATAAATTAAAATCATGTAAAAATCTGCAAGTGCGAACCCCAACTGCTAAAAATAAATAAACAATAAATAAAATGAGTTTATTGACATTCCAGTTTTCACAATAATCACTTGCCTGCAACAGTGTTAATTTTGTCAGCGGCATATTATTGTTGACAAAACCTCAATAAAAGTCATTTGTAATGGCTCAAACTACATATATTTTTGTATGAATTTAGTCTACTAAATTAGCGCGACTAAAACCATAAATAGATCTGGCTGAAGCTGTAATCCGTTTTAGTCAAGGTGTGTTCATACTGGTCCTTATTTTGGTCCTAATTGAGCCCATTTTAGTCCTAATGTGATGTGTCCTGTTCTAGTCCAGGTTTAGTTTCTTGTTTAGTTCTAGTTTCTAATTCTGATGTGGTTTCATGAGCAAGTGTGAACTAAAACTAAAACTGAATTTACTTGGTTGTCAAAATTACACAGCCCTGTTTAGAAATGACTGCTATGCCATTCTAGCTCCACCAGGGGGGCGTATGGAGTAAAACATCCAGTCACATTAATATGATTGGAAATATTGTTCTTACTTTCATTGAACCGGGCCTCTTTTCAAGCAGATCCTTGACAATTAAGCGGATTTTCTTTGACAGTGGGTTGTCTAGCTCCGGCAAATCCGCCTGAAAAAGAACGAAAATCACCAATTAATAACGTCAGATTGTGTCACTTTTATTGAGTTAAATTATTTTGAATTGCTTACTATGTTGGGCTGCAGGTGAGCGAGGGACGGTACGTTAAAGAGGCTCTGGGTGAGGTCAGGTGAACTTCCCTGTCCCAGCCACAAAAACATGGAGTGTCCGTTTTCCAGCAGGAACAAGCCGGAGTCGGAGAGGCGGTCTTCAGAGCAGCGGACGGGAGCAGGAAGGACGTCACCGCCGGCGTCCAAATTGTGCTGTCAGTCAAACACACATGTCCAAATGTGAGGAAAAAAAAAGTACTGGCACAAGATATAAATAGGTCAGGATTACAACATTAAAGAAAATATTATAATAGAGTCTAGTAAATAACAACAATTAATAAAACTGTATTAACTGAGGGTGCAATTACAAATACTATGCTAAAATGAACCTTTTAAAATAATAAAGAATTTACACATGATTGAACCTACTCCTGGTTTATGCGTTAAAGGAGCTGTACTTTTTTTTTTTTTTTTACAGATATATTGTAAAAGATCTGAATAAATAGCTCAAAAAAAGACTGCTGTGTGCCACATGACATCTAATTATAAAGCATTTTTATCATCTGTGAATAAAGTAATGCTGGTGCTAACTCGATAGCCTAGCTAGTTGTTGTTAGCATTACCGTAAACTCATCACGGTGAAATGATTAGGATGCTAGGAAAGCGAGGAATTAACTTTTGGACCGCTGCAGATGTCTTATAACACCGTAAAGTAATGTGGGTCTTAATTACAATCAGTTTCATTTCAATCTAGAGTAGAACAAAAACTTGCATGAAGTTCAATGTGTCAACGCAAATGAACTGAGAGGGCAAGACGCGATGTGCCACGAGACGCATTCCACACAAATCCAGTCCTGACATAGAGGCACCCCAGGACTGCTATGGCACGCAGGGTCTGAGCCAGGACAATGCGTTGTTGCTGTCACTAAAACAACGGCATAAAGACGGCCCTCATCATTATTCTAAAACAAAATGGAAGTAAGGTCCGCATTATCGCCCTGTGCCACGCTCTTCCTCCACTTTCTGTCTCTGTCCCCCTCCCGCCCCCTCTCTCCCCCCTCTCTCTCTCCCTCCCTCCCTCTGTTCCCCTATCTCTCCCACTCTCCCCTCTCCCTCTCTCCCGACAGATGATTCTGGAGAACAGTTCTGTGTTTGCAGTCGCTATAGACAGTCTTCATTTACAATAAACAACCTCATATATTTACATTGACAGCAATGTGAGGCGCGACATCGCAACACAAAAATGCGCCAAGACGAAGTCATCACTTCTCCGCTCGACTAAAGCCCAAACTATCACTATCAGAGCAACATAAAACAGAGCTTCAGAGGTTCTCCTGACGGGAGTTTGTGCTCCTGCAGTGTTTCCTCTGCACAGTCCAGTCACATGAGGGCTCATACAGTAGATCTACAGCGGTCGCAGGGGCCGAGCAGAGGAAGGGACTTTTTGGGGCCGGGACCCCAAGACAAACCTGATCCAACACTTGACTCATTCAAAAGATAATACCAACATATTTCATTTAACATTATAAACTACCACTGTCTGGTCTAAATGTGTGTTCTGCTTTAGTACTGTACTCATAGTGTAACTGGACCATGACGAGCTGCTAAAAATACACAAAAAAGCTTTCAGGGGTGAATGTTGAAAACCTGTTGGCAGTTGAGGACTTTAAGCCACAAGTTAAATGTGCAACACGATATTTCTTTCAAAAATAGTGGCTCTTAAGCGTGTGTTCTCACCAGTGGGATGAGGCGTGGATAAAGCAGCAGCTGCGTCTCCTCCACCCCCATGGCCATGACGGACAGCCTCTGCTGGGCCCGCTCGTCTGTGGGCAGCTCTGTACTCGCTACCAACGGAGCCGATTTCATCAAGCTGTTCATGTAAACCGGGAACACCTTCATGGTATCGGGCAGGATCAACTACACACACAAAAAACACAGAAAACATTAACGCTCAAATGTATAAAGACGGAAACGTAACCAAGCGCTCCTTTTAATGGTCGTAATATGTGTTGCAGGTGCTGAGGACTTACCTGGCTGGCTGCAGAAGCACTGGCGCAGTTCTTCCGGTAGCACGCCAACATGTGCGCCGTTTGGTTGACCAGGATCTCCCGCACGTTCTTTACGGGCTGCTTCAAGATGGCACGGTAAGCTGCGTCGACGAGAAGAGAAGTTAGATAAAGCCCCTGAGAGGGTTCGGGGGGGGGCAAGATCAGAGACTGAGAGAGCTTTTCAAGTATTTTTAGGGAGTTGTAATGAATTATGGGAGAAATGTGGCTAAGGAAGCGGTATGTACAGGCTGAAGAAAAGCAGGACCAGACAAACGGTGAGTGATACAAATGTACAGATATGAGGCGCTGTGCTTCATGTAAACCAGGTGCTCGGTTCTTTCTTCTTTACAGTCAGAGAATTACTATATTGTCAAGTGACTGATACAGGAAGAAAGTCAAAGTCACCCAATTTGTCTGTCTGTCAAGTTGTTTTTGAGAACTAAAACTTGCCCAGACGAGTTACTGTTTAAAGCTGGTGAACCCGATTATTTTCAGACCGTAAAAGGAGGACGCGCTGTTAAATCTATGCAACTTGTGGCTCCTGACTCTCACAAATTCTAATATTCAAATGCAAGAATTTTTTTGGCCACTAGCACAACTTTAAAACTTGTTTTTTTTAAGATGGGAAAGTGAAGCAGGGTGGACCACCCCTTCACAGCCAATCAGCTTTCATCCCAAAGCATCAAATAGTGACACACATGGCTCTTTCAAACACGTTTGCAATAGATAAATGTTTTCCAATTGGATACATTTTAGAATTTTTTTTTGCATTCATTATTTTCTTTTTTTATATATGTTGTTTTTATTGTTTATTGTTGTATGTTGCATCGGATCACCAAAGCAAGTTTGTGAATTTTGTTCATTGACAATGGCAATAAACCTTTTCTGATTCTAATACAGCAGGAAAACAGACACATTTAACAGACAATGGACAAAATGGCATTTTTATTTTTGACTCAATATGTTTTAACCCTTTCTTCACATTGGATGCCTCCCCTTTATTTTCAAATTTTATTCTTCACTTAATTTATGTCCTTCCTGGTCCCGCTCGGCTATTTTTGTCATTTAATTTTTTACTGTTAAAAAATAAAGAATACAATATACATGAAATAAATAATGTTCTGTTTTTATAATACATTTTCTAGGGGGGGGGGAGTGAATTACCTTGATAATTCAGATAAAGACCAGAAATCCTAACTTCACTTGCTAAAGATTAAATCACTTTTGTTTATTCTTTTTTGTGAAATATTGTTATGTTTAGATATAATTTTGAAGTCCAAGTCTGGGCATTATACACCAATTCAAGATTTACACTGCCTTAACGAGCCTTTGTTTTCATGTTCTCTTTTTTTATTCAATGGTGCTTGGTCATTATCTACCAAAAACATATGTAAAAGTAAAGTAAAGTACAGTAAATCCAGAGGCCATTACCTGATTTGGCAAAGAAGTTGATGAGTGAATCTGTCTCGCAGCTTTTGAACAAGTTGGACAACTCTGAGCTGCAGTTCAGACTGAGGTTGTGAACGCGCAGTCTTCTCTGTCCACTCAGGGTTGTGTAGAGCAAGGCACACTGTGGGACATGTAAAATAAGTCCACAAATACATAAACGTGCATCTAGAATTCTAAAAAGTACCTGTATCATTGCCCCCGTGTCTTCGCTTAGAGAGTCGTCGTGCTTGAATTCGACCGTAACAGCTTTGTCACAGTCTACAACGGCCATCTCGACGTCCGTGGTGTTGTTCATGTGGATCGCACCGAAGAAGTCTGTCGCTCTGAAGCCTAAAATACACCATTTATGAATGTTAGAGATCACACTAAGCAAAGCCATTTCAAAAATAATAATAAAATGTGTTGGCAGTTGACCTGTGCTGGTACGAACTCTCATCACGGCATCAAATCCGACTGGTTTCTGCACGTCTTTCCTCAGGTCTCTCAGGAAGTGCTCGCCGTCCGTCTCCACCTGTTAGACGTGAGTGCACGTGAAGTCACTCGGAAGAGCAATGCCATCTCTAACCACCAGAGGGCACATACTATTGAATTGCAGTTGAAAGATGTAAAGACTAGAATATACTGTATATGGGTTTCAGAATGATGGCAGGTTACAGTTTAAAACTATTATATCTTTTGAATGGGAAAAAGTCCTCAAAATGTTGCATAATAATAAGCTGAAATACATGACGACAAAAGGTGTCTCATTTAATATCCAAATTTTATGATATAACAAATTCTTGATTGCAACTAAATGTTACGCCATCATTCTTGCAAAAATAGAGATTTGAGAGTAAATACATAAATAACTACAACTTTAACTATAATTACTATACACTATATTGATTTTCAACCAGTGTGCCTTGAGGTATTAACGTGTGCTTTGAAAAAAAAAAATCTGATTTATGAATTTAATTGAATGGATTACCATTCTGGAATGTCTGGAGCAATTTATTCATCAAGACACAGTAACATTAAATACCGCTTTTTTCACTAAATGTGGTGTTTTGGTAAATATTATTATTATCGTTTGATTATTTAATTGTTTTCATTTTTATTTAAAATATTTTTGTAATTTTTGCTGCACAATTGTTTATTTTGATGAAAACTAATTTAAAAAAAAGTTTAAAATATATATAGATTTTGTTTTAGAAGTAACTTTACAACCAAAAGTGCAGTGACTCAAAAAAGGTTGTAAAATACTGTATTATAGTGTATAGTGTATGCATGAACCACTAGAGGTCACTATTCTTACGATACAGATAAAGTCCATGCTGCCTCTGAATGTGGATCAGCATCATTTCTGTGTAAATTACTGTCATTTCAGCATATTCCCCTTTCTGCTCTTGTTTGTGACCCTCCCCAACAGCCACTGAAAAATTCCATGCGTGACCTCGAGCGATGTATTCCAAATATGTGTTGTATACTGTGTATTATTGTTATGCTTATGCTGAAACTGTATCTCATTTTCCAAGAGTTCAAGTACCCTCAGTAGGCGCTGCACGGTTGCCCAGGTGACTGATGCTTTTATTCATGTCTCTCATGTCGCATTTGTCATCAAATCGCGTTCCTATGTTGTGAATTTTCACAGATAATGGCAATAAATATATCCTGATTCCTGATACATTTTGTCCCATACAGTTGAGTCCCATCTTTCCCATGCCATCAGCTCCTGTGGGGCATTTCTGTATTAGGCACTTGGTTCTGTGCCAGGCTCATTTTGCTTATTTAACATCAGTCAGTCCACTTCATGTAAACACCCCCAGTGACTTAAAGCCCGTTGAGGGGGGGGCCCCTGAACACACCTGGAAGTTGTTGTACTTGTACACAGAGCCGCCGGTGTGAAAGGGAACGCTGGCCATAGTCGACAGGTCCACGTATTGACTGGGGAAGAGGAAGAGGTCCACGCTGCAGCCGTTAGCCACGCAGTCTTTCGCGAGCTCCTCGTAGACGCCTTTCTGTGGCTGGAAAAGAGTCTAGAGAAAAGAAACGACAACAAAAATCGGTTTCGGCAAACGGCAACGCCTAGAATGTCTTAAATTCATGTCAGATTAACGGCCTAATATGAAACGTCGCGCTCACTTTTTCTTTGTCTGTGTTGATGAGTTTTTTGTCGTCTCGGTTTTTCAGCTTGCCGGGAGCTTCGGCTGTGGGCATGGCCGACTGGAAGATGAAAAGCTTGCCACTACATTCCGCGGCCTGAAAAAGAGTCGAGAAGAAAGGCAATGGTAAATTCTATTCAGTTCGTGCACGTTTAGTAACATGCCATCTTATATTACATACTCTTTTATTCTACTATTCTTTTACTTTTTGGCACAACGAAATGTTCTACGTATGCATTGGTGTTCATAAATAATGAAAGATTTCACTTCTATTTCATTATTACACTTCTAAAGACAAACAAAAAGGAACAGATGAAGGAATGATCTTGTATTACCTAAAAGTTTGAATGAATTTCTTGTTTTCTGTGTTTTTAAATGTGTGAACAGCTTGACCGTTAGATCTGGACTGAGGAGTTTTGGTGTTGACAGATGCTGCTAACCTTCAGTGCTTCCACTCCGGCCTGGATGACGGGGGCAAAGACCGTCTCACTCTCATTTGAGTTGGCAAACATGTCCGGGATTTGATCCAGAAGGCTGTTGGAGGGGGGAAGAAAAAGATACTTTGTCTTCACTTAAAAGAAAGTGTGGTTGCAGTTTTAAGTATCGTAAGAGCGCAGGACGTACTTGTAGATCACAGCCTTAGAGTCCTGGTAGTTCACGAGGAATCCGTCGAGCAGAGGCACGAACATCTCGGCGGTGTCGGAGACCACCATCATTTGCGGCTGGGCCAGTGCGCTCTTTACGTTGTAGAAATGGAGGACTTTGTTGTAAGTGACGAAGCCCACCTTTATCACGGAGCTCTCGCTGCCCTCCTCTCTGAAGAGACACAAAAAAACAACAAGAACTCACTCAGCCACTCCATTCAATGCCTGGTTGAAATGCCATGCTAGTTTTACACTTATTTAGGTCGTGTTTGATGTATTTAATGTTTAGAAGATGCCAATCAATGTCTACATCTTATTATTTTCCCAAATTAAACATTAAATACTTGGTGACATCGTTTAATATCTTGGCCCTGTATTTTCTACTACTTATCCTACTTATAATTTTGATTGAGCAAGGTAACAAAACTTACTTGGGCAGTTTCTCCAGCAGTGTCTTCAACTCGTCACAAATCATTTTGACCAGCCCACTCTTAACGTTGTTGTAGGAGACGTCGATCATGAAGATGAAGGCTGGAGGATTCGGTGGCTTGTTGTTCTATGGGCAAAACATCAGGTAACATGAAACACAATCCTCTTCTTAATGAGAAGTTGTCCAGTTCAATACTGCAAAATAAATAGTCACTAACAGACGGCTGTGTTTAATTTGGGCCGCATGTCTTGACACTGTTATGTTTCCAAAGTTACAGGCTCTGACAAGAAATTTACATCTCTGAAGCTTTTAATAGCTGGCCTAGAAAGACTGTTTATATAATACGTGAAGAACAACCAACTGCCTTTTACAGTTAACTTCTACCTATCACTGGACTCAAATGTATTCCCAGCAGCTGAAGCTTCCATAGCGACATAATATTCCCATATTTTGATACCACAAGGATGATAAAAATGCACTTTATTATGACTGAAGAATGATATTTTCAACACAAAATTATAGTAGTTTATTTAATATTACCATGTGTTCTTTTGCTGGTTCTTAAATAGATCAAGACCATGCTAAAACTATTCAGGAAATGTCCAGTTTGATTGTTTTTTCAGTACCGATGCTTAGTTTTTATCCTTGCTTTAGCATTATTTTCTTCACAAACCCAAGACGGAACACAGTTACGTTGTTTATGAGCCAGACTACTCTTTCTGACGAAGCTAAAGTCGCAAATAACCGCTCACAATGAGGGAAAAGGATTTGCTTTCATGGACAAGAGTTAAACATCGGAAACATTCAAAGCGTTACCTTGCAGTAGTCTAAGGTGGCCACGAACTCGTACGATCCAAGACACAACTCGGGCCTCTCGTAGAAGTCCACCCTTCGCCCCATGTGGTCAAGATGTTGGAAATAAAACACTGGTACTGAGTAAAAAGAAAAGAAACTATTTAGTGTGCTGTATGTAATGCTTTTGAATTGAAGTCTTAAAATGATTCGGTACCTTCGTTGACGCAGTTGCAGAAACCGCACTGGAAGCGTCGGCCGCCTTCGGTGAATTGCATGAACGGACACATGTAGGCCTTGCATCGGTTACAGCGAATGGGTCCGGTCTCACCATGGTTCACAATGTGTAGAGGAGTCTGCACGGCAAGGCAAGGCAAGGCAAGTTTATTTGTAGAGCACAATTCGTCCACAAGGTTATTCAAAGTGCTTCACATAACAGGAAAAAAAAATCATTAAAATCACAAAGACATGGCAGAAATCACAAAATCTTAATTCAAAAGTGTCGTTTTCAGGCTCGCCGTCAAATAGTTCAAGACATAAAAGAGAAGAGTGCAAAGAAAAGCATTTCAGTCATATGCACAGCCAAACAAAACAGTTTTTAGTTTAGATTTGAACATTGCCAGAGTAGAACCTGTCTCACATCCTCAGGAAGACTGTTCCAGATTTTAGCTGCATAAAACTGAAACGCAGATTCCCCATGTTTAGTCCTGACTCTGGGCACTTGACCTGACTCTGGGAATCCACTGGTCTATATTCACCCGACGTCATTGAAACATAGCTCTGAGTGTCGTCTGAATAATTGTGATAGGACACATTCTCGCTGCGTATCAACTGACCTAACGGCAGCATGTAGAGGTTGAACAGAAGGGGTCCCTGGATTGACCCTTGGGAACCCCACAGGTCAGGGGCATCTGGTCTGAGACACAGTTACCAATTTCAAAAGTACAAAGTACTTCCTGTCTTTCCAGATAGGTCTTTAACCAGTTTAGGGCAGTGCCCGTGAGGCCCACCCAGTCCTCTAGTCTCTGTAAGAGGGTCCCATGATCGACCGTGTCAAAAGCAGAACTCAGATCTTACAGAATTAAGACTGAGGCTTTGCCCGCGTCAGTGTTCAGGTGGATGTCATTTGTCACCTTGACAAGAGCAGTCTCAGTGCTGTGATGAGGTCTAAAACCTGACTGGAAAACATCAAATGAGTTGTTTATTAAGAGGAAATCAGTGAGCTGTTGGTAAACAACTTTTTCAAGGACTTTGCCCGAAAATGGCAGATTAGAGATGGGCCGGTAATTACTCAGTACTGCGGCATCAAGACTGCTCTTCTTTAGGAGAGGCCTTTATGACCGCAGTTTTCAAAGACATTGGGAATGTTCCAGATTGAAGCGACATGTTAACTATGTTGAGTGAGTGGTGCTAACAAACTGTTCAGCACAGACTTTTAGAAATCTGGTGGGTAACACCTCGAGGCAGCATGTAGATGAACTCAGACTGGTGATGATCTCTTGGACAGTTTTGTCAGTTACAGGTGCAAAGTGAGTCAGCTCTAAGAGTGTAGGTGGTTTTAGGGTTTATTTTTTGCATTGTAGAATTGATAGCATTTTTAATGCCCTGAACTTTGTCATTAAAGAATAATGCAAACTCATTACACTTGGATGTGGAAATGAGTTCTAACGGCAGCTGAGCTGGAGGGTTTGTTAATCTGTTTACTGTGGCAAAACAGGAACAGCGAGTTGTTACTACAGCTTCCAATTATTTCAGAAAAATATCCTTCCCTAGTTCTCCATAAAATGAGATTGTACATGTAACACTTCTCTCTGTAAATCTCTTTCTGAACCTGGAGCTTTGACTTGCGCCATTTTCGTTCGGCCCGGGCGGCACTCCCTTTTAATTGTTTTGTTTGTCAACTCCCTTTTTGTATAAAGCAATGAAGAGAATGGATGGAGACTGTTTTCGCTCAATTTTAAAGGATACGTACTCAAATGTTGAAAACACCCCAAAGGACAACCTGTGGGTAACTATTTCATCTCTAACAAAAGCACACACACCACCTCCCTTTTTGTTTTCTCGTGTTTCAGATTCAGACATAAAGTTGGGTGGAGCAGACTCTGTAAGAACTAAATTTTTAATTGTCAAGCCATGTTTCAGTTAAAAACATAAAATCAAGATTATAAGAAGAAATAAAATTATTAATTAAGAATGATTTGTTACATAAGGATCTGACATTTAGCACAGCAAGTTTCAGACTAGTTTCAGTGAGACTGGGCGTTATCTTTTTACAGGGAATATGAATCAAATTTCTCAGATGGGCAGTCTGACTCGCATTTTGTTATTTGCGGTAACGCAAATAAACAAGAAGATTGTTCAAATAAGCAATAATATGGACTAAATCCCTGCACATTTTGGCTTACAATTAGGATTTAGGGTATGCATTAAAGGGCGTATGGCAAGTTTTTAAGTATTTATCCCTGTTGTACATATACATTATAGTTTAGGTATTTTGTGTAGAGTAGGTATTTGTGGAGACAACTGTTGAAAAATCCGGAGAAAACAATAGGAAGTGACATCACACTAGGGATACTCATTCCAGTCAAAGTTTGTGCATAATTTACACAAAGAAAAACAACTTTTTTGACACTATAAACATTAATCCAACAAAAATATATATATTTATTTTTTTTTATTTTTTTTTACATTAGATGAGTTTTTGCCCAGTGTTTGCTGGGTAATTTCCTAGTGTGATGTCATCGATTACAAACAGAAAGTGAAATTATAAACCAAACAATGTGCCATCATATTTATAATTTTTTTTTAGCAAAATTCAAATAAATTCATCTTAACTTCATTTTAGTTCAGTGAGTAGTCCAACCCCGTCATAGGCACTTTAAGTAATTACTAAGCCTGAATTTGTTCATTAAAATTTAAGTCTCTGATTGTGCATTATTAAGACTATTAAAAGCGAGTTTATTAAAGTGTTACTGAGCTTAGTCTAAAGTGGGCCTGCGCTTATGTATGACACAAAGGGTAAAGATAGAACGCGAAACTGGGTCAAATCTCTTGTAAATCTGAGGAGTGGTTGAATAAACACATTTGGTATTCATTAATTTGGTACTAATTAACCTAAAGCCAGATAAATACAGACGCAACATTGCCCTACAAGGCTTATTTTGCCTGAAGGAAATGGAAAATACTTTACTCTATCCAAAAACAAATTTAAATCTCACAAAATCTCTCCTTTCCTGTTCAGTGAGCGACGTGACGAGGACGAGATCGCCCTAAGATAACGATCATTTAGCGTTCCTTTAAATTGATAACAGATTTAAAAAATTTTATCTCCTCGACTGAAATTACTCCAATGTTTTATGCCAAAATGAGTTGAAATAATTGAAAAGAACAACAAACAATTAAAATTCACACCATTTTCCATCGCAGAACTGACTCAAAAGCAGACATTTACAGTCACGCTCATTCCACAGAATAACAAAATCAATCCAGGGGTGTAATTAGTTATTAGTTGTTATTTTAACTGTAGAAACTGTGTATATTTGTGCGTTACTAAACTCTTCTCTGTTTTTTCGGCTGCTTGTTTACTGCTCGCGGTGAAGACTTACCTCACTATTTGGCAAACGAGCCAATGGTTTGATGATGGACGCCAGAGGGACTTGGCACTGTTTGGCCTGGTCGGCGGTGCAGGGCAGGGAGTAGGTGGTGCATCTCATGAATCTGGGACTAGCATTGCCTGAGATTACAAAGACACGTGTTGAGTTCACGAGGTAACACGAGAAATATCGGCACACCGTTTTTAAAGTGATTGTTAGTGATGGGAGACCTTGGTCCTGGACAGTGAACTGTGTTGTGACCAGAGGGGGCACTTGTCCTCGGACGTTTGTGCTGTAGATCTGTCCTCCTTCGTCTCTGCTGGTCATCCTCAATCACCTGGGTCTGAAGCACAAGTGGAGCTAGATAAATGATTACTTCATTTATAATGTATTAAAAATGTCATTTTTCTAGGTTTGAATTATGCTCACTGGGCTGGGGATGGAGTCTGGGTCCAATTTCTTTTGTGGTGGTCCGGCAAGTTGAGATGGTCCTGACGGGAAGCCACCAGGCATTCCAGGCTGTTGTCCTCCCATGGGCCCACCAAACTGACCTATCAAAAACAAGTGAACAAACTACTGTATGTTGCCACACTGTCAGTAAATGGTCACATCTATAAATGCTTTTCTACCTTCAAGCACAATCGCCTTACATCAAGGAACCACTCACACATTCACACTCACTCACTCATTCACACACATTCACACACACACTCACTCACACACATTCACACACACACATTCACACACATTCACACACACACACTCACACACATCACACATTCACACACATTCACATGCACGCATACACACTCATTCACACACATTCACACACATTCACACACATTCACACACATTCACACACATTCACACACATTCACACACATTCACACACATTCACACTCACTCACTCGTTTACAGAGACACTGGAGGCGAGTAACTTGCCCAAGGACACAATGGCAGTATTCATCTGTGGAAGCTGGGACTGCACTGCTAACGTTCTATCGGGAGCCGGGGTCGAACCGGCAAACTTTGGGTCTGAGGACGAGCCCTCTGAGCTACTGTCGGTCACCCATAACTATGTACATCTGCAATGAAGACAACTAATGGAGTTACCTGGTTGCTGTGGAAACCCTTGTGGGCCAGGACCTGCTGGCTGGAAGCCTCCAACACCAGGGGGAAGTGACCCAGGAAAAGGACCTCCCATGCCCCCCATAGGTGGACCAGCCATTGGGGGAGCACCCATTGGAGGAGCACCCATTGGAGGAGCACCCATTGGAGGAGCACCCATTGGAGGAGCACCCATTGGAGGAGCACCCATTGGAGGAGCACCCATTGGAGGAGCACCCATGTGAACACCAGCCATAGGAGGAGCTGTCATCTGAGGGGACATGGGTGGGGACTGTGGGCCTGGGTGCATCTGAGGTTGGCCCATCACTGGAGGAGGCCTCTGAAGGGGCGGGGGAGCTACAGAGTTCACTGGAGCTTGAGGTCCTGGTGCTACACAAAACACATATCCATTCTATTAAGAAGAAATGCTGACCAACTCACTTTTTTTCATGGTCGATTGTTTATAATCCAGCCAAACTGATGGCCAATAAGCGCTGCCAAATGTAATCATCTTCGCCAAGTTGTATAATTTAAATGGCTACAAAGTCTGTTTTACCACAAACCTATAAGAGAGCAGAGTAGTCCTACTTCGTGCCGTGCCCTCCTCGCACTAAAGAGTTCAAATAAAGCTTTTTGTCTTCCCTTTAAGGATTTGGTGAGCCAAAACTAAATATTGGCCTGTGCTGGGGAATTAGGGCTGATGGCTCATCCACTAAAAAGTTAAAATATCGGCTAGATACATGTATTGGCTATCTATAATAGAAACCAAAATATTGACCTTAATTGAGCATTAAAGTCCAGCATAGGTCGTGTATATGTTATAGAAGTCATGCGTACCATAATTCCCCATGCTCATCGCATTCATCTGGCTCGTAATCTGTTGTGTTGAGAGTGAGGGCTGAGGTGCCATGCTGTTGTAGGAGGACTGCGGAGGCTGTCCATAAGCAGCGGGGGTGGCCGAGGGAGAGAGGTACCTGGAACAAAGGAAAAAATACTTTAGTAATCATAAACGACTCGATCTGTTTTCTCTTTTGGCGCCACCATAGCAAATCTCCAGCAGCATGCTTTCTCCTTTCAAACTAACTCCATATTCCTCCTCTTTGGCCTTCCACCTGCCTGGCAACGCAAAATTCTACATCCTTCTCGCAGTGTACACACTAGTCATCCTCTGTACATGTCACTGACCGGACCCCAAAACATCAAACTGTAATCTTATCCCTCCTTGTCAGTCCCAAACTTAAAAGATGCTGTACATTTGTGTTTAGAGAAGTGTTTACCTGTGAGGAGTACCACCATTCTGCTGCACATTCTGACTGTACGGCGACACTGGCGTTGGGGGCACTCCAGCAGCAGGTTTCATCATACCTGCAGTGAGTAAGGTCAATTATTAGATGTAATACGATGTAATATGTGTTGACAGAATACGCACATTACAGAACGAGTGGTTTACCTGTTGGTGGCGCATTATAGGCCTGTGTTGGTCCCCCATAATGCCCATAGAGAGGTTGCGTTGCCCCTGGAGGTCCATACCCCCCCATCCCGGGCTGGGCCTGAGAGTACGGGGGCGCAGCCACATAGCCCTGTTGACTCATCTCGATTCGATGGTTGTTTACTCTTTCCTCATGCCAAGAAGAAACACTGCAACGACATTTAGGCTTAATTTGATGTTGCAATCACGACGCAGAACGAATGAAGTTTAAGAATAATACAGCACAAAACGCATTCAAAACAGCTGGTTCAACACAGTGCATGGTATTTGACCCTATCCAATCATTAACACTCCTGCAACAAGGACCTTTGGCTCTACTTATTGGGAGATAAAGCAACAATTATCTTTTATATGATTATCTTAAAGCTGTTTGACGTAACTTTGGGTGTTCCTGCCCATTCAAACGGTGACAGTGACATTTATTAGGTTTGACTTTGCCGTGTGTTTACATTCACAAAAGAAATCTGATCATCTAAAACACATTTTTAGAGTAACGTAAGAGTGGTGTATTTTGAAAACATAGTCAAATGAAATAACCCTTTCGATGTTTGACACTTTCTCTTTCATTTTTATCTTGGTTTGCCCTTTTTGCGTCATTTATCTTGTCAACAATCAGAAAGATATTATTCTTATTTAACCAGAAATGTCCCTCTATGAGATTATGGCCCCAGAGTGGAGTGGCAGAAGAAACCAGAGACAATCTCCACAAACAAAAGGCCTCACGCCACCGGGGAGTTGAGCCCAGGACCTTCTTGTGATGAGGTGAGAGTGCCAACCTTTGTGTGCCACAAACAGATTACTCACAGTATCAGATGTATGCTGTTTACATGACAATCTGATAACTCCAGAAACCAGACAATGATCAGATTTTTGAAGTGCATTTGATTTGTGCATAATTTAAGCGCCATAAACACATTTTAAACCTTAAATTAGAAGAAAAACATGAATTAAGAAACAACATACCTCTATTTAATTGAACAAGAGTGGACTGAAAAGATCAATTTCAATGTATTAACCCCGGGGTGGTAATTATACAAATGAAATGTGCCACGTCAAATACCGTTATGATGGCAACAAATCTGAGCATCATGTTACCTTGACAAACGCTTAGCATCTCTCAGAATCAGCGAATACACAACACAAAGCCATTTAAATAACAATTGTAACATACGGTGATGTACTACTGTCCAGAGTCTATGTTTTTTATAGCATTATCGATAGTAATCTTACTACGGCATCGCGGAAATTAAACTTTTCAACATCAATGTCTCTCTTAAATGATCGTACACAAACGTGCGGACAAATGCGGGATGAGCTGCAACACAAAACGCCTTTAAAGAAGTAGAAACGTGTTGTTATTTACCTGGATAACAGGGCAGAGTCCTCTATGTCTGCCGCTCTCAGGGAAAGCGGAGTGCCACGTCAAACTCCACCAAAGCGCCGGCCTGTGCGTGCGCTGCGTGCGCCAACCATCCGCTATGAGGAAAACTAGAGGTTATGGAAGAATGTTACCGTGGTGGTCGAGGCGGCCATCTTGAAATTGTAAGAACAGCAAAATTCTATATAAAAGTTAAGGGCCAGACGATTAATCGACCACTAAAGCAGAGCTTCTTAAACTTTTTCAGGCACATCCCCCTTGGGAGATAAAAAGACTTTATTCTTTGGAATTCATTCTTTATCCTTTATCCTTTAGACTTTAGACTTTAGACTTTTCGACTGTGCCAGAGAGCTGCGCTCTCCGCCAGCCGCCCCCCGCCCCCCGCCCCCATGTTACTTCTCACTGTGGACTGTGGACCACTTAAACCACTGCAGGTCCACCACACATCACACAGACTGCTTTCTGCGCACAGCTGACTCGTACCACTGCGTTTATGTTTCAATGTCTTCAAAGCCCATGGAATCAAAGCGGAAAGGAATCAAATGCGCACATATTTTTTTCCGCATATGCTATACATAGAAGTTAACTTTCTTTCTCTCTCTCCTTTTTTTTTTTTAACGGTATAGTGTACAACACATACTTTGAAGACGTACAACTACAGTAGGTGGCGGTAAATGCACTTTTCACTTGGCTGCCAACCGCCATTAAAAGCAACACAACAACAACAAGGATTCAACTGGAAAAATAATAAGTAATATTATTTTTATTTTCGCTTTCTGGTCTTTTGTGTCTGTTCTGTGTTTCATGTGTTTAAACTTTTTTTCAAGTTTTTGGAAAAAATAATTCATAAAAAAAAAAAAAAATTACAAATTTGATTATGGAAACTACCATGGATAAATATTCTGTTCGCTTCATGCCTATTACTATAAAAGACGAATTTATTTCCTCAAATGAATTATACTGATAATAATATATGTAATTTTTTTTGTCAAATTATAATTCAAAAGTATTTAAGAGAAAATTGTAACGAAAAAGTCCAGCTTCTTCTCGAGTAGAATTTTACTTTTGCCAGTTTACAGCTGCTGAAACTGACGTTGGTTACTATTGGTTGCCATGGTGAGTATTTCTCTAGCATTATAGTTCGGCTTTTGACGCGACCAAATCTCGAACACGATAAGCAAATCCGGTCAAGTGTTTTCAAATTAAAACGATACGTGGACTAAATGTTTCTTTTTCATACAGACATGCAGTTAAGGAAAACACATCTAGCTATGACGATGAATAAAATATATGTCATAATCGCGTTCTTTAATGACACCTTAATATTACATTTCCAGACAAACGTGTAATTTATTTTGAAGTGTTTTCTTGACAAAGTCTGGTTTTGACGGCGTTTTCTTGACGCTGTGACGCTTGTACGCATGCGTGAAACAGCCCTACACGTCAGCACAACACGGAGGACGGGCATCTGAGCGTTTCTTCCATGGACCTATGATATTAACGGTTTCTTCTGCGTCTCCTTTTTGAGCCGTAACAATGTTGGACAAAAGACATTGAAGCGTGATTGAAAATGTGTAACCGAGGCTTCTGTAATGTCAATAATGCAGCACACACGATCAACATATATACATTTCCCAAACAGAAGTCATGCTTTCTGCTTTTAAATAGACTTTGTATTTTATCTTTATCTATTTTTATTATTTTTTTAGACGTTTTGTATTTTAAGTGTGCGTACATTCACTCTTCTCCTCGTTGTTGGTTCTTGGTTTGAGCCTGTAGTTCCAGATGTGGACTTGGTTTGGTTCTTGGTTTGGTCTAGTCCAGGACAGTTCCGAATCTAGTCCTAGTTTAATCCCAAGTGTGAAGCAATTCATTTTAAAATAATGTAGGCTATGTAAACTTCGAAACAAAATGAATAGTCTACTTATTTTTATTTAGTTTTATGTGTTTAAAGCCAAATTTAAGAGGAAAAGTCAAGAAGAACATGGCTAAAAGAAAAATAGTGCACAGTTTAACATTTGAGTACATCAGTTTTCCTGTGATGAAAGGGAAAGAGGATAAATACTTGGGGAGGTACTGGATCCGTGAGGTAGACGGGACCATGGACGGGACGGGGAGACCACCGGTTGCGTGCAGCGCCTGGGGGCGTGTCCGTGCGCAGTGACGCTGGCCTGTGCAGCGCTCAGATGATGGGGATTATATTGGGTGAAGTGCGGTGCTGGTGGTTTTTACAAAGTGCTGCTGTTCTGGCTCGCAGGTCCATGGTGAGGCGGAGGTCAGCCTGAGGAGCAGCCATGGGCATCGGGGACTACATCTGCGTCACGCTGCGTGGTGCTGCGCCCTGGGGGTTCACGGTGGCGCAGGGAGAGGGGGACACCTACAGACCCTTGGTGGTCTCTCAGGTAACTTTTAAGTGTGTTTAAGTTAAGTATATTTAATTCGACTGATTTGTTTCTGTTCATCTTGCTTCGCCTCATACTCTGCATCTCAAGTTTCTCTCCAAAGTTTGTCAAAATATTACCCAATCATGTTTTATTCATGTTTATTTGTGAGCATTCATAACCGCAAAGCTAGACAAAACGGACTGGCGGATAATGATCTTTGACTCTTCATGCATATTTGCTTTTGGCTGTGTTTTTGGTGCTAGATTCCACAGGATCCTTATATGGTCAAGGCCAAGAGCGAGTGTGAAACTGTGGGCTGAGATCTGTTATCACTCAAAAAGACTTTGTAAATGAAGCAATACTTTGTGCAGACAGCTCAATGAGTGATGGGTATTCACCTTATCACTGACTATCTATGCATGTGATTTTGTAGCTGGAGGTGGAATGCAAAGTTTTGATTTAAATATGAAACGCATTTTTGATACCTGTATTATTCTGTTCTAAATCAAGACACATTTCTGACTTGAATTGAACGTACAAGCCTATATTGACTTGAATTTGTCCAAGTATTACTTCTAAAAATGTGACAACGTGACTCGCTGCATGTATACAACCTATTTTGGTATTAATTGAAGCCAGGCGGAACACTCACAGTTTAGTTTATGCTTTCACAAATACTGAAGATCTCCCAAGATCTGGACGTCCACGTACCGAGCATGTAAATATTTTTCTTAAACTGCATTCCTCTCACATCAAAGCTTTCCTTGAGGAGGGCTTCAGTGCGTCTTAATAGCTTCAATAGATCACCTTAATAACAATAAGATGTCTTTTGTGAACAGAGGCTATTTTTAGTTTGCATGCTCTTTCTGTGAGTGCTTTTCCCAAACAAAACCCAGTCAAATGTAAAAAAACAAACAAATCCCAGTCAAATGTAAAAAAAACCATGACTAGATTAAATGAGGTTGATATTTTTGTCCAGTTACTTTTAAATTGTACTTAAAAACACTTTCTTGACCCACGAGGGAAATTAGTTCACACATTCCAATACAATAACAAAGATTAAAAGAACAAATGAGTATAAAGTAGTAATTAAATTCAAAATAAGTTGCAAAAATAGCACGCGACACAAAACAAAAGTCGACCAAACTCAAAAACAATAACACTTGTCATTCTACTTGAATATTTGAAGAAAAGAAAAAACAGTGCATTTGGAAGTAGCATAGTAAAAGTAGTTGTAGTTACCGGAGAAGTAGTGGCAGTAGTATAACAGTGGTAGTAGTAGTAGAAGTAGTAGTTGCATTAGTTGCAGTAGTATTGGTAGTAGTAGCAGTTGTTGATAGTTTGTTTGTTGTGGTTTTGTTCATTATTTTGCGAGTACTTTTTACACGAGTATTTTTTTTTACTACTACTGCAGTTTTTGTCTTCCCTGCGCTGTAAACGAGACCGCGTTTTGTTCTGTGAGAACGCTCTTGTCGAGTGCCTGACAGACAGCGCTGCGTGGGAGTGCGGGGTATCCATTTGTAAAAGGTTCTCTCCATATAAGGACACTGTATTTTACTTCTAATTTGGAGTCTTGGCTCGAATACAAAGTGCGTGAGGTCACTTTATTTTTAAAGCTGGCTGCAAGAAATACTGAAACTCACGTCTTAACTTCAGAGATTATGAATTAGCAGCAGCAAAGGAAACGAAATAACTCCGGTCTCATCAACCTGAACATGAAACATTTGCAATTCGCTAATTAGTTTGTCATCTTGGAATGTGGAGTGTCGAGACGCATTAAGTCTTTCTGTGAGCCTGACATCACCCTTCTTCCCATGTAATAGATTTGTTTTGTTTTTTTGGCCATCTGAGCTTGGAAACATTAGATATTCATAAAAGTGTCCGGAAAGTTACAAGCAAGTGCTTTTGTTACACAGAGCATCCTGATGAATGACTAAGATGACAAGAAATCTGCAAAAAGTGAAGGAAAGTACCACATTACTGCAGTACAAGTACAGCGTTAGTGATAGTTTAAGGAGATAGTTGTGTTTCTTATGTTATTGATTAGCCCGTTTGGTGTACAGCTGGATGTTTGGATATCGGTGTGGTGAATCATAGCGTTCGGCTGTCAGCGTTGTGTGTCCGTGAAGCCTAAATGAACTGCATAAATCCTAATCTTAACATCTGTTTGTGCTGTAGGGGACATTTCCTCCTGACCCCGGGGTCTCCGAGGTGATGACAGGTCTGTGTGCATGAGTTGTGATAGGATTTGCCAAGGTCATGTATTGTGTAATTCAATACCAAACAATGCTGTGTGCAGGTTTTTGGTAGAATAGCGTGAATTCATTAAAATGTACTGTAGTTTGATTTTGATGTAAAAGAAAAATGTGGACGTGGATGAGATCAGCCCTCACAAGTACAGAGGCCTCAAAATATCATCACACTGAGCTCCAAATTTCACTGATGTACTCCATATTCATTATTGTTATTTTTACTATTACGTACAATTTCTTCTCCCAATTTTAGGGATTTTAGGGAAAAGCTGATGAACTAGTCAACTATTAATATAATCATATTATGGTGTGTTGCTCGGTGGTCGAGTGGTGATGGCACAGCGCACATCATCGTTTTCATTCTCTGGACTTTTCAGACTGAAAAACACACATTTTACAACAAAAAACAGCAGCATTTATTATATTTAATTGTTAAAAAGGAATAAATAAATTATTGCTTTCATCAATATTCTCTAATTTTTTCATATTTTTTAGTATCTAGAAGCTTTCAGTCACCATTTTTTCAACTTTTATTTTTTTCAAAATGTGTTTAAAAATCTACAGTATAAATTGTTTTACTGATCAAAACGAGTTGACTTACACATTGATTGTTAATTGCAGCCCTACCAGTACACAAGACGAACGTACTCATTTTGAAATGCTCAAATGTACGTTTTTTGTGAATTCCGGCACAACAAGCCAGTATACAGCAAATAGAGGCGTAGTATCCGGAAGGGCATCTGACATAAAACCTGTATTGGATCGACATGTGACTGAACACACACGAGAACATGGATGACGTGTAGTGACCAGAAGGGGAAAAAAAGTTGTGTTGTGTTTTGTGTCGAACTCATTCCATTTGTAGTGCACACAGTCTGACAAAAATAAATGAGCTTATGCTTCGTACCAGGAAGACATTCAGACCTCTTTATGTATACAACAGTTTTGTTTTGATTTCTGTTAGTACAAAATGACAAATCCCCAGCTGTGCCTAGAGACCCCCAGTGTGTGTAGTACAAGAAGCCGGCGCTACCTGTGCGACAGCTGGAGATGTTTGTGTGAAATGTAAAAACATAATTACTTAAAGCTGTACAGAGCAGGAACAGCCAGGAGCAAAGCATCATGGGGCGGCACTCTTCTGTTCAAACCAAACAAATGGCAATCGTAAAGAGATTTCCACTACTTAAGGATGGAAGTATTTAAGTAATTCAACCAGAACTAGTTAATGAAGTACTTTTACTTTTCGACCTATATTTTAACTATGATAATGTGGTACTATAGTGGCTGTAAAAGTATTTGGAGGGGGAGGAGTAGTAGTAGTGGTGGTAGCAGCAGAATTGGTAGTCAAAGTAGTTGATGAAGTAGTTAAAGTAATAGCAGAAGTAGTAGTCATAGTCGTCGCGGAAGTAGTTGTAGTAGTAGTAGTGAAAGTAGCAGAAGTAGATGTTGTTGTAGTAGTTGTAGTAGTTGTTGTTGTTGTTGTTGTTATAGTAGTTGTTGTTGTTGAAGTAGTTGTAGTAGTAGTAGTAGTCATAGTCATAGTAGACGTAGTAGCCATTTATCTTTACTCATGTGCAAATGGAGTACTCTTATGCACTACTAAAGTAAATAATTACCACATACTTTAGAGGTTGTTCTTTGGCACAAACAAACAAACCAGCAGATATACTGTATCCCCAGTCTAATGACAGTCAGGGGAGTACGCTGTACATGTCTTTTGAAGGTTATTGGACTCCTTGGAGGCAAACAAATGTTTCCCTTCCTTTTTTGGAGCAGCATTAGTTGCTGTGGCGTCTCAGACAAACTCTTCTCCCCTAAGTGAGGTGTGAGTCCCAAAGGCGAGCACAAAGGCTGCCTTATACGGCCAGTTAGCTCCCTCATATAACTCATGTATACGCTCCAATGGCTTTTATATGCACCTACACGCTCTGTAAAGTCACTCATAAAAAATATGTTTATTCACCAGCTTGTTAATGCTCCCTGATCCGACTATTGTTAGATTTCCTTCCTTGAAGTGACAGAAAAGAGCACAATGCTGACTGATCCCAAAATACTTTGTAATCACAAAGCAGCGATGCAGTATTTTCTTCACGTTTGGAGTTCTGTCACACTGTTATCTTTATGATTTCAACTGGTACTTTCCAAATAGCTCTTTTTGTGGACAGGCGTTTTATGGTTGATCAACAGTCTGGTTTGTGGGTGTGCAATGCCCTCTAGTGACCACATTGTTGTATTACAGTACATCCTTTAATTTGGCTCATGATTCAGATCCACAGTTATTGCTTCTACTCTTTCCAGTTGTTGTTGTTGTTGTTGTTGTTGTTGTTGTTGTCGTTCATCATAGAATTTTTAATTTAAAAAAGTGTTCTGTTGAATAAATAGTACATAAGCCACAACATGATCATTGGAAAGAGAGGTTTAATGCAACACCTAAACTAATTACTCAAAAATTAAATTAAGATCATAAAGAAATTGTAGTTGAAGAATCTGAAATTTTCAGTAAGAATTCAAAATGTGTCAAATCAATTTGACCCTGGCCTATGCCGCTAATTAGTCATATGTAATAGTTTTTCCCTGTATTAGGTATAGATCTGTGCCTTGAACTAATCAGCCTTTTTAGTGCAAATTTATGACAGTAGCAAAAGGAGGATTATTCATGTGTTCGTCAAACTCAGGGTGCGTTTGAGTCCTCGTTTGAGGCGAATTCAGTCCAGATGTAGATTCTAGTCCCGGATTAGTTCCAATTGCAGTCTCAGTTTAATCACAATTTTGATGTGTGGTGATGTACCAGTGTGAACGCAGCTTGAGTAACACCAAATAATCAGATAATTTGTGCTAGAGCAGTGAAATAGAGCCAGATCTCCGTCTCATCACTGTTCCCTTACTCTGGATAACAGCCTCTTAACATTTTCTTTCATTGCTATTAAAGCCACTGTCTATCCCTCCTGCTGTACAAGTGGCCTTTGTGCAAAATATACTAGGGATTTCTCTTATTAAATAGTATCATTAATGGACTGTTTTATAGGCCACAGGAAGCAATTATGGGCAAACGAAGCAATTCTTCAGGAACTCAACTGCAGAGGGGTTTTTTTTTTTTTGTTTTTTTTTTTTTTGTGATGGCCCTGCTGAGAATTAGACCACAGCGGTAATATGCAGCTGTGATGAAAGATAGAAACTGTCTGTTCTTTTGCAGGTAGAAGATGGCGGCTGTGCCTTCCTGGCTGGTGTTCAGGAGAGTGACCACGTGGTGTCCATCGACGGAGAGCCCAGCGCAGACTTGACGCTGCAGCAGGCCCGTTCGCTCATAGACAACGCCACAGACTGTCTGCAACTTCTGCTCAAAAGGTAACGCACACAGATAAAACTGTGAGACGTTACTATACAACTCCAAATCCAACACGTGCAAATTGAGAATTGAAAACCATGAAAAGAAACTTGATAACAATTGTTCAGATATTAAAATATTTGCAGATTTTCCCAGTTTTAGCGGTAATGCATCTTAAAACTCAACAGACTTTTAATAAAACAAGAATATTATGAGTTTGGAATTTTAACTCATGCTTATTCGTAAATAGATTGAATATTTTTTTGGTTTGTATATATACAAAGCTGGTTGGTCTCTGTGATGCCCATAAACTTAATAAAAAAAGTCTTTAGGAAAAACATTGGAGAACTTTGCTTACTGCGGCAGGTTTGGAGGTCGGTGATATTGTTGCGCTCCATAAAATCCAAGTTGTCAACAAAAATGGAGATTTTGTTTGATACTTGGACTTTAATCAAGAAATGTTATCATGAAATTATTCTTGTGATCTGTTCGGCAGTCGCACAATGGTATTTAAATTTAAAATATGATGGTTTTGTTTACACTATAAACAAAAATCTTACTTTGGGAATTTGGTTATGTAAAATATGCAGACACTGTTTGTATTGTTATTCTACTGGCACTATATTAGCATTTAGATAGCATGTTGTTTTATGACTTGGGCATCTTGTTTACTCTAATAGACAAAGAGATCCACTGCAGTGTGTATGACTGAGTTAATGCTTGTCGGCCATGTTTGACCTTCCAGTCCACTCAGAGTAAGGTGTTGTAGATTTATGTGTGCCATTGCCATGCAGCTGCTCAGACGTTACCCAGCGGGCACAGTGAGGCTGGTGACCCGTCGCTTCAATGGGGTTATCAAATAATCGATACTAACTGATGCTTATACAAGTCTCGAAACTTAGTTAAACAACAGGTCTTATTTGGATCATTCTTTCCTGTACAGTTTTGCTCCTTGATATTTAACAGATGATGATAATATAATAACAATTATTTTAATCATCATTGTGGTATTGAAGTAAATATTGAGTAACAGGCCTTTTCCTCACTACCAAAATCGAGTTGGAAGTTTTAGTAAAGCGTAAAGATCTCGTGCAACAAAAACCTTACAAAAGAGATTCGCCACACAGTTGTACACAGTGCACACTTGTGTAGAACGATCTGGTGTGTTTACATTTGGCTCGGACAAAGAAAGGGTTTAGCACTGAGTGACTTCTCTTGAGAAGTTCTATTTTTAAAAAAAGCAGCGTAAACAGCAAACAGTATTAAACAAAATGACTACAAATTGTCAGGTTTGAAGCACATAAATTGTTTATTACAAATTGTGTCAAAATCTCATCTTGGGGGAATTGCATCACGTTTCATCACTAGTGTCATGACAGTCCAAAGTTTTTTTTATTGAAGGTTAAAAGAATATCATCACATTTCCGAAGTAAAAAGGGTACAGATTATAAGTAATAAAAAGGACTCTTGCTTACAAACGTTAGATTAAGACCTAAAGGAGCTGAATACGTCTAGTGCTACTAAAGTTTCTCGTACATCTTTTGCTTCTTCCACCACCACTACTGTGACCAGAAACCACAGCTATTTTGTCAAATATCTTTACAATATTTGACTATGGCAACTAACAAATCTGCCATTCAAGTTTCCCTTCTAACTTTTCTTGCCCTCAATCTCTTCTAGATGCAGCAGCGCCCCGTCAGAAGACAGCGACCCAGACGAGATTTCTTGTGGTGATGGTTTGGTGACCACTACATTGCACATCCTCTCTCCGAAACACCGACCCCCAAGCCCCAGGGAACTTTACATCTCCGAGTCCCAGGATGAGGCATCCTATGGGGGGATGGACAGTGACGGCAGAATCCATAAAGGACCACAACTTCTCAGCACAGAGTTACATTTGCCCCATCAGAAATGCCTTGAATCCACAACAGAAGACGTTTTGATGACCCTGACTCCCGGGAATGTGGTTGAGCTCCAGGTTTCTTTAGCGAAGTCTACGCCCGATTATGCTGGCAGGGCGTCTGTTGGGAAAACTATCGATGCAGGGGATGCCTTTTCAAATCGGGAAACCACTGAAGATGCTCACGACAATCCACAGCAGAGTAGCCATCATGGTGTGGTACTCGGCGCTCCTGCTTCCTCGCGCCAGGTGGAGGTTGTTCTGCAAAGAGCGGGGAGGGGAGACGAGGGTGCGAGAAATGGGGTGGGTGGCCCTAAGATCAGCTGCGAAGGAGAGGAAGGAAGTCAGGAAGCGCACAAGTCATTTACTGTGACATTTGCTCCAGAGGAAACTACAGCGACTGAGCATCGAGACTCCGGGGAATCCGAGGAAGATCCAGACCAGCCCCACAAGCACAGGGCGAGACATGCCAGTGAGTACCAGATATCATTACACTTACTGCAAGGTGTTTTTGCATGTTAAGGGCAAGGTTTGAGCAGTAAATTGCAATTGTCAACACCATTCTGAACTTAAAAGAGTAGCCCTCAAAATTGTGATTGAGGGAATGCGACCTGAAATGCAAGGAATTACATCCGGCTTTGTTTGAATCACTAGTACATCAATCTGTTAGCTATTTACAAGTTGAAAAGATAGCAAACTTAAATATATAGTGTGAAATATATATTATATGAATTGATTGGTCTAGATATTGCTGAGTAAAGCATTTGGGGGCGTTTCAATGAAGTGTGTTGAGGACATAAATACACGGGCACACTGACGATAGCTTTGACAGACACCACCATGTGTATCTGCCCCTGTCACCTGAAACCCCCTCACTGGCTGTTTAAACCGGGCTAAAAAAGTCAGCTCATTGCTCACTCCCGCTGCTGCTCCCACCTTCAGGTTAGTCTTGTAGAAATAGAACACTTTTTATTCATGAATTATGAAGAAATGGGCGTTATTCAGTAATCGTTTGATGTGGCAAATTGTTGTTTTCATATATTTTAGTGGGTGTATGGTTTGAAACTTGGAGGACATTGTGCATTCATGCTATCTTTAGGGTTATGGTTCTCATAATGTGCACTGAGGTGAAAGTCTAATTGGAAATAGGGAATTGTCTGAATAAATTAATATTAAATATGGGTCAGTGGGTTTTATGCCAGTAGGTTTTTGGATGTGCATAGTCGTGTTCACTTGCAGTTGAATCCATAATGTGTTTTGCATTTACTAGACTACACAAAATGAATACCACTGTTTATTCAGTTGTTTTTACTCATGTTGAGGTGTATTTTAAAAAGACAGTATAGTACATTAGCATAGCATTTAAAAGAAAATACTGGCACATTTTTGGAACCTGTTATGATTAAGCTAAACACAGAATAAAGCAGACTTTATTTGACACCAAATTGAAATGTATAAAATAGCTTTTTTTAAACGAATAATAATAATAAAAATAATAATGCTATGTGTGTGTGTTTTGCAGGGCTCAGGCGCTGTGAGAGCCTGTCCGAGAAGCAGGTAAAGGAGGCCAAGTCCAAATGTAAACGCATTGCCCTGCTTCTGAAGGCTGCCCCACCCAACCCCAACAACAAGGGGGTGTTGATGTTCAAGAAACACCGGCAGAGAGCCAAGAAATACACACTAGTGAGCTACGGGACAGGAGAGGAAGACCCCGAGTCTAGAAGTGAGGAGGAAGAGGATGACCAAGAGTCACATGCTGTTGAATTGACTATTGTGCCATCCAAGGATATTGAGCTAACCAAGGCTAACAGTGGTACAGGTGTGCTAAAAATAAGCTTTGATAAGGGTCTTCTTGAGCTAGAACGCAACTTGAACAGTCTGGTTAAAATGGAGTGCGATACAAAAGGAAAAGGTGCATTAATGTTTGCTCAGAGACGTCTGAGGACGGATGAGATTTCTGCCGAGCATGAAGAGCTTCGGCGTCAGGGTATACCGGTGGATGGAATACAGGAAGTTCAGAAGAAGATGGAGGAGCATGCTTACATGCAGTCTGCAATTGAGGGTCATGGATATATGGATGTCAATATGCATCAACAAAGCCAGCAGCAGTATCACCAGTATCAAGGGCAACAGTACTACGAGCAGCAGCAGCAGCAGCAACAACAACAACAACAGCAACAACACTACCAACAACAGAACTATCATCAACAACAACAAAATTATGAACAACAACAAAACTATGAACAACAACAAAACTATCAGCAAACACAAAACTATCAACAACAGCAGCAGCAAAACTATCAACAGCAGCAGTACCAACAACAGTACGAGCAGCAGTATCAGCGGCAGCAAATGTACCAGCAGCGCGAGTACCACCAAGAGAAGCAGCAGTATCAGCAGTATTCTGCAAATATGAACGGAACAATGCAACAGCAAACCAACGAGATGCAGAGCTCTCTAAGCAACCGCACAGCTAAACCATTTACAGCACAAGATATGACACCTGTGGCTTATTCTGCAGCAAACGGGGACAACCAAGAGAACCAAGGAGAGCAAATAGCGTCACGTGATGAGCGGATATCTACACCCGCCATCAAAACGGGCATCCTGCTGGACACAAGACGAAGAACTGGTGGCAAACCCATGTTCAGCTTTAAGGATGCGCCAAAGGTTTCACCCAACCCTGAGCTTCTAAACCTCTTACACAGAGGTGATAAGAAACCGGGCTATGAGTCAGGGACTGAAGAGGACTATCTCAGCCTTGGGGCGGAAGCTTGTAATTTTCTTCAGTCTCCAAGATTTAAACCAAAAATTCCTCCTCCAGTTGCTCCAAAGCCAATGATCAACCCTAACGCTCTGCCCTGGGCTGTGCCGCTGGAAGTGACCAACCAAGACATGCCTCAGTGTGCTGAAAATAGCCTGATAACACCTGCTGTGCCCCCCCCTGCTGACACTACTCCAGCTACAGAAGTGGAGCCAGCACCTGCCTCTGATCCCCCCGCCCCCTCTGCTCCACTGGAGGCCCCTCCCACTTCTACTGCTGAGGAGCAGCACACGTGGAGTGTGCCCACAGACAAGCCACAGGCTCCACAAGTCGCTGTAGCTCCCGAGGACAGAATTCAGATGAACTCTGTACACCAGCCTGAGGCCTCTCCTGCCGCCTCATGGACTCCGGCTCAGCCACAGCCTCAGCCCTCAAACTCCTGGCAACAGGTCCCCCATCAGGAGCCTCCTCACTCTGAGCCTTCCCCACAGCCCCAATGGGTGACCCGTCAGCCTGGTCCGGTCCAAGCGCCTCAGCCGCCAACTAACTCCTGGAGCCCTCAGGTGCAACAAGCTTGGGCTCAGGCTCCAGAGCAGATACCAGCCCAAACTCAGGTCCAGCCTCCTTGGGCTCAGGCTCCAGAGCAGCCGTCATCCCAGCCGCCAGTGCAGCCTCCTTGGGCACAGGAGCAGCCTCCCCTGCAGCAGATGCAACCAGCCTGGACTCAGCCTCCGGAGCAGCAGCCTCAGCCTTCATGGGTGCAACAGCCCCAACAGAAACCCCAGGTCCAGCCTCCGTGGGGGCAGCAAGTCCCGGAGTCTCAGCCTCAGCCCCCATGGGTTCAACAGCCTCAGGCTCCTCCTCAGGGGTGGCCTCAGTCCCCCAGTCAGCCTCAACCTCCCTGGGTTGTGGCTCAGCAGCAGCCAGCATGGAACCCACAGCAGCCTCAGACCCAACCTCCCTGGATGCAGTCTGGGCAAGCCCCACCTCCGCAGCCTCAGGCCGCTTTAAACCCTTGGGCCCCTGTGCCTCCTCAGCCTCAGCCCCAACAACCTTGGGCTCCGCAGCCGCCAGAGCAGAGCCAGCAGCCTCTAAATGCCTGGGGTCCAGACCAAACCCAACCCCAACCCCAGCAACAACATCCATGGGCCCAGCAAGCTCCTCCACCCCAGGCCCCTCAGCAGCCAGCAAACAACTGGCAGCAGCCTCCAGTGAAGACCTCTCCACAGCCCACAGCCCCGACGCCACCTTCGCACTCCTGGGCACAGCCTTCACAGCCCGCTCCAGTGAGCACGTCGCTGGTCAACACTCGCCCTTCTCCAAAGCCATGGCAGGCTCCACAGAGCAGATCCTCTCCTCCTCCTCCACCTCCACAGAGAATCTCCTCCTTCACTTTTGGCCAGCGAACATCCTCACCTGTGAACCCCATGGCCTCAGTTCTTCCAACGTCTGCAGGTCCTTCCTATGAGATGCCCACTGTCAAAGGCAAAGGAGCGGACATGTTTGCTAAGAGACAGTCTCGAATGGAGAAGTATATTGTGGACTCCGAAACTGTGGAGGCAAACAAGGCAAGCCGTTCAACATCACCTGCTACGTCTTTACCCACTGAATGGAAATACACGCCTAATGTACGTGCCCCACCGTCACGAGCCTATAACCCTATGCAGTCTCCTCTGTATCCTCCTGCAGCTTCCAAACATCCTCCTTCTAGTAGCCCTTCGAGTAAATCTAAGAAAAAAGACAAACCGGCCCCTCCTCCCCGTAAACCCCTTAATGTCATAGATGTAATGAAGCATCAGCCGTATCAGCTCAATTCATCCCTGTTCATCTTTGGACCAGCGGAAGAGGTTAAGCCCCCTGCTCCAAAGCCTGAGTGCCCTCCTCCTAATCCTAACCCACCTGCAGAAAACCAGCCACAGATTTCATATGAGCAAATGGCAATGCAACAGGCTGGGCAGATGAGCCCCCACTATGCCCCACAGGGTTATGGGATGCCAATGCATCCGATGGGTCAGCCAATGATGCATGAGGGCCCCTACCAGCAGCCCCCCCCCAACATGTACCACTATGCTTACCAGCAGCCCCCAGGCCCATACCAGCAAATGTACAATCAGCCTTATCAGCAATCATCAGCCACCTCCACTGGCGTATCCAGCCCAGGGCCCTCAGTCCCCTAGCTCTCCCTACCAGCAGGCCCCTTACCCTCCAACACACAGCCCCCCCTACATGGCTGCCCCCTCTATGCAGTACCAGCCCCAGTACAGCTCCCAGTACAGCTCCCAGTACAGCTCCCAGCTATCCCATAGCAGCCAGACCAGAGTCTGCATCAGCCGCTAACCCCACCACTGCCCCTAAACCCAAAATTTATGGCTAAAAAGAGCTCAGCTCAGGTGTGGAAGCCGTCAGGAGGTGATAAAGAGTGAAACTGGCACAAATTATACATTCTCATTGAAGCTAGTGCATATAACTATACAATATTTAAATTGTAGCTCTCACTGAATGTTACTGTTCATATGATGTTTTTTTTTTTTATGTCATCGTGGCACAAATAACATATCCACTTAAATGTAAAAGTAGAACATGTGCAAGTGACTTAGCATTAAGATGGTGACGAAAAGAAGTTAATGAAATGCCTTATGTGTGGTTGAAACGAAAAAAATGCTTTACGGTAAATAAAAATCAGTTTAGAAGAGAAATATCCAGGGGATATTTCATGTTTTTTGTTATAGTTTATATAACTTAATTTTGGAAATTATGAGAAGACAAACCCACTTCAATTAAGAATTGAACAATTTGAAAGAAAATGTTTTTTTTACATCTCAGTCTCAGATCTAACTTTTTCACTCACTTATGTGGCTTAACTTTATTTAAAGACTAGACCAGCTGTTGCATCATGTTGTATACTATTTATAAAGTGCTTCTTGAGAGGGAGCCATGAGGTTTCAACTTTCAGTTTCAACTTTCAATTTCAACTTAGGCCATGAATGAGACCATTTCTCTCTCTTATATCTGCTCCTTCGTGTATTGCCTCTGTCTCTCCACAGCATTTCGCTTTTTAAGAAATTGTCAACATGCCAATTTTCCTACATTTCTGTTTTTTGTGTTCCACCTTTTCCTTGTGTTTGTTTCTCCTTCCTGCACTTTCTGTTTGATTAACTGCTGTGCCATTAAATGTAAATTTACCCCGTTTTCATTTCTTACCTTTTTTTTTTTTTTAATTTATTCCTAAATCTTTAATCTTCACATTGTCTTCTGATTGCTTAAGTTTTCACAGTATCCTCTTGCGCAGCAAAGTCATACCCATATTTAACCTAAATTGATTTATTCTTGATTCTTATTATGTGGGATTATTATTTTAATGGTACGTTTTTACATCAAGAGCTCAACATTCACATAATTGCTGTTCATTGGAAGCCGCAGACCTCTTTGCCTTAAGTATCCTCTGTTGAGCCATTTAACTAAACGCTTGTGTTGCACATTCTCTCACAATGACTAAGTGATGCTGAATATTATTAGACTGAACAGAAATGACCTCATATAAAGACAGGGGAGGTTACTCTGTGGGTCACTGTTGAAGCCATGTGTGGCGTGTCATTTCTCAGAAAGGGGTGGACTTCATATCAATTAGTTGTCAAGGCCTTTTGCTATATTTAATGAAATATGAGCAGGTGATAAATGAAAGTACCACTCATTACACCCACAGCCCTTCATACAGTACTAATGTTAGGACCAACAAAAGCAAGACATTTCAGGTACGTAAGAATATAGTCATTTTTTAATGTATTGTTTGTATGTATTTTATATGAATTAACACGTGCACAACATGCAGTTCTATTTAGTGGAGATTTGCTGGGATTTAGTTGCAAGTTTGGGCCATGTTTGTGCCAGAGACAATATTATGATTAAACTGATTAGACAATATTACCATTTACATGATCACCCTTTATACATCGCTTGCAAATACTGTCCTGTACTTCTCTTGTTTTCCCCATCTTGTCATATTTCACCTCCTTCACCACATGATGGCAGCACTGCACTGTTTTGTAAGTTCACTTCTCTACACATGCATAAAGGTATCTACTATACTCTGTGCGCTGGTAACAATGTCCTCTCACCCCACACAACCCCTTTTCTGTCTAGGCATATTACTGGTGGTTGGCTGAAGCTTCTTACCATTTACTGAAGGAGAGGGAAAATGTAATTAGAACCAAATGACTGCGGCTTAGCCTGTGAAACCCACTTTGATTCTGGGAAACAGTGGCTCCAGTTCAACCCAAGTGAACAAGGCTAAAGGCATTAGAGAGCTTTAGCGCCCCATTTAGTTTAGCTTAACTTTATTGACACACTTTTACAATGAATTACAAGCCAATTTCACACCAGATGTGCTGTGCAGAATTCTGTAGCTTTGCAAGAGTGTCTTGGGGCCCCAAGCGAAACATCACAAGTGGTTTTCCATTCAGACGCCACCTCTTCTTGTTTTTTACCTTTTTGAACTTAAAAAAACGAGAAACCACCTATAAACATTAGTATGGTTCTTCTGCTTTACTAGAATAATGCTACAATTAGTTTTTGCAGTTGCTGAAAACTAAGCTACCAAACAATGGAGAAACTGTCAATGAAATGTTATTACTGTAATGAGCCTGTTGTAGCCTAAGGACTGCCCTCTGGGGGCCCCTGCAATTGACTGTCTTGCCTGTTGGGTGGCTACGCCTCTGGCTGAATGTAAATTAAAGCAGCCTCTAAGTGTGCAATGGTCTGCTAAAAAATGTCCCCATGGTGATGAATAAAAGTAATCCAGATTCGGATTAATCTCTGTCTCAGAGCAACCTTTAAATCACCTTAAAGGATAAAAGCATAATTACTGAAATATAATAAACACAGCGATTATTTTGTTAATGTTTGCCCCAGTTCATTTTTATTGATACGTTAAAGGTTTTTATTTCGTTTGGATCGACACTGTAACCGCAGAGATATTCTTCACTTCTCTCCAGCTCAATATTGTAGATGAGGCTCTTTTAAAACTGAGCTGCTTATCTTGCATTGTGATTATATAGCACTTTTCCTGACTCGCAAAGCCTTGATACAATTTCATACATTATTCATTCACTCCATATTAGTGGTGGCAAGCTCTACGTAGATACAGCTGCCCTGGTGTAGACTGATTGAAGCGAGGCTGCCAAACCATGCCATCTGCTCCTCCAAGCATCACCAAACATTCACTCCTACACCACCTTCGTTCTGTGGGTGAAATGTCTTGCTTAGGGACACAATGGCCCCACTGTGGCTCTTGGTATAACTTGTGGTCTTCCATCCAAGTTCTAACCAGGCCTAGCCTTGCTTAGCTTCCAAGATCAGACAAGCTCTGGCATTGACATTGTGGTATGGCCATCTAAATTATACCATATGTATGTGAGATTTTCAGAACTTTTAAGTTTTTTATTGTTTAACCAATTTTAGAATGTTCTTGTTCTGTTCTTTTTTGTTGCTCTGTTCCATGTGTTTTCATAGAACTTGTTTGATTTGGCAGCCAAACACAGTCCTTACTAATATAAACATGTCTGGCTTTTCTTTTATAGGCGCTTGGCAGGAGCTACTCTCTTTCCCCACCAACCAGAGTGCCATCCACGGGCCAGCAATCTCTTTCACCCAGGCCAAGAAAACCTCTCACACCCTGGGAGGCCGCGTCCCGTCACCCCTTAGGCCTGGTGGATGAAGCTTTCGCCGTCCAAGACCTACAGCACACATTGGCATCGTCTGTCCACTTGGCGGCGCAGCGCAAAATCCTGCCCGAGCCCCCGGCCGATTGGCAAGCCAGGGTTTCTTATCAGGCTCCCAAGAAATCCGGCAGCCAAACGTGGAGCCAAAGCAGGGGTCATACTCGAGCACCCTTGCCTCCGTTTGTGTCGCCGACCAAAAGCAGATTCCCCAGTGTCTCCGGTGTTACAGGATACCGATCGTTGCCCAGACAGTGGCAGGGGCAGAGGTCAGTGACTAATTTGTCCTCGCCAGATCCCAAAAGGCCACAAGGGGCACCGGGCTACAAATCAGTGTACACTAGTAACACCAGCTGGAGTTGGAGAAGATAGGAGCCCACCACCTGTGTGCTGTTAATAAGGCTAACAACGGAATGACGCTATAGACCAGAAATACAGACATTTTATAGCTGCCAAACATGTGCAAGACGTTAATATGCAAACCCAATTCAGAACATTGTTATAAAATGCAACTTAAAGCAAATACGAATTAAATGTGACCTTGGAGCTTAGAAAAAGTTGATGAAGTGAGAAAAAGAGACGCACCAGATATTGATACTCTGATACTCAATAGCAACGGAGACCAGAGCAAGGACTTCATAATGATTTATTACACTCTGATCCAAATATTTGATGTAACGGATATTTATTAAAGGACAACATTGTGTAAACGAAAAAAGCAAATGCCGGTTCAACACAAGCCAATTAGACTTCTACAGTTACTATATTTACTATGAAGACCATATACATTACCAATATTGTATCTGTGGATCCTTAAAAAAAAAAATATTGCAAACATTTCCTATTGGTAGCAACACATATCAACACAGTACAATCAATGCTATAAAGACAAATGTCCAGACTAACACTTTACAGCTAATTAAAGAAACAGAAATACAGATTGATTGGTTTAAAATAATCAGTAACATGTACAGTATGCTCTAAAACGTGCAGCAAATCTATAACTTGGTTATTTATTTAATTTGACCCAAATTTTAGTTCGCAGGTTGCATGTTTTTATTAAATATTTGTATGTACACTTTGGAATTAGGTTTGTGCAAGCCCCTGTGTTTAAAAGCACATTATTTTAGGTCTGGTGAAACATCCCGTGAATAGCCTTTTTATTGTAATAATGGCCATAATCATTCACAAATATGAGAGTTTGACTTTTTAACAGTGTCGCTGGCTGATGTCAGACTCTGGAGGACCATTGGGAAAGGCAATAAGTCAGCAAACATGACTGTAAGTATAGATATAATGAGTGAAAGACAAGGCTGCCATGCTAAAAATAGAAGCATCAGCTGTTGTTTTATTCCAGATTGATTGTATTTAGCATGCTGGTTTCTGCTAATCCATTATTTTAATGTTGTTTTTTTGTTTCGTTGATGGGGAAATGGGAATGATGAGTGGCAGTTAGTTTGGTGCACAATTTGAAAAAGCAATTAAGGCTGTACTGAGGAGCTTAGAACTTAGAGAAAGGTCATGATCGTATCTCAGCATGTTGTGGGTGGACTTGTTATGTAAGCTGCAATGGGAGATTAACTTACTTATTTGCCAGGTGCGTTTTAATTACTGTGTGGCTGTATAGATTTAATGGAGACCTCCAATGCCGAATACTGTATTGCAACTCTATTGTATTCAAATGGGACAAGTCTGATTAAGCAAAAAAATTAACAATAGGCTCGGCACATGCCTGCGCCGATTGTAGAAGAATTCTGAAATTGAAAGCAGTACAATATCTCACATTTAATAATAACTACACTTTTACTTTTGCATTTCTTTCCGTTTATCCAGGTTTAGGACAGACACAAAGAGTTTTTATTGTAGGTTGCAGCACCAATGCCATTGCAAATAACAGTTCAAAGCTAAATATGATATGATGATTTGAATTGAGAAATGTCCCCAAAATGGCGCCTATAAACAGGAAGTCAAGACACTATAGTTGTCAGGGGAGATGCTGTTTAATTTAGCAGGTATTTTTGATACCCAGGTCAAAACTTTTCTTGAAATTTAAAAGAAATGTGGTTTATTCGTTTGATAAAACTGGCTTTGTGTTGTGTTCTTATTTACATTTTAATGCATGTTTTTCGTTTGTTCAGAATTGAATTTTTCGGCATGTTACGGACATGGTGTTGTAGTGTTGACTGGTGTGAAATATGTGAATATTTTGTGGACCGCTTTTTTGTTTTGGCACTAATGTTTTAGCTTTCTGGCTCGTGTTTGATAAAGCCTTAGATCTTGCCTTTCCCTGGTGGGATTTCAACCGTTTGTTCCACCATTCACTGTTTATGCCAACGCTAGTCATTTGCTTCAGTGATTTTTCTGTAGATTCACACAAAACCAAATAAATACAGACAAATAGCACTGCAGCACAATTTGTTCCGTTCTCTTTTGTTCTGGGTTCCAAACATGTACTAGCTGTGCGCTCTGGGCCATTTGTTGCTAGCTGTACCATCCCGTAATTTCTCTTTTTTTTCTTTTTCCTGTCATGTGTCGACTCCAGCAGGGGGGTCAGGGAGGGGTCTGGTTCCCATGGTGAAAGCAGCGAGTTACATAACACCCATGGGCACCTATTACAGCTAATCCATTAGGGAGAGATAAGGGGAGAGGGCCGTAACTATGGAAGTATACATGGTCTTAATGGTCGGTTGAAATTAGACAAACACAAATGCACACACACAAAATTATTATAAAACATATTACATTATTAAAATTGGCAATTGCTATACAATTAATAAATTATTGCTCTATTTAATTATAAAAGTTTGTGATATAAGTTAATGTTTTTGTATTTCTTTGATTGTTACCTGAGCACTGGAAAAGCTGTAATTATAGAGTCATGACATTCAGCCTTCAAATGCTGGTTATATAATTGTAAAGCCTGTTGTGTGGATGGTATGAATAGTTTGTAAATTGATATGATATTTTAGCTTAAAGTGTGTTCTTATGAATTTCTCATTTTGAATTTATTTGGTGGGGTAATACCAGCTGTAAATATTAATAATGATAGTGTTACACCAATCAAGTTTGTGAAGGAAAGTTGAAAAATTTGGGACTTGGATTTCATGACACAGTCTAGGTAAATTCACAAATGTTGAACCTGATGATTTATCTTGGTGACCAGACATAACAACTTATTGTATTACTACAAAAATCTCAGCTGCCCACTGTCTGTATTCAATATTATTGGCTGATGGAATATTGTGATTCATTCATGTGAATGCAACCAGGAATTAGAGCAGACATCACACTCCAAATTCTATCTAAAATGTATTATATTTTCATTTGTCAAATAATAATAATAATTTCTGTGTACATTAGAGGAGTTTAAAAATAACCTAGAATGGAACAAACTACCAGCTGAAGTAGTTTCAAATACCTTCCAAATTCGGCTGGCAAAACCATAACAGCACGCACTCTCCGTTCCCTCATGGGCCTGATATCCACTTGGAGTTTGCAGATTAAATGAACAGAACCAGCAACTGTTATGGAGTTTCCTCATGGAGTTTCCTGGTGTAAAATCATGATTTAAAATCAGGAACTAAAATTATAACACAAAGAGATTGCCAATGCGGGATAACAATTTTGCTGAATCTGAAATATAGTTAACTTAGTTGCGTCTTTGTAAAATGGGTATTTCAACCACTTTAAATGTTATTGTTACATGCTCTGGCAGTTTATGCTGAATGTAAAAGAACAAGCGGTACAAGAAGCCAAACTGAAGCTTCTGAAATAACTCGCACTAAAAGAGCAGTAGTGGACTAACTATATTTAGTCGCCCCGCCGCTTGTGAACCAAATACCAATGACAACACACAGAAGTGACACCCACCCGGCCAGCCACTCATTCACTTGGATCAGGCTACTGCCCCCTCCCCAGATGAGAGCTCCAGGACCTGAGCTTTGAAGCACCCACATCAGGGGCACCAGGGGTCTGACCCTGCTGCAGATCGCCCATCGACTCAAGACCCTCCAGGTACGACTGCAAGGACCCCATCTCAGGTCCTTCAAGAGAGGTAAGACACCCCCAAAAACACACTGTGAAATTCAAAGTGAGGCATGCAAAAACAGTGACATTCATTTTGTTCATATTTAATATAGCATGTAATCACACCACGCTGTTTGATTGTGACTATTCTAAGTTTATTTCTCCAGAATAACACGATAACCAATCAATTGTCTTTTTTCATGAATGTGTTTTCTTGGGCCTAAATGATAAAATCCTTGTAAAATATCAAATTTATTGTCAACAAAAATAAAATGAAATAAAAAAGGCCTCAAAAAGCAACAGAAATGTGTAAAGTGTAAATCATAAAGTGATATTCCTGCTCTTCTGTGGTTCGTTTTTTAAGTCCATTCACATTTTGTGCGATATATACTCAACTTAAACATTTAAAGACACATTTTAGGACATTTCCGATGCTTTGTTAAAAACACTTGTATCTTTTAATGTGTCCATCTTGTAACATTTATTCTTCCAAAATTATATATATATATAATCAAAAAAATATCGAGAAGGTCAATTTTGTCGATATCGTTTTAAGTCACAAACTGTCAATATAAAGGTGAGAATAAACCGTGAAATATGCCAAGTGTATAAAAGCGTATTTGTGGATATTGATAATGTAGTCAGTATATTTGTTTATTCACTAAAAGATAACTGAAAGTCCTTGAAGCGTCCTTTTAAAAACCTTCACTTCAGGCTTACCGAGTGCCAACTATTTAAACTTGTCCATCACTCATTTGCATCTTGTGTACTTTCAAACATATCGACTCCCCCGACCCCCTGACACAGCCGGATGCCATGTCTGACGTTTTACAGCCTCAAGGTTATTTAAAGGGATGTGCTGCATTGCCCTTTTCACCGCACTAATAAATTCACCCGTGTCCCGTCTAGATTAGCGACGCGCTATTATGCCCGCGCATGTGTTTTGCTTTTGTGTTTGAGCAGCTTGTCTCGGGGGAAGTTGATGGCTTGGTCTTCTTGTCTTGTCTCCAGGGGCAAGCCATGTCGCAGTTCTGTACCATGACGACCAACGAGAGGAAGTTCCACGCTGCAGCCATCTGTAGAGAGGTGCAAGGGCAGGAAGGTAATGTATTTATAACGCGTCCACATTGCAGACCCTATGGACACGAGTTGGGATTGTCATTCTTAACATACTATACTGGACAAAAATAGTCACAAAGTATGAAAAGTATTACATTAAAAAGTAGAACATATACTGCGTACAATAAAAGGAAGCATTAGTTGCCCATACACACATACATACAGTACATAGTCTAATAATAGTCTAACAAAAAAACTGGAAAAAATACTGCATACTGGAGTAATTGAGATGGAAAAAGTATTGTAATAAATCTTTGGGAAGTAGTAGTAATTAACATCTGATATTAATAAAGTACATTAAGAAAGAATAGCAAATCTATAACTACTGCCTGGTGCTCTGTGTTTCTATAACATGACAATAACTCAAGACTTGATGTAGCATTGAAATGTGCTACTTTTCCAGAGTTCGCTGGTGGTGTAATGGTTTAAGGTGCTGCACATATGTGGTAGACCTCAGCATTGAAGATTTGCTTCTCGTCTGCGACCGTTTGCCGAATGTCTCTACCTTCTTTCTCCTCATTTGATGCTGTCCTGTGTAATGAAGTCTTTGTGACAGAAAAACTGTAAAAAAATAACTATTTTTCCCATTACAGCCAATGAAAAAGGTCAAAGTACAGGGGATGCTCTGGCCTATTCATCCATTTGATGATGATGATGATGATGATGATGATGATGATGATTATTATTATCATTATTGTTGTTATTATTATCATTATCATTATCATTATCATTATTATTATTATTGTGAACATTGCTTAATTTGGTTCTCTATTATTGACCAATGACTGTTGTGTTATTAAATCAACAATTTTCAGACGCCCTGGCAACTGCTCTTGGGATTTGGGGATTTATGCGACTTAAGCTAATTTTACAACTCCTTAAGTTGCGTTCACACTTGGTTTGTCCTGTCTTGAGCCCAGTTTAGTCCTGATGTAGATTTAGTTTGATTCTGTCCTGGTTTTATTCCTGGTCTAAACTAGTCCAGGTTTAATTTGTAAAGTAAAGTAACGTCAAGTTTACTAATACGAACACATATCTTTTAATGTGTCTATCTTGTAACATTTATTCTTCCAAAATAATCTAATAAGGTAATGATAACGTATATAATTATATAACAAGTACTGAGTTACAGACAGTACATGTGAGAGTGTCCGGTTACTACTTTCCATGCCGTGTAAATATACGCTTGCTAAACATTTGACCACTTGCCGAACCTCGCTCCTTTTTTACGACCGGCCTATAAATATCTAAATGAATACTTTTATGAGTAACTAATCCTTTGTCAGCGTCCTTTTGAACACGCTATTTCAGGGGCGAGGACAACTGGATCGGCCTGAGGGTCACGGACAGCTGAAAGATATTCTGGCAAATCACGCATCTATCACTCACAATTTAAGCCCCGATCAGCATGCAGTCGCAACCGCGCGGCGCTAACCACAAAATGAGCTCCCGACACCGGTGGATTAGGAGCGGGTTAATTCACCGTTCATCAAATCGCCAGGAAAGGCAAAGTCAGCGTTTTCTCACTCGGCAAAGCATAAGAACATGATTTGTGCTCAGTAAAGTTTGACGGGGGGAACGTAAAGGGAAAACACTCGATGGTGAATGTTCTGAGGTTCATACTTTTCATGGTTTGATCCTGGTTTGATCCAAGTTAGTCCCGTGTGCCAGACTGAATCCCTTTGGCCTCTCATTTACACATTACATTTAAAAACGTTTGAAAACCCTGTTAATCAATAAAGGATTTGGGTCACTTTTAAGCAAAACAGTGACTAAAGGGTTTGTTTGTAGCGCGTATGCAACGCTCTGTGCCCGCCTAGATATTGAGAGAACGTGAGATCGATTCTCTGTTCTGACACTGTGCTGAATTCCTCTCCCTGCTCTTCAGTCCCCGCTTTCTAATAAAGACTATCGACCAAAAAAAATAATAATAATAAAGCGTAATGGTGATATTTAATTAAAGAAATGCAGTATTTGTTTGCAATAACTGTGGTCGCGCCTAAAGCCCCTCGTTGTCTTTTTTTTATTTATTATTATTTATCACACTGGAAATGTTAAAAAACCACGCCCCCTCACTGTGAGCAGGCTCCACAAACCTGACTCGTCTGTTTGAAGAAGGACCTACAAACGCTTGTCTCTACAGAAAGCTAAATCCTTTGACTATAATATTCCACAGAATGGCATAAAACATATCTTTCTCTCATGGACAATGTTCTGAAGTATGGTTTTCATGCAGTTGACATGCCGTTTCCACAGAGATTCACGGTGTTGCTTCAACCAAACCACTAAAACACTAAGTACTAAGACGAGTAATAGAGTGTCATTCAAGTCAAAATGATCAACTGTTTTGGATGCTCTTTCCAAATAAACTTCTTTCTCCTCTTCTGCTGAGTTCAGATGTGGAGATAGACCTGGGGAAGAAGGTGAGCGCGCCCAAAGACATCATGCTGGAGGAGCTGTCGCTGGCTTCAAACCGAGGCTCCAGACTGTTCAAGATGAGGCAGAGACGATCCGAGAAATACACCTTTGAGAGCATCCAGAACACCACCAACATGCAGCTCAACGTAAGCCTTCAACATGTGACGCGCACGGACGGTATCGGCGGGGATTTGGGCGTGGCACTTTGTCTCTTTGCTTACCTTTAGTCATTACTAGATTAGAATTCCCTACAGCTTTTTAATAACTACACCTTACTAATGAACAATTAGTTTATTAAGAATCATTCAGGATTAATAACTATTTCATTTTTGGATTAGTGTTAGGAGTTTATATAAATTAAGTAGTTACTAAGCCTGACTCATTCTTAGTTCTGTTCATTATGAATTTCGTCTTTGTTCATGCTTTATTAAGGCTATTAAATGTATAGTTAATAGAAAGTGTTACAAAAAAGTCAGTTTTGATTATGGATTTATATATATTTTTGGGGCCAATTACGAGCCAGTATTATTTGTTCATAAAAAATATGTTGTTTTACTATACGTTTCTCTTATTTGGATACATTTTGATTAAAGTTTTCACCGCACACTGTAGGCCAGGACTCTGTTTTCCGAGCCGTGAAGCAAAGTTAATTGCAATAGCGATGGTAGATTAACGCAGGGATTCCCAAAAATGTTCTTTTTAAGAGTACATTTCTTTCCATCCATAAAGTATATTGTAAAAAGACAATATTAGGCTTCTGTGCGCTGTTTTTAAAGCTTTTTATGCAAACCACATAAGTGTTTAATTTGTCGCTATGTTACGTTTTGGATTGTGGTGTGCTTAGCTTTGCACCCTGAAAAAGCACGTGACCTTACGGCAGGGGTGTCCAAACTTTTTCACTCAGGGCCGCATTTTGAAACCTATACAGAGCAGAGGGCCACAGACAATATGACATTGAAGTGAATGAGTCAAAATTTTACATTTGACATTGTCTTGATGGGCCTCCAAACCTTTAATAAGACTTGGAACATTAATATTAGGTTTATAACATCAAACTGTTTGAATCTTTCCAATTTTACAGTAAAAAGTAAAAATTTTTGTTGTTTGGGCCAACAAAGCAGGTAGCCTGAGGGCCAACAAAAATTTGTCTGAGGGCCACATTTGGCCCCCAGGCCATAGTGTGGACACCCCTGCCTTACAGCGTCAGAAAATGATCGCGACGTGCCAACGAGTTTGTCAGAATTGCGGCGAACCGTTCAAACTACCGTACCAATCCTCGTTTCATGGTTTGAAAGTTCCCCTGCTGCTTTAAGGTTACATCTAAGATCTCTCCGATTATAGTCGCAACATTCTTTCAAAATTCTCAACGCTGTGTCGACATTCTAACGCACGCTTCATAAAGTCAAATGAATGGTTTGACTCATCTATCTTCACCCTGTCCCCTCAAAAGCCTTTGTACTGTGGTGCGCACTTTCTGACTGCGCATTTGAGGGAAAGATTACACGCTTGACGTATTTATTTGACTCCGGCACGCGAAAAGGTCTGTAGTACTCATGTAAGCCATAAGTACTTTATTATGAATGTCCCTTTGTGGTCGCAGTTGGACGTGTGCCAAGCCAACATTTTCTCTTCCCAGCAGTGCTTATCTTAATCTGACCCAGTAACACATAGAAAGTCAATTATGCACTCCAGCATTTAGTTCAATCTAATCAAGATGGGCAAACCAAGTTTCGGCATGAATGATCCGCACTAGTTACAGTATCAGTGAAGGTTTTACTGGCTGTCCTTCCAGGGCTGAAGTAAATGAGGTTTTGTTCATGACTTTTCACAACACACACACTCCGTCTTTGAAGAGAGGGCAGCGGCCTGTGTCAACTCGTCGGAGATTGACCGTTTTTGAAAGAAATAACCAAACGCAAAGTACACAAATCTTGAACCTTATTATTATTTGTTTGGGATTGACTTAACATCACATCTGAAAGTCCATTCATGAACAGCTATCACTTCTTCGAGGTTGGATAATGGCACCGTTTTTACTTTGATTGTGGGTGGGGGAAAGTATTTTGTGCCGAAAGAAGTCGCTGAACAAAATATCTTACAAATCTCGGCTTCGAACCAGCTCAATTTGACACTTAAAAAGTTAAGGCACATTTCCCCAAAGTTGAATTCTTACCCTTCTGGTTACCATAACATTTTAATCAACATTTTAACCACATGTCGAAGAAACTATACAGGCATATTTATTTCAATATTTTTCCCTCAATATGTTTTTAATTTTTCAGATTAAAGAATGAGCATTATAACATCAAATTAAAGTCAAAAAGCTATCAAATTCGATACAATGGAGTTCATATTCGCTTACTACAATATACATAGTTATTACATATTACATTTACTACACTATTGGTCTGTGCAGCTTTACAGTCTTTTCTCTTTTCTTTGAAGTGGGCCTCTCATATCTGTGTTTATGGCTCAGGGCTGCAGAGAGTCATTTTGTTTCAAGTTGTCAACATTTCCTGAGGAAGTCCTAAAGTAAATCATCATAAATACTGTATCTGGCAGTGGGATGAGCGCTGGATGCCTCAGCTGCACACAGTGTCCTGACACGAAACACAATGATTCTACTGTTAAACGGTTCACAATAATGGATTCTCTGTTTGCTTGTTGTTGGTAAATGTAAATGTGATAAGATAAACGCCCACAAAGAGCTACTGTCCATGGGTTAACAAATTTAACAGAAAACTGGTCATATTTGTGCACCAAACACGGAACGAGGCACAGAGGAAGAGCAAATGAAAAAAGGGGGTAACAATACACATCCAAAGAAGCTACGGCACATACTCTACAACATAAACGTCCCACTTAGTCCAAAGTTGATCAAATTTGTCCAACATTTATACTGTAATAATATTTGTACAATTCATCTTTTTTTTTTTTTCTGCAATAGGGATTGATCTCGCTTGCGTCTACAGGAATAAAACGGAAATTTGTGACGAGATGGGAACTATTTTTGCTCTAACAAAACAACTGAAAACATAGATTTGATACAATAAGTAAACTATGTCATTGAGGTTTAGAATTTGTGTAGATCCAAGAAAGAGTCTCGACGTAGATATATTTACTCTCTCTAATGTTGGATGTGTTTTTTGTGTGCAGTTGTTTTATCCTGTGGCACTTTCTTTAGCATTTCATATCAATTTGTTAAATGATCCAGCGCCACATTAACAAACTGTACGCCTCAAAGATATTTTAAACAGTTTACAGTTCATAAAGTATCATTACTATAGTCATTTATGGCCATATTGTGTGTGTTTCTTTTAGAGTACAACCATTTCTGACATGGTGGATCATCACAGCTCAGAGATCCACAGCAGTGAGACCAACTGCGCTGATGAAGAGTCGACAACGCTCCCAAACCCTGAAACCATCGCCCCGGGTAGGTGCCCGAGTCGCGTCCGGTCTGTACGGGACTCAAATCCTCTGTAGGCTCTCAGTCTGGTGCAGTCGCGTTCGTTCCACGTCAGAGCGCGTTCATTTCCCATGCGTCACTGTCATTTAGGACAGAATCAAACTTCTCTTACCTCAGTTAAACAGTGTTGTACCTAGAGATGTCAAGATTATTCGGTTAATCGATAATGATTATTCAGCTCACAATATAATCGTAAGAACCAATGAATTATAATCGTGACCATTTTAGAAGCAAAATTAAGTATTTTTTGTTCAATTTACAGCCCAAAAATGGACCTGAATGTAAAGAACTTTATTGGATCTGGCTGTTTTTGTCAAATTTTACTTTATTGTGTCTTTCAGAAAGTTAGATTTTGTAAAGTCGGCCACAAAGTAGAAGAACAGTAACATGTTAGACCCCAGGAATGTAAAAAAAATGAAAGATTGTTCGGTCACAGTCTCAATAACCTTGAATAATCGTTAAATTGTGATGTTTTTTTCCTCACAATAATTGCAACACTAAAATTTGATATTGTGACATCCCTAGTTGTAACACAATTGTTGTTTCTGTTGTTGTAACATTAGAATATTGAGTGTATTGTCTATAATTAAAACTAAAATGAGCGCAAAAAGAGAGTGTAATCTTACAAACATGGATATATATACACTGTACATATACACTGTGCAATGATGTTTAATTTGATAGTTTACTCACGTTTTGTGCAAGACTTGAACCTAAACCAAGACATTTACAGACACATTTCAGCACATTCCTGATGCTTTATTAAAACATTGTCTGAATATTGTTCTTGAGAAATTGCAAAATAAATATTTAGATATTCATTTTTGTCAATATCGCCCACCTCTGTTTTGTGCTGCGCTCTTTTTGCATGTTTTGCCATGTTTTGACCATTATAAAGTCAAAGTTTGTTTTTCTTGTGAATGTTCCGTTGTGTCTTATCATGTACTGTGTTTTTTAAGAACAGCTAGTAAAAAGTTAACTACAATCATTCTATACTGTAGTACATCTTGCACATTTTGTAAAATAAACCAGGATCAAAACCAGGTCTAAACAACTGCACAATATAGGCATTTACTGTTGCTTTTATTGAGTCTGAACACTTTCTACATTTTTAAAACGTTTTATTTTTATCTCCACAGAGTTTGAATACCTTTTATAATGACACTATTTCACCTCTGAAAATCTTCCACGCTTTGATAAAGATCCAATTGTTCCTTATTGTTCTCACACAAGCTTTAATCATGTTGGAATAAACACTGGGATTAGTTCTCTGTAGGCTAAAGATGATTACACGTTCATGTTTATATTTTCCACACTTTATTTTTTCATCTTAGTCCCAGCTGGCAAGTCCTCCCACGTTTGTACAATCAACTTTGACCATCTTTTTTCAGTAAATAGTTTGTTTTTTTACCCATGAGAGGCACTTCCTGTTTGCTGATACCATCGACTTCCTGCCCGTATCGTTACACTGGCTGTTCAGAAGCTCTTGACAGTGATTTAGGCCCGTCTTCTCCTCCTCTTCTTCATAAGGGATGCGGTTATTTCTGGAGACGAACCGTGTAACTTCTGCCGTCACTACTCCAGAGTGAGGTCAGACTGGTATCAAATGCAAAAAGTCTAAATATACTTTGTCAAATGTATATGTGGGTGCGGTCGTGGTCGGTCAAAATATGTGTGGAAACTGCTGATGTAAAAATGTCGTCTTAATGTGGTGCAGTTTATAATAGAATTTAAAAACCATATAAGGAACAGGAGAAAATTGTGAGCGAGGCAGATGGACTAGAAAAGTATTGCTTCGACATATGACTACTCAACAAGAACTACATGTTTAATTGACGAATGAAAGAAAACTGTTCCTGTCTGCTTCTATTACTCCTGCAGCGTAATACATCCAATACAGCGTTCATATTATTTATTCCGAGTACATTTCGGTAAACTATATAGGGCATTTCAGTTTTAAATGTGCACTATGTACATAGTTGTTGTTTTATGTAAAAAAAAAAGAAATAATAATAATAATAATAATAATAATAATAATGATAATGATAATGATAATGATAATGATAATGATAATGATAATGATAATAATAATAATAATAATAGACTGAATATGGTGGTACTTTTCAGAAAAAGCAATAACACCTCCAGTAACTTTTGTTCTTATATTTTTCAAGTTCTAGTTACCTCGGTACATTCTAAAATAAACATTCATAAGAGAAATACTTTTTCATTTATTTATACAATATACACCATTTAGGTTTTGCCACAGATTCTTCCCGTCCACTTCCTTGTTTGGTCTGCGCGGCTTCCTCCTCCGTTAGGGCAGAGCATAAACTCAGGAAGAGAAGGAGAAGGGAATTGTTCATTGTGCGATTTTGGGACACGACTCTGTGCTTCTGGGTCTTATGTAACGCCGTGGGGCTTGTGAGGACCCCCACGGAGCAGCGGCGCGTTTTGAGGGATAGTACTTTGGATCGGCCTCGCACACACACACACACACACGCAGACACACACACGCAGGCACACACACATACACGCATGACTGAAGATCTAGCAACAAGAACAAGCAGACATGACAAATAAAAATTAAAAAAAAGGCAAAGAGGATGCCCTTTGCTTTGAAAGTGTACTATCCAGTATTACGAGATTAAGAAATGTATTGAGGGAATAACAGGTCACAAGTATTATTCGGAGAACTTGTGTGTTTAGAAAAAGAGTAACATTACTGCAAAGAGTCAGAAAACGCAAGAAGAAAATAAATAAATAAAGGCAGCATACATTTGATTCTATTTTGTGGAAAAGTATGTGATAGGGCCAGAGAAACTCAATGTTCAAATAGTTAAAATCGTGTAAATGGTTGGTCCACTGTGTGAACCTAATCTCCGTCAAAATGCCTCTGTTTCCAGGTTACAGCCGTCCCATGAAACACCTCCCTCCAGAGAAGTTCAACAGCACCGCCGTCCCAAAGTCTTATCACTCTCCGTGGCACCAGGCCATCGTCAGTGACCCTGCGCTGGCCGACACGCTCAACACCCGCATGCCTGACCCGGAACAGCAGCCTGACAGACCCGTGTACAAGTGTTTCAACAGGTAAACTCTTCACTCTGTATGTTTTTGAGATGTGTTTTTTCCTTAAAGGAGATGTATTATACAAAATCAACGTAAATGAGCTTTTGACCTTGTTACAACGGTGTTTCCTCATCATTCGTTTACTCAAAGTTTCATTTTGAGTGCTCAGAAAAGTCCTGTTCTCACTTAGCCCCTATGTCCACCCACATCCCTTTACTTAGTCACGATTATTTGAAAAATCCAGACTTCGGGTAACACGTGTAGTGTTCAAAAATGTCACATAGCAGTTTTTCGAAAATAAAAACATGTATATGACGATCTGCTGCTTGTTACGGTGAAATGCCACTATACGAGGAGGCGGAGCTTATCAGTTCTGTGGTTTTGAACAGGAAGTCAATAGGCCATTTTCTATTACTACGCAGGTGTAGATCAGTATTGTGTTTCATAGTTAACAAAATGGAAAATTATAATCTATTTACGTTATATTTCATTATTAAATACCTGAAAAATCATAATATGCCCATTAACCATATTATACTGTTTTTCCTCGTTATTAGCTTATTCAAAGTTGTGTTTTGAGTGATACATGCATGTTTGCGTTTTTCATTCACATCAGCATTCACTCCAAAATCGCAAGTCCAAGTTCCAACAGCATACGTGAAATCATTGCGGGATGGGGTCAATGCCATTTTCGTGCTTCCTCCAGGGTGGCGACCCCATTTGGCGGCTTCAGCAGAACGTCCAGCCCGGTCCCGCCCGCCCGCTCGCTCCCAGTGGACGCGCCCCTCCCGGACTTCCCTGAGCTCCAGGCCAAGACCTCACCCGCGGCCTCCGCCCCCCTCGACAGACCCTCCTTCAACAGAGCCGCATCGGGATGGGTGACGTCCAACCATAGCCCCGCCCCCATCATCACCTTATCCCAGCAAGAGTTTCTTCCGGAGTCTGATGACCTATGAACTTCTGATGTCACAAATCTGTACAGAGTCAGGGTGGTACAAGTCTAACAACACACTGCATTTGAGCATATATTTTTGCATTTTTAAACAGTGGTGGAAAAATTGTACTTAAAGCCCCGCCAAAGAATAGACTGAATTTACTTTATACACGTGTAAAGCAAAAGTTATGCATGACTCAAATGTACTTGTCATTTTTAATCACAATTTTGATAGTATTTTCAAACTTTTTTTAAAACTGGATTCATTTAACAGTTTTAAACGTAATGTAATTAAACGTAATGAAGCGCAATTACAATTTTACTCAATTACAAGTACAAAATGTGTCTCAAAAAGTAAAAATATATAACAAATATTCTAATTATAATTACTGTAAGTAATATACCGTAAGTATTTGTAATTGGTTTCTTTCCAACTTTGTTTTTAAAGTGAATTACTCGTACATAGATGCGCATATCATCATTACATCTTTGTCGAATAGAAGTATTTTTTTGGGCGTTCTCTTGTTTGTTTGTGAACAATATTGCCATGAACAGCCACATCAAAAGTCAATGTATTATTGAATGAATTAAATGCTGATGAGTACAACCATATTTAGTACCCAATAAAAGAAGTTTGTATGATTTGGTCTGGTTAATGTGTAGAAAACGAAATTTCAAAACAGTATAAGTGGTTAAATAAATATATTATATGGGATGAAGTTTTCGATTGACTAAACTAAGCCAACTTGAACATGTAAGTGGAAGTCTCTGCACTTTCAAACTGTTGCAACTCTGTTTTAGTTTTTGGACTTTCATTTGAATCAATACAAACCGTTCAAAATCCCATCTGCTTTCCTTTGTTCCCAGATCACAACTTTACAGCCGGCCTCATTTGTGCCAAGTGCATGCCGACCCGTCACTTACTGCATGGCGTGAGATAAATTGTAACACTGCTCAAGGTTACTGCTCCTGACAAATCAAAACGTTCTTCAGCCGCACGAGCGTCTGACGGATGGTCCTCTCACCTTTTTGTGATACGCCCGGCTCAGAGTCCCAGGATTGATGCGCGGACCTGCTTTATAGGCGCCGGGTGAGCTTCACGTGTGACTATGTGCGGTCATTAGCACAGCACATAGGCATATAGATCATACACTATAACTGGCTTTTATTGCACTGAGAGGAATTTTGATGGGCGTAGAGTGGTGGTACGGAATGAGAATGAGAAGTGATGGCAGATTTATGATAGTAGTATTTCTTTTAAAGCATTGTTACTTCAGAACAATGTGTGACTGTACTTACTGTATACTGCTGTGTGGTTCAGCGGTGCAGCAGTGAGGGAATATGCGGGCAAATCCTTCAGTTCGCTTGTCTCGTTCCATAGTACATCAGTAGTACAGTTCAATTCCATCCCAGTTCAGTTTATTTTAGAGTAGCCCAAACTCACAACAGAAAAATAGTTCACAAAATAGTTTATTTAACCAACAGAAAGTTAGAAAAACAAAGTCATTAGCTAATAAAAGACAAGCAGATTAACATTCACAGAAAATAAGTAATACCTGTCCTAGAGCATTTGAATTAAATTTTTAATCTTAATTTGAGTAGATCGAATTTGTAGTTGTTGTTTTATTTATTTTTTATTAATCTCAAGTAAGTTCTTCATTTTAACGTGCTGCAGAACCTTTCTGGTGGGGGTATGTAGCACCTGCTTATCTCCATGGAGATGTTATTTATTTGCAGAAAGGTTCTACCATGACATAAAAACCAGCCTGTGACGCCACTAGAACAATTTATTGGTAATATTTTAAGCTTTTGGAACGCCTATAACTGAATAAATGCTAGATAGATTTTGACTTGAAATGGTTTCCATTCTGTCCAGTAGAACACTGCGTCCCCAGTACCACTTCTCGTCTGTGATGATAGCGCCGTGCCAAGCCAACGACTGTATCAAGGTCTGCCATGAACTCTCTCTGAACTTTGATTGGAGCCATCATCAAAACACACCAGCGGAAATATTATTGGCACAGACCAGAGTGTGTGGGTTGGGGGCAGCCAGACTATTCAATTATGTCTGTCTAACAACCACTGGTTTCCCCTCAGGCATGTTTGACTTGGCACAGAATGGCACAGTACAGTATATGGACCAAGCCCTGTGGAGAGACAGAAGAGACCGCCCATGTTGCTACCTTTAATGACAGTTCTTATGTCATTTCTATGTTATGCAGTCTGCCATTAAAATGCTTAGTTTTCTTTAAAGAAGTAGCAAAGCACATAAAAAATAAGATAAAGACATAAGATGCATTAAAATTCCCAAACAATCGGATAAAAACATAAAGGGAAGAGTGTAGATATAGTAGTAATAGTCATATTTGTTGTTGTAGTACTATTAGTAGTAGCCTATACCGAGTAGTTGTCCAGCATTCTAATAAGGACAATGGGGTGACCAGTTAAATGTCCTATGTAAATTGTGTATTGTTTGTGCCCTGTGTTGGTCCCTTAGCATCTGGTCCTTGATGTCTTCACCTCTCTCCCCTCCCTCTCTCCTGCCTCTCCCTTCCTCTCTCCCTCCCTCACCCACTCCCCACGCTCTCTTTGTGCATTATACTGTAGTCCCATTGGCCTCCGTCTGCACACTCAGCCCATAACAGCCTTCTGTGCTGCACTGCTGACAAACACTACTGCTTCAGATGTTGACCCTGCACACGACCACCCTGTCTCCACCAAGGACTTCCATTTTGCACGAATAAAGTTGGACAGCAAATGAAAAAATGGCATAAAGGTCAGAGGAGGAAAGAAATTAGAAAGAACTTTATTATGTTTGTCTTTTTGTCAGTTCAAATGGGGTTTCAACCTTGCTGTTACTTCTAGTAGTATAATAAATAGTTCTGTTGCCAATTCCTTTTTTTATCCCGGGTTGCTCTTGGTGAATTTGTGCGCAGCATGTGGAATCTCCAAAAATACTGGGGAAACTCAGGCGTTTAGAAGTTCACAGGTCAGAGGTTAAAGGGCGACACTTAGCTGAGTTGAAGGCACACATTCCACTGACAGACTGAGGTAGAGTGGCGCTGTACACGCAACTATGTTATACTAAGAGGACAATTTTATATGGCATAAATGTGCTTAGACAAAGACATTTAAATAACATGTAAGTAGGATTATTAACAGCAGCAGCAGTAACAGTAATATCAGATGTACTTTTCCTTTCCATATTTTTTGTTCTTTCATTTTTGCTCTTTATTTAAATTGTATTCGAGTTTGGGCTACAGCAGTATACTTTGACTTATGAAACATGTTTTTAAACTGTATTTTTTACTTAAGGACTTCTTAGTAGTCCTTACATACTAGTTTTTTATGAACAGAGCTCTATTTTATTTTAATTTTTTTATATCATACCTTGACAGTTTTGGCTGCACCCTGCCACCTTCCTCAGAAGTGTCACTTGGTAGTCCATTTGTATCACTTAGTAGTCAATTTGACAAAACTAAGACATGAAACACCAACAGTGGAAACAATTGATGGATACCCATGGAATCTACTTTTGGCTGCAGCAAATAAAAGCAATAACAAGGAAAATGGATGACAAGGACTGAACCACATGGACTGAAATAACATTTCAAATGTGCAGAATTGAAAAAATAACTTTATTTTGAACTTGAAAATTGACAAATTTAACAATTATTGGGACTGATGCCTGACGTTTGTTTTGTGGGCTACTCTATTCCTTTTTGAGTTTGACTTTTCATTCTCTGGTCTTGTTCAGTTGGTTCTGTTCGTTTTATATATAATATTTTTAGAAACTTACCTAAGAACTTCTTGGTAAAACCCCTTCTTGCCAGACTGAATCACTGACCAACTCTAAACGGTGACTGTAAAGTGCACAGGTTAACTGGCGTCGATGCTGCCGCTCGGCTAACCTCTTCCACAGCCAAGATGAGATGCACGCCGCTATAGCCTTCAGTAATCAGCCTGCGTGGACAACATTGTTTAACCCACAGAGACCAATTACTGTGTTAATCCAGCCTCTGGCCCTTACCTCTGGGGCCCGTCTATTGTCCTCACTGGTCAATATGTTCACCTCCGGCTAAAGGACAGTTTAAAATGATCATCTCAAAGGTACTAAGTGTAGCAGTGATTGTGGAAAAAATGTAAACCTTAACTAAAAATCTGGGTTTCTTAATCAATCTCAAACATTCACAATCCGTCAGCTAGGTGCAACTTCATCTCTTACTGTTACTATTACTATGACGCCCTCTCACAATGTGCAATGAGTTAATTAAAAACAGTTTGCAACAGCCTGCTTATTTCTCACTTTCTTAATGCATTGCAAGCATCCTAAGTGTTCACCATGATGAGTTTAGAAGCATTTTTCACAAGTTTCAAAGGCCAGGGTGAAGTTTGTCTAACATCAACTAGCATGCTAACAGCGCACCAGTCTTGCTTCCATGTTTGTGGCAGATAACGACATGCAAACAGTACACAGCAGTCTGATTTTGTCACTGAACGCTGCTTTCACAATATATCTGTGCTGGGGAAAAACTAGAAAATGAAATGAAAAAACAACAAACAACAAAATAGGTACAGCCTCTTAAAGAAGAGTTTGAAGTGCATACGACAGGTTCTAATGTGTCTATTTTTAAAATGTATTTTGTCATAAATTAATTTAGTTAGTTGGCTGCTTAGTTTGTTTAGTGGGATTGTTCTAGTGGTGAATAATGAAATGTACAAGAAATCCCTCTGTCTATGTCATCATCAAGCAACTTCAAAATTAGACCATTTAAACACAACCGACTCAATTTCCGGACAGTTTAAGTAGCCATTTAACAAAATAAAGGTGTGATCAGCAATTATTATTTGTCAAATCATAACTATCAGAATCAAAGAGTTTATTGCCATTGTCAATGAACAAAATTCACAAACATAGGAACTTGTCTCGGCCTTAAGGTGCAAAAACACTGAGCAATAATAAAACAACATATATTCAATCAAAAAGGGCATGCATTAGGAAACAATTTAAAATTACTATACAATAAAAATAAAAATAGGCATTTCTATGTACACAAGATTGTATTATGTATGTATGTAAGAAGTATTGTGTAACTTATATGGATTTTGGCTTTTGTTTATAATACGGTTGCAAGGTAACAGTTGTGGAATTACTTTTGGTCTGTAGTTCATATCCGCTGCTTATGTCGAACCAAGAAGAAATGGTGCGAACGTCAACAAAAATGCCAAACTGGGATAAAAATAGTGTATGTAAATGTATGTGAAAATTTATTTTTAGTGAAGTGCGTTGTCTAACCCGTCATATGCTCTTTAATTATGCTCTATGCCCTGTCTGTCACCTATTGCAAATGAGAAATCCTGCCATGAAATATCCGTACAAACATTCCTGTACAGTGTCTCGTAATGAGACTGGTATTTGTGTGCTGTCAGAATGACTGAGCATTACAACAATCCCAGCATGCCCTTGCAGCAAAAGTTGAATTTCCAAAAATGCTCTGCAGCAGCCAATGAGAGACGAGCATCTATCTAGGGGAAACTACACCTTCTCTGCTCATCTTTATTCCTGGATGTTTGACCCCTTGTCCACCTCTCCGAACCCTTCTCTTTGTTTTACAGCGCAAAAACAGATGACATAGGCATCATTTTTGTTGGCAATTGACCATGTTACATTAAGTCTGGAGAGCGGCCAACGGGTGACGGTGATGTATTTGAGTGCGGTGTCTGTGTTACAGCCGGAGCAGCGAGCATGGTAAGCAACACACTGCTGTTCACAATAAAAAGACGAGAGCATTTTTTTATTTTTAACATGTCTATCTGAAATCGGGACAATGTAATGCTTTATAAATGACAGGCAGGAACATATAAAAATGAGGTGAAATATGTGCGTGTTAGTTTAAGCAAGATAAACAGCTCATTTTGAACTCGGTTGAAGCTACAAGTTGTTCATTTGGAAGAGCTATAGCAGTGGATCTCAAAGTTTTCGCACAACCTAAGACAAATCAACCACTAGATCTAAACCAGGTCTACAGCAGGACTATTCCACGTCAAACAGGGTTATGCAAGGTTTAAGTTTAAAGCTCTATACACTCTTGGTATTGTTACTTATAAACCCCAAAGTAATTTAAAATCTCTTTGCAGACTTCAAATCCATTGTTAAATTTAGCGATTGTGCCTTCAGTGGTGTCCCCTATTGCAGCATCGGAGCGCCTCTAATCTGTTACGTAACAACAGGCTATTCACCTCAGCTTGGTCCGTCATTAGGTGTAATTCAATAGCGACACAACAACTCAGAAAATATACAGGGTGCACCTTTTAGCGAGTTTTGAAAGGGCAGATTAACCTGGAGGTGAGAAGCTTTGATTGTTAGAGCCTCTGTTAATCAAAGGCTTTTCATTTTATTTATACGGCTTTTCATTTGCGCAAGCTGTTCCTCTTCTATTTCAACTGTCATCATGCACATGCAAAAACAAATAAAAAATCTTGAACTCCATTACGAGATAGGGTCAAATTAAAATTAGAGTTGATAATGCTGTTCTATTGCAATTTCATTTCTATAGAGAACACATTTTGAGTTGGAAGCATTTTTATCAAGTTTGTTTTTTGTAGTTGATATATTTGTAGTAGTTGTGGCTGTAGTAATAGAAAAGGAAATTATTCATACTTTTTGTCGGTAGTAACATTGCATTTCAAGGTCAGGACAAACGCAAAATAAAGATAAGAATACTGTCTCAACTTTAAAGTCAAACATTTACTCGCATTTTTATGAAACAGTAGTTCCTTTATACATTTCAAGCGCATAATTTAATAATGATTAATTGGTTGTTGTGCCCCATTTTCCCAATGGCAACATGTACAGTAACTATGGATTGGAATGCCACGGTACAGTGCTATAAATATATCCAGCTTTAAATAACACTTTAGACTGTGACAGGATTTAGCTGCTCAGTGACCCAATAAAAACAATCAATAACTTCCTCCATCATTGAAAAGCGAGGGGCCCTACATTATCATAAAGCCTGCCTTGCACCAGAATTAAACAATAGCGTTGAAAGTCGGTGCAGTAATAAGATTTGCGGTGTGAGCTACTTCATTGCAGGTTGGTGTTCCCTGTGTTCAGCAGATCTCCCGCTGTTCTCTGGAGTGGTCTCAAGGTGAGGAGCCGAGGCAGTGGCACCAGCACTCAGCAAGACTTTCTCAGCGGCTTTGTGTCTGCTGGAGAAGCCGGCACAGTCCTGCTCATGAATCTAGTCTTAAAATGACCTTCATCAATGAGTAAACAGTTGGTGAGCTGCAATATAAGCATGAGATTTGTCTGGTGTTAACTTGACAAAAGCAGCCATGGAGTTCTCAAGTCTTGGCTTACTTATGTGTTTCAACTTTGACTTGAACTTTTGGGGAAATTAAAGCAGTCTTTCATGGTTGGGGGGTTCACTCCGTGCTTGTCTCCATGTTGTGTTATTGCCTTTCCTTTAATGTTCCAAAATGCGTCATTAAACTTATCTATTTCGCACTTGGTATATTTCCTTTTTGCATTTTTTTGTTGTTGCTCAAAAATATATCGAAAAACAACAATTCTCACTGTCTCTCAACAGATCGGACCTATAGCTTGGCCTGGGGTTGTCATAGAGATGGAATAACATCTCCATGGAGAAGATTGATGATCTCTAACTCAGACTTCTGGGTGACAATTCAAACAGGAGTTGGACTTTTGTATAATAACCAATACAATTGATCTCAGTAACCAATGCTTTTTGGTCTGTAACAACTTAACTGGACATTATTTGGATTTGGGCTTGTCCAAACTAAATCAGACATGAAATCAGACTTTTGGAGTGAAATGGCATTACACATTTGGGTTCAACTTCAGTCGTTCTTAACAATCACTTTTTTAAATACAAAAAACAAAGACCATGTTGTATTACACGGATCAAAACTACCTTCCAAATTATGTCAAAATGTTTTAACCCAACTCCACATTAAACTCACCGTCAGTTAAATTGAACAAAACTCGGACTCCATTTAAAATCTGGCCTGAATACCACTGAACTTCACAAACGGGCAAGATTCCCTTATATTGTGCAGTCCACTCTTACAAAAGTGTCTGAGCGAGTGCAGTGATTTTTAACTTGTGCTGACGCGACTCAAATAGTCCGATAGAGGAGATAGATGGCCAGCTGTCCCCAAATGGCAGGGAAAAAGAAGAAGTTTGCATTAGGAAAGACCTTATATGGTTGAGTTATTCAATCTAAAATGTATGGAGGACATAAGATATTCAATGGTAGAGCTTCAACGCTAGTGCGGAACATCATAAAGACGATGTACGGCGCATGATACAGCCTGGTCATATGAAAACAGAGCATATATTATTTTAAAATATACACAATGTTCCATAAAGTGCATGAAAATTCAAATCACAGTCCTTAAATCACTTCTTAAGAGGAAGTATTAAATGTCCCTTGAGGAAATCTACGCTAAGGAAAATTCTATTGTCTCTTTAAGACCTTTTAAGTACTTCCTGTTCTGGGAAAGCCTGGACTTCTCTGATATACTGCAACCTCTGACCGCTCACTTGATCTGGACATGATGTTTCCTATGTCCAAATGAATGAACGCAATATTTATGCAGCTTGTTCACATAGGAGGTTTTTTTTTTGTGCGCAATGCTAAAGCTGGGCCAAAATCAGCACATCGACAAAAGAACGGGGTCATAAGTTAATGTTGTGAATTGTTGACATGTCCACTTTGCAGCCTGTCAAAAGGAAAGAGGGAGATAAAATTTAGGCTAAATAAACTATTTAAATTAAAGTAGCTTTCTTTAGGCCTGATTATAGAAAACTTAGTTCATAAACTAAAGTAGTGTTTCCCAGCAGGGGTACATGGACAGATTTTAAAGCAAGGTGAATTTTAAAAGAATTTGTATATAAAATATTCTTTGTAGTGCATTTTACATTCTTAACAATGTTTTTGCTACATGATTTTGAACATTATTATCAGTAAAACGAGAAAAAAGTTGTAATAACTGAATAAAAAGATAATACTGTAGAATAACTGTGTTACACCACTTTGGGGGTACTCATATTCTCAGACAACGCTTAGGGGGACAAAAAAGGTTGGGAACCACTTGTCTTTAAACTATATAATAATAGTACGCCTGAAATTAACAATACTTTTTTTCTTTTCTGGGAATCGATTTACCCAAATTTGAGTAACAATGTCTGGTAACAAACAAACAAATATAATGAAAGGACAGTGATGAACTATGAACATAATAAAAAATAAACTGTTTAATGGGGTTAGTTTTTTAAATACATCAGTTATTGACATGATACAGGAAACTTACATTTTGAAGTTATAATTTGGAAAAGGGGTGAGACCAAATATAGTTCTACTTCACACTCCTTTTTGGACATGTGGACTGAACTTGAAGCTCAACAGCAGCTAGAGATATGTCACAATATCACACTTTAGTATTACAATTATCGTGATAAAAACAACAGTGAAATGTTTAATTTTCTTTCACTCCCACTGTCTAACACGTTACTTATTCTTCAAGTTTGAGCCCAGCTTTGCAAAACCAAACTTGTCTTTTTATTATTTAAAAAAAACACACATTAGAAATATATATATAGAAAAAGGAAAAGAAAATAAACAAAGACAGGGCTGGACTACAGACAGATTGGGTGAAATTGAAAATGCAAAGGGAAAGTAAAAAAAGGTAAGAAAATCAAAACAAAATCAAACTTTCAAAATGACAAAATAAAGTTTAAGAGACAAAAACATCCAGTTCTGCACAAACATATTTTTTAATTAGTATTTTGTATTAGTAATTTAGCCTAACACATCGATTAACTTGATTTAAGCTTATATTTAGTTTCACACAGTAATACCAAAGTAGACTATTTATCGAACCCTCAGAGCAAACATCACATCCACATTTGCAAATGCACCCAGCCGCACTCTGGACAAAATATCATCCCGATTCATTTTCCTCGCTTCACCACGTAATGTATTTCTTTTCGCTGTGAAACCTGAGGGAGAGTTGTAAACTAAAACTGTGGTGGATCGCGTGGGCAGCGTAAAAATGCAAAGCCCTGCGCCATAAAGCAACATTAACGAGCCTGCCAGTCTCGCTGCGCACACACATTTGGCACAAGTGGCTCTGAAAGGAGAAAAAAACAACACAAAACCCCGTGCGTGCCGTGGCTGTGTCGGAGGGGGCAGCAGCGGAGTACAGCATGGCAGACTGCAGTAAATACAGTGTGGAGAAGGCGGGGTTTGACATGTCTGCTCCGAAAACATGCTCCGATCCAGTATTTCAGGTGCTCAAGTCGCAGCGAGAGTCCATTGCTTCTGCTGCGGCTGCTGCTCACTACCGCCGCCGCGCATCAGCGAAGCGCAGTGGACAAAACACGTTCCCAAACACCGGGAAACACTCTTACTGCAAGTGGACTGTGCCGATGTCTGCGCTGGGTTGAATAGAGAAAGACGTGATTGTTCGACACGCTGAGGGGAGTTTGGCCGGAGTGAAGAGCGCACTTTTCTGCGTTTTGATCCGGTTTTTGAAGTGTACGTCTCTACTACAGCGCTGCGTCTTCTTCCAGGTTCCTCCCCCCTTGGAAACTCAACCAAAACTCTTCCCTTGACCGCGGTAACGGATATTTTTACGCGTGGCTTTGATTGACGCCAAGGTAAGCAAGTTGTTGTACTGTTTTTGTCACTTTAGGTCTGGTAAAATCGAAATGGTTTGAACTTTTGAGGCGAAATACAGCGTTGACTCTGCGCACAGGTAAGACGGAAGCCAGGTAGCGAGCTAGCTTAGCACACGTAGCCCACCTGTCAAGTCAGTTCCATTTACAAAAAGGTGTAACAAAAAATACACTTATCGGCAATGCTTTTATGTTCTCACAAGGGTGCTAACTATTTAAATGTATTCGTTTTACATGTTTAAGTGGCGATTACATCTTTCTGAAGTCGTGTTTTGATCCCAACGCATGCAATATTTCCATGTTGCGAAAATTAGCTTTACGCACGGTCTGTCGTCGTCCAAAATCTACTATTTCTTGATAAACAAAAGCCTCAAAACACAACAATCATTATTATGCTTCTTATTATTTTATCCTCTGATTGGGAAATGGAACTAACTATTGGGGAACTTTGCACGTGTAAAATGTACAATATTTCGTTAATAATCATGAGTTAGGCCATTAATATGGACGGTGTTTTCACTAATATATGACCTAACGGTAAGATATAAAGCTGCATCATGCATACAAGTCTTTTTTTCCCCCCGGACAATGAAGAGATTGTTTTGGACTAAATGTACATGGAGTCACTGTAGAGGTATGCTGTCCTGACCAACCAGTTCAGTGGCGCACGTCTTTGGCACCTTTTGTTTTGAACAGTTGTGCAATAGTGGAAAACGTGGACATCCACAGCTAGACCTTTTGTTTATACTTTGTTACTATGAAATAATGGCCTATAAAATGTTGTTCCTAGTTTCTATAGTATGAGGTTGAAGCTGCGAGTTACAACTATTCAATTTGGTGTAATTACATTTCTGAATAATAATTCAGTGTGATAATACACCATAAATTAAAAGAGGGTAGTCAAAAGTGTCAAAAATTGGATACTAATCGCTACTAAAATTAATATTAAAACAATACTCATTGAACAAGTTTGAAACTAAGAAATTCCATTTAAAAGAACAACGTTTGACATTTCCTAAACAGTTTTAGAACAGTTTTTAACAAAGGAAGTACAATTATTTAGGTCGCATGTGTCAAACTCAAGGCCCACGGGCCAGATGTGGCCCGCCAGATGTTTTAATCCGGTCCGCCGAACATATGAAACCCCTTACGCTTTGTGGGACGTTGGACTTTGTCTTTCTTTATTCCATTTTGTCCGCCGTCTTATAAACAAGCTGCTTGATATGCTGTACATAAAAATAAGGCTTTAACTCTTATTTCCAGTCAAATCAATAATTCTGGGAAGCATCAGGCTCAGTTTGTACTCCAAACCCTCAAGTAAAAAATTACCCTAATATAAAATGAATAATGAATTGGACTTTTATATGGAATCTGCCTGGGCATTTTTGCTTTATTACAAGTCCCTATACATTTTTTTTTGTGAATTTACCTTCAGCTTTAAAAGAGAATTGTCAAAACCCAAGTCATAAGTCCATGTTCCTGTTCCTGCTGCTGTTGCTGCATGAATATGGACTCAGTCTTTCACCTGCTGCAGATTTGTGCAACAGTGTCCATAAAGAACTATTACTATGCTATATAAAGCTATTTATTTCTTACAGTTTTTGTAGTTTTATTTTTTACATTATGTTCGGCCTGCGACCCAGCCTGAGCGTGGAAATTCGGCCCTCGGCCCAAAATGAGTTTGACACCCCTGAATTTTAGGTTGAAAAAAATCAGTCTGTTGCCTAAAAAGATCACCTTTTAGTTACTACTGTGGTATTGAAATCGTTATTGAGGCTATTCCCTAGTTTTTTGACAACACTAAGTTAAAGAAACTTAAGTTATGATGTAAAACAATGACAAGATCAAATAAAATAAGTAATGAGTGGAAGCAGTCATTTGAGAGAGTCGTAGTCTTTGAAGAAAACGTGAGCTTTGAGCTGTTTTTTTTGAAGACCTTCAGTGAGTCTCGAGTTCCTGATGTGAAGTGGGATTTTTTCATTTTATGTAATTCATTTATAGAACTAGTTGGTTGTTGTTGCGTCTTTTTCGTTTGTGTTAGTGCCATTGTATTGTCTCTGAAAGGTGGATGAATAAGTACTTTTGGACAATTTCAGTATGAGAACTAATTTGGTTTGAAAGGTGAACTATGTAACGTTTCTAGTTCAGGGTCCGCCACACCACCAAGTTGTCTCCATGGCGATGTTATTGCTCTGCCTGGAATATTCAACATAGAGATGTCAACGCCGATATCAAACAGCATGGTTTTTGAATGGCAAAATGAAGTTACTGTGACACGAACAGCCAAATAAAAAATACTTTACTTTTAGATTAATTTTTTCGATTGAATTAATACATTTTGCGTCTTAAACTGTCACGATTATTTATTTTCTAGTTTTCAACAATCATTTTTTTGACCTGAACAATCATGAGTTATCTATTAACTTAATACACATGACGTCCCTAATTCCACTGTACTGCACTAAACTTATCTATCTCCATGGAGACAAGCAGGTGACGCAACCAAGTCAGATCTGTTTAAGGTATTTTTTTAACACTTGTCTTCATGGGGATGTGGTACAGGTTCATAGTACAAATTTTTAATTGAATAGTATTTTCATCTTCAAAGTAAAGTAAAGTAAAGTGGACATTTCCTTACTCTTCCTTACTACGCTGTCATGAGTTCTGTTGTAGTAAGGGGCAGGGTCTTGGGGAATGTTCTTGCTGGCTTGTCCTCCCCCGTTGTCCAGAGCAAGAATAATGGGTGAGTCAGCGCGGTGTGGATGACCTGAGCACTTTCACAGCATTGAAGCGCAGCGCCCGTGTGCCGCCTGCCCGGGAAGTGGCACCACTGGAGAGCAGGAACCTACATAGGAAGTGACCAGTGCATTGTGTTGCCGGCAGAGTCTTGACATGAACGCACTGTCCTCTGGGAGTTCAACTTGTGTGAGGTTGGACTGTTTGTTTTAGGGCCTGGGTCAACGTGCTACTGTGGAGTCCGGAAGGTAAATAAATCAAGATTGGAGAGAGTGGAAAAGGCAGCATGGTGGACAGATCTGTAAGAATTTGTAGGAGATGTAGTCTTGTAGATTACAGTATTTTAATTGCTTCCATTAAAAATCCAAAACCACCTATTGAATTATCTAGCTTCTATAGGCCTACATGCTTGTTTAAGTGTTGATTATTATCTGCTTATTGATTAGAAAAATTACTTTCAGAAGTTGGATACTTTATTTTATGACACTGACTGGTAAAATAATGAAATGTCCATTCAGATTAATGTTTGAAAACAATTAAATCTTTACTATTTGGATTCTAGCAGTTGTGCTTATTAAAGGTGCACTGTGTAACTTTTTTGTTGAAGGGTTCTTCTTTTGTCTCCATAGAGGCGATATTGCTTTGCCCAGAATTTCCCCCATTTTCTTTTTCCTTTCTTTTTTTTATTAGAACCTAGAACAACAAAAACAGCAGAACAACAAGAAAACAACGACTGCAAATCATAATAATCATTAGAAAAAGGTAAAACAAAGACAAAAAACGAAACAAGCAGGACGAGGGAGAACATAAGGTGAGTAAAGGAATAAAAGTCGAAAACAAGTGAGTGGCATCAAAAAAAAGAAGTAGTAGAGCATATTGTTTGCATATTGAGCATGTATGTTTGCCCGGAATTTTCCACATTATGGCATTAAACTTGCCTGACCTTTTTTTAATATGTGATTCAACCAGGATACTTTACAAGTCGGATCTACGGAGAGGCAACCGTGCTCACTGTAAGAATTCATTTTAAGATGTTTTTGAGCAATAAAACGCTTCCAATTGAATAAATGCAAGATAGGTCAGTTTAAAGTCGTACTGTGGAATGTTCAAGGCAAAATCAAGTCATATTTGGAGAAAACCAACTGGCAGAAAAGTATCTGTGTTTAGAAATGGGGAAATAAACCAGACGTGTATGTGACGTGATCTTGCCAAGCTTGACAACAAATCCGTTCTGCTGTTCTACTTGTATCAAACTTCTACTTTTACATTATGAGTCACACCTCTCAGGAAGTTGCGTGACTGTACAAAAATAAAACATTTTTAGACTTGAAAATTCTGTTTCCAAACCATGTGTCATTGCGTCTAGTATTTTTTTGACCCACTTACAATGCCTTTTATAAGATGATAAACAAAAACGGGTGTGTGCATAGGCCAAGTAGTGCACTGTATAAAAGTCTATGACACAGTTTATGGTCAGTTAAGCTTTAAGGCCGGCTTGACCGCTTCCCGAAGCTAAACTGGGCTAAGAGTGTAATTCCACAAAGAATCTAGTACACACGTCTCCCTTCCCTTTTTTTTGTTTTTTTTTGTTACCCATAGCAACTGTAGCTTGACTTAATTATTTTTCAATGAGTAGTTCAAGAGTCAAAATGTGTTCTCACGATTAGAAGTGAGTGTTGTTTTTGAAAATATGCAACATTAGAATATTTTTATTGTGAAAAATGCTACAAAAAGAGTCGATTAAAAATGAAATTGAAAAAAGTAATGTTAGAAACTTTCAATTAAAGGTATATGGTCATATGCATGCACTTTTGTGATACATTTTACAGTTATTTGAAGATTAAAACCTCAACTAATACTTTTAAAGACATGTTTTAACACATTTCTGTTGGATATTGTCTGACGATCATCATCACAATACTCAACAACAAAAATCGATATTCATTGTTGTCAATATTGCCCACCTGTAGTCCAAGTCGATTTTGAAATTATGAAAAGGCTCGATACTCGACACACAAACTATAGACAATATATTGTAGTATTCAACACAAAATAAAAATTATGTGCAGTATCCATGTGGTCTTATACTTGTTTTGTTTTAGTGCAAGATGCGACCAAAACTGTTCTGGAAGTATACATTTTTGTCATATTTATGTAATTTAGTTTTTTTCTTCAGTGTCAATACTTATTCAAATGAGTATCTAGCTTATATTCTTGTATTGATTAGTGTCCGGGTATTGCTTTCTTGTCATAAAGGTGTTAAAAAGATACAGATACAAAGCAATTTCCGAGAATCTCCCCAGTAAAGTGTGTGTGTTTTTCTTCCTTGATACAAAAGCAGAAATTGAGCAAAGTGTAAAGTGCGCACCGCGGTGGGACTGTGAGTGTTGTCAGGTGTAATCCCCAGTAAGCAGAGCCATACATCAGCTGCAGCCTCAGAACAGGAGGGAAGTCTCCGGGCTGTCACCAGCAGCAGACTGCACCAGCTCAACACAAAGATCGATTCATCCGCAGCCTGAAAAACTGCCACAAATTGCATAATGGATTCACTGTAGTTGAGTCATGCAATTTTATAACCTAAAGGGATGGGCAATATTGACAAGAGTTTGTTGTTGTCTTTCTTTACTATCCCAATGTCGATATTCAGGCTGGCATTTTATTAGAAATATCTTAAAATGTGCTTTGTAAAGTATCGCAGAATGTGAATGGACTGTAAACAATTAACTACAAAACTCTCAAAAAAACAAAACAATATTATCGACATTTTGCTCACCCACCTATTCTATTTCTTTTTGTTGGAAATCTCAATCCAGATGTGTCGACAGTTTAAAGCCCGGTGTCCACTGTACGATCAGTTTTTTTCGTCTGTAAAGATGTCGCACTACAAGACGCAAGACATTCGGTTTGTAAGAAAGTGCACAGTCACTGTGCGATGGTTCACACGATCTGCCGTGGCTATGAAAATAAAGTTGGTCTGAGCAAATATCAAGCCCTAGGTTCCGTGTGGTGAATCACTGTAGTTGTACACGTGAACTGAGGCTAGCGCTACATGCTAGCAGTGTTTTTAGCGTTTATAAACATTGATAACTGAAAGAGAAATACGGAGATAAGGTCCCGTTCACGACAGAGCTCTTCTGCTGTTACTTTTGAGGCGCACTTGTGTCTACGGTTTGTCACATGTTTGACAGCGATTGATTGTAAACACAGTGAGAGGAGGGCTCACTCTGCGACCATGATCCCAAAATATCAGACACGCTCATAGCTTGTCTTTGGTCGTGCAACGGTTCAAGGTTTAATCGTTACTGTGAAACCTACGACCCACGTTTTTGAGCCACGACTCAAGATTTTCCCTACGATCTGTAATCTTTCATCGCAGATGGACAAAGGAGTGCACTGGACCACCCACCTTTAGACTATGCTATTGATGAAACAAAGTCCATTGCAGTGATATTGAAAGTTTTTATTTTTGTTGCGGTATTTTGAATTGCATAGCTTTGTAAATTTGTTGCGGACCCCTGAACCATTACAATAGTAAAGTAGCCTGAGCCAAGTCGACTGAACTTATCACAACACAATTGACCTAAATACCTTTACTCACAGATGCTACTGTAATACTGTTTACTGCACTGCCCATCCCAAAGTCGTAATGTGGGATCTGGACTAATCTGCACTACAGACAAACTTGACTGAGCAGATGAGCGTCTTCAGTCTTAATACTCCAAAACTGTGCGAAACGAGGACGGTCAAAAAGTAGAGCTGCAAAGTTCAATGGTTTCAATTGAATTAGTAAAAGTCTGTTGTTATTTCAGTATCTAACTTTTCTTCTGCAAACAACAAAATATCCTTGTTACGAAAAATAACAACTTGCTAGCTCAATCCATACTTATATAAGAGTTTTATAAAATTTACTACTACACTTTATTTCTGCTTTTTGAAGATTCATTGTGTAGGAGCTCAGCCAAGTTAGTTCCGTGCAGTGACCAGACTATTGTTTCTCATCTTCAGAAATATTTGCGCCGCGAGTTCTCTTAAGTCTGCAGCATACATTTTCTGCCCCGTCCAGCCGCAAATGTGAAATTCAGCAAAGAAGAACAACAAACGAATTCGACAACATTCAACGTTTACTTCCACGCCGCGTGCGCACCTCGTCTACATATTGAGTGAACGTGACTCGATTTGGTCCGGATTGATTCGTCAGATGCTCGGAGGATTACCTCATGAAGAAGATCAATTGAATCAGTTTTAATGAGGCAATCTATCACTGGAGCCGCTAATGGCTAAATGATATCATCCCACTCCTCATGTCTTCACACCGCGGCTGTCCGCACACGTCTCCTGCTCCTCGGGCCGTCCAGCTGCCCCGGCTCCAAAACACTCTTTACTTGATTGCTTTAAGCTGCTAGTCTGAGCGTTTTATGTGACGAGGGTAAGGAAATCAGTCCTCCTTCTAGCACTGCTTTATTTTACCGTGGAGATTTGCTAGTCCTGGTTGTTTTACTTTGCTTTTTTTGATTAAATGAATGTGTCTAAATCATTTTATACCTGCCAATCTCACATAATGCTTTGCCTGAGTGTTCCACAGCATGGCCTACACTTCCCTGTATTTTTATTTATTCAATTCCAGATAATGCAAATAAAACCCCTCCAAAAAGTCACCTGCTTGTCTCTATGGAGTTTGCTAAGTTTAATACCTGTTTGTGGAACATTTCCAAGCAAAACGAATCGACAAAAAAAAAAGTTTATTGACACTTTCTAAAAACTGAGGCTACCGAGTGCCGCTTTCATTTGTTTCAGTCTAGTCTGACTATAATGAATTGTATTGCGTAGTATGTTAGGCTGTGTTTTGTCAAAAAACATTGTATTTTTGGAACAACACCTGTATCCAAGATTTTTTCCGAGACTCTAATGTTGTGGAAACATGTAATATTCAATCCTTTATTAAAGAGGCTAGTGATTATTATTAATTATTAATGTATTTTTCTTAGTAATTGGTGGCATATTTACCCCTGAACTACACCGATCTCTTCCCATGAAGCCCGTCTCTGCTCTCCATATCTTGTAACAAGTTAGTGTTTGGACATTTCGTCACCTGACTTTAAGTATGCTCAAGTCGGTGTGAAGTTTTTTTACACTTTGCTCAACAGTGCATTCCTGCTGCCACGCTTGTAACAATTTCTCCTGGCGTTTTTAGATAAACCGTGCGAGGGACTGATTAAGATGATCAATTAAGATGATTTGAACAAACTGTCAAATGGAACCGCAAAATGATCTCGCAAATGTAGTTGATGTCCTTTTTTTTTTTTTTTTTGTAAGCCCGAAATGGCAATGTCTTCTCATCATTTGTCAGCAGTTTGAATCTGTGTGGTTTGAGGTAAAAACACGGGTGAAGCAGCTGTGAGTAACTGAAGCCCTGCGCTGGAGGAGGAAAGGTGTCAACAGGCGTCTTGGCTTACAGCGCTAATGATGTCAAGTTGGCGCCGCGACAACCTCGTGGTTCAGCCAATTGAACCATTTTCTTCCACCTGGTCCTTTTTTATCGGGATCAAAACAGGCCTTTTCATAAGGGTCTAATCAATTAAGTTTAACAATGATGGAGGTGCATAGTTTTTATTTTTTATTTTTTTTTAAGGGATTTGGTGCCATGATATTTATGAAACATGAGAAACTACTGTGGTGTCGTCATTTTTTCCAAGCACTGTCACTTGAGTGTGTTTAGGGCAGGGCTGGGCACGCTTTAAAAATACCAGCACGGTACAAGAAAGGTAAAGGCACTACTGGTACAAAAAATATCCAACTTTTTATGCCAGGTGGATGCTGGGAGAGCACTATAGAAAGTTACTGCGCCACACATTAAAGATGGGGGGGGGGAAACTAATTTTGCTCAAAGGAATTGAGTTAAACTATCATTCTTATTTGTTATGAAAGTATTAATGCAGGAAAAGGTTCAGGAAAAAAAGTACAGTTTAGGTAACAGTACAGAAAACCAGGTATTGTTCAAGGAAAATGTGAAGGTTTCAGTTTATTTTGTGATTTTAATGAATTTTTTTCCTGTTCTGCAAAGCGCTTTGAATTATTTTGTGTCCAAAATGTTCTCTAAAAATTACACTTCCCTGAACGTCGTGTACATCGGAATAAGATAAAATGTCATTTCGGACAAGCATTGCAGTTCGATCTTCAATTTCCACTTAAATATTAACAGCTAAACCAATCCAAACCATCATCATTTGTAGAGGTCCAAACTGAAGGGTTTGCATTTTCTTTGCATATTGAGATGTTAACTGTTTAGTTGTTGCGACCGATTACATTTTCTTTCATCTCGCGCTCCGTTTGTTTTATGAAGCAAGTTGTCCAACGGAAGCACTATATTTTCTGGTGCTGACAAATGATGCTCTTTGCCCCGCGGCGGCAAAGTATCATCTTTTTCTATGATGCCAGGGAATTGTAGTCAGCGAGTGCCAATTTCACTTGGAAAAAGAGCCGCCTTAGCCTAAGTGAGGCTGGCAGCTTTTCAAGTGGGAGCCCATAATGCAATAACTGTTCAGGGACTCCAAAGGGAAACCACACTTACTCCTACGCTGTCGTCAGCAGTCCTGCGACTCTACATCTCCTCTGTCTTTATTCTCACTGGATCAAACAGGCTTTCATTTCATCTCCATCTGTTCTATTGTCAGTAATACTTGCAATAGTTATGTTTTAAAGAAATCATTTGTAATGGCTTACTTACTCGAGTTTCAAGATAAATCACAATTGAATCAAACAATTCATCACAATTTGGAGCGTTCTTAAATGTATTGGTAATATTACAATAATTAGAATTTTCATGTGCCAGTTCCTCTTGCCTACTATGGCCTATACTAACAAGATTGGGCCAAAAAAGGCACACATTGTAACTCTGAATTAGAATCTTATTCAACTGTTCGCCTGTCAAAAATTCAATACAGAGATATTAATTTGTACTAAAATTTGTATCAAAAATGGATTATTGTATATAATAATGATTGATTTCTGTGGAAAAAAAAGTCACAAACTACAGTGCAAAAATATGACTGCATGGTATCACAATTGTACGCTTGTGACTATCGAGCCTGTGCATGTGTACGTTTTCAAATTTTCCCAAGTTGCAACACAAACAAGTCAAGCAACTTAATCCCGTTTTCTGCCTGTCCGGACCTGCACTCCTCTGAGCCAGGTGGGATTGGGGAGATAACGTTTCCACCGCTCGACGCACTGGCTAATACCTAAACAGAAACTTTGGGCTTGGTCTTATTGCAGTACAGTACGGTACGTTACATTGGCCAACAGCGTACTTCACTCGTACTTCATGTTCATTGTTGCGGTGATGACGAATTGTACTAAGATAATCAGATCTGAATGTTACTTATGGTCACGCTATCGTTTATACACCGAGAATTCCTGACATACCAGGAAGAAACCGCTGTCTCACTGGTTTTGCCTGAAACTTTGAGTGGTTCTTCAGGTCATTATGTGAAAGTGGTGTCATTGTTCGGCACCGACTGGGCTGCTTTTTCTTGGTATTAGTTTAGAGAGGAAAAAAAAATGGTAGGAAAAAAGGTATGTTTTGAAGCGTGTGGAAGGAGGAGCGTATGATTCATTAGCAGCGCGATAAGAGGAATTGCGGAACTGCCACAAACCCAGCTTTCTAAGAAGAGCAAAACAACGAAGTCGTATTTGAAGAATCCTCTAGAACGTCTCGCTCCCTCCTCCCTCATGTTAAAGTTGCCTGCTCAGCACCGCATTCAAACGCTCAGCACTAATCCACTCTTCTAAAGTGTACAAGATGTTTTAATGTTTTGTTAAATTGCATTCGCTTACACGCTAAATGAGCATTCTTTTGTGCTGCTGACAATGAAAGAATAACAACACAATTTGCCATTTGAAAAAAAAAAAAAAAGCGTAAAGCCGGCAATGCTTTGAGCTCCAGCGTGTTTTTGTTGAGTAGAAATGTAGCGCGAACACAAATGACTTCACGGGCAGTGAGTTCACCTGGTAAATTAAATATTGACACTAACGACTAATCAAACTTGATGTTTTTTCAAGTCATTATTCGGCCCTCCTGGTCGTCGTGTCTGGCAACTGTCAATCGCATCGATATTTCGGGATGCAAGATATTGAAGTTTGTCAGTTACACTTGACAAAATAAAATCCCACTGAAGATTGTTGTCAACTGTGAGGTAGATTACGATCAATATTCTTTGCATTTAGGGGCAGTTTATTGTCCAATCTGATGCCTCAACAAACAAGCAGGTCAATTTGTCAGAGGGGGGAATTCTAATGTGTATGTTGTGTGTTAGTGTGTGGACAAAGTTAATGAATAATCTAATGTTTTCCAGTTTAGAAGATATGCATGAAGTTAAAATGAGTTACTATACAAGTGATGAAAAATGAGTCATTTAGTTAGCTAAAATATTAAATCTTTTAGAACGGGACTCAAAATGGTGCCTATAAACGGGAAGCTAAACTCTTATTCAAATCAAGGTAGACTAACTGTGTTTTATTTCTTCCCTTTACAGTCTGGCCAGAAATGCCTAGTTGAAATTTTGCAATGGATTGGCGCGGGAGAGAGAAGACGAGGATCAAACTAAACTGGAACATTTTACCTAAATGTAAAACTGGGATTTTAATTCAATAATCTTCCTTTTTCAAGACTTTTTTTTTTTTTTTTTTTTTGGGAGTACATGCATAAAGTCTTTCACCATGAGCTTCGGCACTGGACTAGATCCCTATGTGTAGCCGGCCAACAGCTGTAGCGAGTGGAATCACTTAGCCACAAAGCGCCCCGTCCTCCCACTGTCCCACCGCTGCGTCAGCGGACCCCACAAACCAATGGCATGGGCCAAGTTCTTCAGGAAGCCGGGGGGCAACCTGGGGAAGTCGTACCAGCCGGGCAGCATGCTGTCTCTGGCCCCCACCAAAGGCCTGCTGAACGAGCCCGGACAGAACAGCTGCTTTCTCAACAGCGCTGTGCAGGTAACCGCATTTCAACATTTAAAGGTGCTGTACCCGATTTTTGCATTTTAAACAGTCCAAACGTGTTGCTCACTTCCCTAAGGAATTCTGAGCATCCTAATTATTCACCGCAGATAGAATACAGCGGTCTCATTTTTACCCTCAGAGCTGCTCATACAATACATCTCTATATCTATCTTAAAAATCAGGTACAGCCCATTTCAAATCACACTTGAAAAACACCCATCCTTGCTATGAGCTGGCTGGCCCCTCCACAGACCTCACTTATAACTTGCTACATGCTTGTCTCCATGAAGATGTATATATTGTTGAACATTCTAGATAACGTAACAACAACGCTATAGATACAAGTAGGTTTGCGGTTAATATTCTATAATTACTGGACCAAACCATATGAAACAAAAACTGTCACAAAACTTCAATTTCCTCTCTGTCCACATCAAACAAACTTAGAAATTTAATTATCCAGTTACTCAAATGGCAGAATGGTTGTTTTCAGTTTTTGTTTATTTCGTTTTCATTCAGACATTTACACTAAGGCTAAAAGTGATTCAAACGGTGTACGTAATTGGACCATTAACCACTCGAGTTGTCAAAAGAAAATCAGATACTAATTGACACTAAAACTAGTTTCAAAACTAGATACTCATTTCAACAAGTATCGAAACAAAACAAAAAATCTCATGAACAGGACAAAATATGACCTTTTCTGAACAGTTTTAGAATGATCTTGAGCTTTGTGACCAGAATGTTTTAACATAGAAACTACTATTATTTTGTATTGAAAAATGCCAGTCGTTAATGTCTAAAACCTTGACTTTAAAAACATGATTGTGGTATCAAAATTGGTATCAAGAATCGAGTATATTCCTTGCAAAGAATCTTGCAACTCCCATGATGACTAATGTATGTATTGTGAATATATGGAACCACTTTTATGTTCTGTATTTTTACTAGCAGTAACATTACCTAATTCCAATACATGAATACCACTGTTAAAGCTTAGCAACTGGCTAAATTTAACCAGCTGTACCGTAAGTTAGTTGAAGGTTGCTTATGACTTGTGGGAAGCCGGTTGTGACTTCATTAGTCGCCCACTCTGAGGTGACCACAGCGGCGTGACTCAGAAACTGCCCACGGGCCTCAAGATGACCACTGCTCGGGCCTTTTGTTACGGACAGCGGCGCGTTTTGTCTCGCACGACCTTCACAGACAGCATATGCATAAAATAACACGCCACGCACGAATTAAATCATTTGTACAAGAGAAATAACAATCTTCTATAATATTATTCATCCTATTGTGTCACGCAAGTGTGACTAAAATGCCATGTTTAAGATTGTAACTACTGTATGGTCCATGCACTGAACACACAAGCTAAAGTATTTTGTTTTTTGTTTCTAGGTTCTATGGCAACTGGACATCTTCAGGCGCAGCTTGAGGCAGTTACCGGACACTTCTGTCTCGGAGAATCTTGCATATTTTGTGCATTAAAGGTACAATAGAATCCTTATCTTTTATTAGTAAAGTTTCACATGACCTCATGAGATTCTAATTGGTCGATGATGTTTAAAAAGATGGGGGGCTGGTGAAATGTGCTTTTTTTTTTTTTTTTTTTTTTTTGAGTCAATTTTTGTTTTCTGGTTGGGGGTTTTGGCTCGAATGTTACGCAAAAATATATATATATTTGCAATAAAAACACCTGTAATTAAATGATGAATATGTTTACATACTGTGGAACATTCCAGCCAAAGCAATAGCATTTTCTTAAAGCAAATGGGCGATGGACCCTCCACCAGAAAACTTGCATAGTGCAGCATTACCGGTGCTGTCCGGTGGTCGAGTGGTTAAGGCAGCAGCACTTATGCCAGGCTCTCTGTGCTGCCGGGGCCGCAGTGTCTTGACTGTGAATCCTGGCTCCAACAATTTACCGCATGTCCTTTTCCCATTTCATGCTGGGCTGTCTTGTCTAATAAAGACTACGGGTCAAAAAATCCTTTAATAAAGGGGAGCAGAAAAAGAAAAGAAACTGCTTTCCCATTTTAGGGGACGATTAATCGACTAATTGTAACTAGTTGACTATGAAAAATAACCATAGTCAGTTTCTTTAGCGTTGTAATCGTTACTTGAACTATGCAGACTCTAAAATGCATACAAAAAACTTTTTTAAAACAAAGAAGGCAACATTATTAAATCTAAAATAAGTTTTTTGCTTTTCATCAATAATACACTTTATTTGTAAATGTTGTAAATGTAGAAGCCTGTGTCAAGTCACTGTGTTTCAACTTTTATTTTCTTGATAATGTATTTCAAAAAGTCTCAATTTACAATAGAAATAATAATTTGACTATCTGACGAATCAAAAAATGCATGGCTGACAATCCGACTACTAAAATAATCATACATCTGAGTGTGTGACATTATTACGGTGAAGAATCTGAAAACGACCAATGAACATGTTTTGTGGTTTAAGATGTGAACATTTGATCTATTATTCTCTTCTCTCCAGGGCATCTTCTCCCAGTTCCAGCACAGCAGGGAGCGTGCGCTGCCCTCGGACAACCTGCGCGTCGCCTTGGCAGAGACCTTTAAGGACGAGCAACGCTTCCAGCTGGGCTTCATGGATGACGCCGCAGAGTGCTTTGTGAGTTCCCGCGCTTCAGGAGAGGACTGGTGTATAATCTGTGTTTGACTAACGCTGCTTTAGACTGCCGGCGAGGTCATTCAAAGCGTGTCCCCAGTTTCCCCTCTCATCACCCTGTGCCACACGGCCGCTAAATATCAGCGTGACAGGTTATATAAGCCTTTGTGTGCTGCTGGATCTGATGGTATCATTTCACCTTATGCTTTATCATAAAGCTGTGGTGGTGTTTTGCTATTGAGATTTTGCTCAAGACATATTGGCCCTTGGATATTTAAAAAAACGTTCATAAACCAAGCAAGGGATGTTATTTTGGCCAAGAAAGGCAGAGAAAGAGTAGGCTTATTATCATCCTTCCGTAATTATTATTTGTGCCACATCTTTCAAAAGCTTTCTTCGTAGAGCTAAACGTGTAATTTGTCATTGCTATTCAGAACAAGAAAATATGCATTAAAATCACAATAAAAACAATACAATGAAATAAAATGTCTTTTAAAAGACAACTTTGGTTCTTTTTAAAGACTGCGTAACATGAGGCTGCTAACTCCGTTTCAAATGGTACCAAAGTTGTGTGAATACAAAATGAACATTGTTGGAGTTCCTTTCATAAAAGAAGAATGCAGATAGAATCCTTCAGGTTTTGATCCTAAATTTGAACATTGTCAAAGTTTAGGCCTGTTTTACATAGTCAGAAAGATTGTTCCAGATTTTGGCTTCATAAAACTGAAACACTGATTAAGCAACTGCAGATGAGTGGCTTTGCTTGTGTTTGTAAGGACAAACAACTGACCATATCAGTCAGAACACGTTGTTTTTGCTTGTGTCAGTTTTGTAATTGATTGGTGCAATAATTGTAAACGCTATATATATTTGTATGTCGTCCTAGCTTCCCCAATCTGACATTTAAGGAAAGCAACCATTTTACTTAACCTGACATTCCTACCCAGAAAGTCTCTCTTAAGCTCACTGACCAGGAATTGTTCTTTTCACACAGTCCTGAAAACACCACCCATTTTTGTGCGTTCACCAAGTAATATATTGGCGAAAATGCCAGTGGAGAATTCGTGTTAAGACTTGGCGTGTCAGATTAACAATCTGTGAAGTTGTTCTGTAACCTTTCAGCCCTGGTTTCAGCTCTAACGCTTTACAAAACCGTTAAGACACCATAGACACACACTAAATGTGTTCGACCAGCTCTTTTTTTTAAAAATACATTTTACAACCTTTTCTCAGAAAGGTTGCATGTTTATGTTAAACGAATTTCTGGCACTTACATTTTTATTTTCTTCACAGACAGGATCCACATGCATATAGTGCCTGAGAGGAAAATGCCTGCTCTTCAAAGTCTTGTATCACTCCATCAGAAGTTTGCTATGTCCATTTATGAGCAGTAGTACAAGGAAATAACCCCTTTTCAACCTTTTTTATAGAACAAAATGACACAACAGCAGAAGAAGTTGTATGAAATGTTATAAAACGAATATGTTTCAAAGATGCTTTATTTTATGTAGTATAAAGATCAACAAATACAAACACTTGTTTTTTAACTTTTGTCTTTCCATCAGTGCCTATTAATAAAGTGACAGCATATGTTGAGATTTGGTGTAGATGTCGAGAAGGACGTCTGGTGTAAAGAAAGAAAAAAGAAGGAAAGGGCAAATAAAAACGCCTGCACCTTCAAGGCGTTTGTGAGGACGCCTCTGCCACAAGAAGGAAGGAAAAGTTACTTGCTTGGTTCTTCAGTTATTATTTTAGGTTCGACCCCTAACAACAGTAATTGGGCCAGAACAACAAACCTCCAGAATGCACACACCAGTGCACATGCATCACTGTCTGGGACTGGAGAGAAATCCAATCGTCAATTTGTGATACAAGCGGCCCAGAGGAATTAGGGGCGTTTCAGCCCAGACTCCACACTGCGCGGACTGCAGTTTCCGATAAACCCAATGTTGTACTTACTTCAAAAACCTGGGAGCTCTCTCGCCAGCACCCTGCCCGGAGACTGTCGCCAATCAACTCACCTCTGTCTTAAATATTTTTGTATTTCTCTTGAAATTTAGGAATAACTGCAGTATTCAAAATACCATACCAAACTACCAGCCAGTCCAATGTCTCTTTACTCTTGAAATAAACGTTTGTAGTTTTACTATTTTTAGGGTTAAAGTTTAACACTCTTGAAGAAACGAATGAATGGTATTTTTTCAAGAAATTAACTCAAACTACCTTGGTATAGCATTCATTGTGTATTCTGACACAGTAATATATGTGTCATGTCAAATTACTTCTGAGGACAATTTTTTTTTTTTAGCTCTTATTTATAGAACTTGATAGACTCAATTTTGCAATTTTTTTGTTGTTAACAATGTCTCTGTCTCTTCCAGGTCGTTTGTCGGGGGGAGTCGAACCACTGCCGTTCACAGAGCTCGTACATTATGTCTCCACCACTGCTTTATGGTAACCCGCGATCTGAAATCTGACACACGCCTTTGTCCCTTCTTTGTGCTTCTAGCACATTTTACTTGAAGGCCATTCATACAAGTTACTTCTGTTTTCGCTGACAGCCTCCACGGTGCACACAAGCTGACAATGCCCATC